>JAWNNH010000097.1:0-600000 GCA_035043045.1 Hirtodrosophila alboralis
TATTATTATAAATATATTGAAAGTGAGAATTTAAACAATTTAAATAACATATTTATTATATATTTTATACCAGTGATCTGTGCTAATTGATAACAAATTTATGATTTTTTGAAGTATTTTTTTTCAGGTATTTCACAAATTTTGAATGTGAAATACATAAACTCAAAATATTAATTGAATTCTAATTTAAATCTATTTTTAACCGTGATTTTTATAAGAGTTCCGCAGATATATAGGAACTAAAATTGGATCAATACGACCTGAAAATATCCAAGTTTAGAAGAAGCGTAACTCCATGGTAGAATTTTACGGAGAATTTCATTAGAGAAGCAAAAAATATTCCAGTACATAAATCGATTGGGAGTATCCGAAACGATTAAATGAGATAAATAGATGTCAAATAAATTTTTAAACTATTTAAGTAAACTATAAGTCAGGCTGCCTTCCCTTAAATCATATATACATAAAACTTTGTTCAGTTTATATATATGTATGTTTAAAATTTGCAAGCTAATCATCTTTTTATTTTTATATATACAATTCCAAAAACATTTAGAATATAAAATGGGCCTAATATATCAGAAAATATATTTCTTTAAATGCCAAAACAACCTTCACATTTATGAAGCTAGTGGAGCAATTACAAAATTGAACTCAAATGAATTCTTTTTTATTTTCTGCTTTTTTATTATTAGCCAGGCACGTTTTTTAATTTAAATTGTCTATCCTTACACTAATATCTGCCATGACCTGGCAAAAATATATATATTTTTGGCCAAGGCCAATTGTTCCATTAGCCAAAAAAATAACTCCAAAGCTTTGCCATAAAATCATTGAAATAAAAATGAAAAATTTCAGTAAGATCTTGTGTTCGAGTTTGTTATTAAACGCAAACCAAAAATATGCAGCGTAATTTAAGCCGCTAAAAAGTCAAAAAGTCAAACAAAAATCAAATAAAAAAATAAAAAGTACTCTCAAGTTTTCCATTTTATTAAGTATGCTAAGATGTTATTTATTAAAAATGCACATTTCATTGCATGATATTATAATTAATTAAATTATGTAACATCTTCAAAAATGTTAACAATGATCTGAATACTCAAATGTCAACAACAAACTTATGAGTGTCAATTGCCGTCAAATAAGTAATATAATCGTTTTTAACGCATTAACAGTTTCAGATATAGTTGTTAAATGGATAAACAATTCATCAGTTGCCTTTTGGACGTTAATTAAGTAAACAATAATGCTGTTCACCCTTCCCGCCCTACGGCCAACCAAACTGTTGAAGACCAACTTTCGGTTTCAATGTTTATCCATTGGATTAAACTTTGAAGACTACCACAACTAACTCTGGGCATTAGTCAGTAGCCATAGTAATAGTCTCACTTCACTTCATCTCACCTCACCTCACCTCACCTCATCTCATCTATCAACTGCTCAGTTCCAGTTAAGCATTTGCATTCCACTCATTTTAATGATGATGATGTTCGAAGGGGCAGGGTAGGGCAATTGAAAGAAAAGACGTTGAGTGGCGGCAGGGAAGGCAGGGAAAGATACTCATGTTAACAGCCAAGATATACACGCATTAGAGATGTCAATTTAACAATAGTCGCATTCATCGATAGTTACAATCAACAGTCAATAGCTAATCTCAAAAAAACATTGATTTCACATACTAGTTCATAGCTGCTAACCTATCGTCAGTGTTATCGATATTATCGATATTTTTATTTTTTTAATTTTTTTTAAATTATATATTTATTTTTTTGTATTGTCCAGAGCAGTCAGCATTTATGATTAAAACAGGACGCGTAACTTAATAACATTTACAAGTCACGCCTAATCTATTAAATACTATCGATATTTCTAGATATTTAATTTATGTAGTTCGTAAAAGTCTAAAACATAGTAAACCAGAAAGAAACGGCATTAGAGATGTCAATTTAACAATAGTCGCATTCATCGATAGTTACAATCAACAGTCAATAGCTAATCTCAAAAAAACATTGATTTCACATACTAGTTCATAGCTGCTAACCTATCGTCAGTGTTATCGATATTATCGATATTTTTATTTTTTAATTTTTTTTAAATTATATATTTATTTTTTGTATTGTCCAGAGCAGTCAGCATTTATGATTAAAACAGGACGCGTAACTTAATAACATTTACAAGTCACGCCTAATCTATTAAATACTATCGATATTTCTAGATATTTAATTTATTTAGTTCGTAAAAGTCTTAAACATAGTAAACCAGAAAGAAACGGCTACCTTCGGTATGCCGAAGCTATATAATCTTGCTACGGTCTTTTAAAAATATTCCAATTTTCAATTAATCTTTCCTATGACAGCTATTTGTTATATAATAGTCCGATATTATTCAAACTTGATAAGATTTTTCTGAATAAGTTTTAATATCGATGTGGTGCGTTTTTTTTCTGATAAAGGTTTATTTAATATTTTCCAATTAATTTTCGTCTTTGAAAAGATATATATCTTAAATTGTAATATAAAAAAAAAAATATTCATAATTTTCAACTGTAGTGAATTTTTCACGTCGAATATTATCGATACCATCGAAAGTATTAGCTTAAATTGTTTGCTTTTCAACTTATAAAGTTAAGACAATTACTAATGTAAGCACATTCTATTTTCTGAGTTAAATAAAAGTGATTAATTTTTAAGTGTAACAAAGAAACGATTTAAAATAAAGCGCATAGGAAATAAACAACTATGAATGCTTAAGTCGAGTATACCCGACTGCGGAACACCCAGTATTCCATTCCGAGATTCTCATAAACATACACATTAAAATCAAGCAGTGCACATGCAAACCAAGCAGTGCAAAGCAGTTCAGCGGCCCCGCTTGAATGAGCTGTGACTGTCGCCGTAAGCATGAACAGCTCTTTCTTCAATAACTTCGGTGTTTATTGTTCGATCATTATGAAATTTAAGCAGCATATTCAGATAAGTATTATGATTGCGTATACTGAAAATCAAAATCATAACCTTAATATTCAGCTTATAAATCGTTTTCATCGATTTTGCGTGGGAAATTATCGGTCATTTAAATAAAAAAGAATAATATATAAAAAATTAAATATTTCTAAAATTATATATGAAATGCACTGATACACACAAAATTCTACAAAATGAAGCGGCGATTTTATCGATATTGACATCTCTAAATTATCTGCGAATCTCATGATAGTCAAAGCATTAGTTGAAGAAGATCAAATAGGTTTCAATGACGTAATTCTCTGGGTAAATCTTATGGCACTGCTTTGCCTATATTTGCATTTAAAACAATATTGTTTTTTCTGACTTGCCGACTTGTAAACATTCCTAAACCATTTCCAAATAGCAACTGCTTAAGATCAGGCTCAGAATTTCTCTATATAAACAAATTTGAATGCCAATTGAATTTACATATCGAACAAAACATTTTGTAAACTAAATCTATTGCAAAATTCAATTCAGATGAAAAGATTTTTCGACAATCGTAGAATGAAAACATATTTGCATCTACGAGGTCTTTTTGAATAATTTGCGTGCAATGTGCACACACTCTGATATTTTGTAATCAGTGTGTACATGCGCATATGTAAGTGTTTGCAATACGCTGAATGTTATTTAAGTGCTCACCGATTTGTTTATATTGTTTGTTTCTTGGCTGCTGCTGTTGCTTCTGCTGCAGTTGCAACTTGCAAATGACAACATGGCCAAAAAAAAAAAAATTTAAGCCACGTATTGAGCCAACAACAATTTTCTTTTCCTGTTGCTTTACCAAAAGTGTCAACAATGTGTGTCAGATATTGCTTATATATACTATTATTTGTACCAAGTACTTGTACATAGACTATAGGCCTTAGTTTATCTCTCTTAATGCACTTGGAAAAAATTATCGATGAAAAAAGCAACACAAATTTAATATTTAAAAAAATAAAAATTCCTAACCAATATTAGAAAAGATGTGTATTAGTTATGTTTTTCAAAAAGTTTTACGCTTATCCTAAAATTTTATTACATTTTTAAACCATTCTACGGGTTACGAATACCCTCAAAATACCTTAAACTTACAAAACTTTATTTATTTCAATTCCAATATGTTTTAAACAAGTTATAAGAAAATTAGCAAAATTTTAATTGTAAAAATTAAATTCAAGTCTTCCATAATACATATTTATTTTTTTTTTTTTTTTTTTTTTTTTTTTTATTATATATTTTTTTTTTTTTATTAATTTTTTTTTTTATTTTTTTTTTTATTTTTTTTTTTTGTTAAGTTATTTTTGTTATTATTGTTTGTTAAGTTTAATGTAAGTTGTTGAGAAATAACAGTAAAATTAAATGTTTCCAACCAAAAAAAAAACAAAAAAAAAAAAAAAAAAAAAAAAAAAAAACAAAAAATCCATAATACGTTATAGAAAAATAAACAAATTGAAATTGAAAAAATTTAACTTCGATTTTTCTTTTATAAGTTATAGGATAATTAGCAAAATTTTAATTAAATAAATACATTTAAAAAAAATTTTTGTTTTATATGCCAAAACTCGAATTCTAAACGCCTAAATCATTTAAGATTTCGGTTTCCTAATCCTAAATATACTAAAGTGAATTATTCAATTATAGACTAACAAAACATAGGTTATTTAATATACATATATACAATATAATATACATATTATTATGATTGAAGATTAATCCGCTTAATTCCTTAAAAGTGTGCCCAATTTGAGCAACGTCAAAATTTCCATTTTCCATTTATTTCTACTGTGTGATTTAATTTTTTTTGCTACTTTTCTAAATTACAATTTTGTTATAAAAATTTTGCTAAATTTGGAAACAAAAAAAATAGTTTTTTTTTTGAGTGTACTGACAAACAGCCTGCACAGTAATTTTTGCACATCTACTCATTGCCGGGGCATAAATAATATGAGCTTGTTCCGCAATTGTTTTATGAGCACGTTTAACGCGTTGCTTTGCGTTGCTTTGACCTCAGCGTTTGGCAGCATTTGCCAAAGACAAATAGCCCGATGGCCAATGGGTAAATTTGGCCAAGAGACATACAAACCGCATTCAAGCTACCAAATTGTCAATTTTGGGCTTGGTAGTCTAAGCCCCCCTCTCCTTAGTCCATTCACCAATTGGCACCAATCAATGCAATCTCTTTATAATACTAGGCATAGGAAATATAAATAAGGTTAGGAATTTTTTAGTTTTATATGAAATCAGACAAATAATAATAAAAAAAATACAATTAGACGATTATCACAAATTAATCCAATATCTGACGTCAATAATAATAAAAGTTTCATACTATAAAATCATAATATATATATAATATTCGAATGACGAATGTTATATCTTTCTGTAGAAAGTTTCCTTAGCTACAAATACTTAATGATATTAAATTGGTTAAATGATATTCAACTACTTTTTATTTTATACTACTAACAAACAATAACAATTCTTTTGAAAACAACAAACTTGACTTTCATTGAAAACAAATAAATCTAATTCTATTCATTGCATTTAATTTTTTTTTTTTTTTATTATGCAAATTATTTGACGACATTTAAAATGAAGCTACTTAATTTTTATTACCACAATATTGCTAAGTGCAAATATTTATAATGTTTACAATCTATTTTTAAAGCTTGTCTGAAATAAAAGTGTTCATATAGCGACAGTAGTAGTATATACTACATATCTAGTTTAGTTAAAAATTTTATAATTATAAAAAGATTTTGTTGTGCATTTTAATTTTTTATGTTATACTTTTCTGTCTAATAAATATTTTAAATGAGGCTTTGATGTGCCTTGAAAACAAACAAACTTCTTCAAGAAAATGTTATAGAACCAGTTAATTAGGTTATACAACTATTTAAATTTATTCTTAAGTTTTTGCACAATACAAACTAAAATTGATTTCCCACCGCGCCCTTATAAAACTGGTTTCTTTATTTTTTTTTGCAAGTCGAGTTAATTTTGTTTGGTTTTAAAGATGCCAACATGCCTACAACTTTTATGGAAAAATAAAAAAAACAATAAACGAAACAGCCATCCTCAATTAGCTAAGCTATATACTCTACCAAAAAAAAAATTTAAATTTATCCCGATCGCCGCAATGGCAAATAAATCAGTATATAAGTCCGACATTGCTCAAATTTGGTTTAATTTTTCTTAATCATAGACATGGAACAGATGTGTTTAATAACCAGAAAAAAAAATTTTTTTGTCATAGACGAATTAATTTTTGACCCGATTTTTCCAATGGAATTGGATTTTTTTTTCTGGTCCGATTTTTTTTAAACTAGGTTGGTCTTGAAATTAAATTATTTATGTCATATTTTTTGAACTGATCATTCGTATGGTAGCTAGGTATTTTTTCGTGACATATATATAATACCCATTTTAGTATATTTAGTATATTTATAGATAGAAAAGTATATTAAATTAAAGCAAAATGTAAAAAAAAAAAAACACATTAAGAAATTATAATAATATACAAGAACTTTTGCGTTAAGATCAATTTTCACAATATGTACATATATTAAAAAATTCGAATTGAGAAAAAAATGACTCATAAAATATGAAATTAAAAACAAGAACTGTGCGTTTTGGTTACATATTTTATTATAATAGATTTACATAAATAGGTAAAAAAAAAGTCAAATATTATGCGTACATATTAAGTTAATGTTTTTTTCTTTTGGCAAAACAGGAATGGAGAAACCGGTTTAAATGTCTTGAGTTAAATCGAGTTTCAAAATTAGCTAATAAAAACTGGACAACTGTGTTAAGAATCGCATACTATGAATCCGTTTTTTTTTTTTTTGGTTCTCCAGAGCTAATGGATTGAAAACCTTTGTTATGCATAGGCATAGACATCTATAAATATTTTTAAGACATTTTTAATATACCATTATATGCATAAAGTTCAAGTTATACAATTTGCATATTTATGTAACTTGGCTATTAAATCATGGGACAAAACAAGTTAAGGATCGCTAACACTAGTTTACAAATTATTTTTTGATCGAGGGAGCTGGGCTCTCATATACTTTTTTTGATGTATTTTTGGTCGCTGATTTCAAAAATGCAAACCATTTATTTTTTCAAAGAATGGTTTTCGAGAAAACCGCGAATAGCTAGTTTTTTGGCAGTCTTTCGACTTATTTGTTCATATCTACATGAGATCTTATTTGATCTTAAATAATGTTACACAATTCAATAGATAATTGTATCCTCTTTCTAACGGTATGCCGTTTATGCGAATCGAATAAGAAACAAAGCCATTATAAGCCCTCAAAGTTGAAAAATGTGAACTTTTTTTGCATTTTTAAAAAATTGCTGAATTTCAATTGGTCTTTTTAAAATTTAAAAAATTCGTTTAAATACTTTTTAAGATTTATTATGTTAGATAATTCTTTTACGAATATTTTAAGTATACATTTGTCCAAATCGGTCAGTAAATGTGATAGTTATTCAGCAATTAGTAAAAACACCCAAGAAAAAATTCACCCTGTTCATCACTTTTCCAGTCATATTTGAAGATGAGAAGTTTCAACTGACTAGAAACTTTAGCTATTGCGGCGATTTGAATGGATTGTTTGCTTTATTTAGAGAGAATAATGATCCTGAAGATTGGTGTATCTTTATCGAATATTTCCGCTTTAATTTTTCCGTAGACAATACGCAACATTTTTTCTTTTAATATACTAACGCATCACTGTTTTCTCTCTTAAATTGTAAATTTTCGACAAATATGACTAGAAAAGTGATGAACAGGGTAAATTTTGTCTTGGGTGTTTTTACTAATTGCTGAATAACTATCACATTTACTGACCGATTTGGACAAATGTATACTTAAAATATTCGTAAAAGAATTATCTAACATAATAAATCTTAAAAAGTATTTAAACGAATTTTTTAAATTTTTAAAAGACCAATTGAAATTCAGCAATTTTTTAAAAATGCAAAAAATGTTCACATTTTTTAACTTTGAGGGCTTATAATGGCTTTGTTTCTTATACGATTCGCGTAAACGGCATACCGTTAGAAAGAGGATACAATTATCTATTGAATTGTGTAACATTATTTAAGATCAAATAAGATCTCATGTAGATATGAACAAATAAGTCGAAAGACTGCCAAAAAACTAGC
The DNA here is from genome assembly GCA_035043045.1 of Hirtodrosophila alboralis. Taxonomy (NCBI): domain Eukaryota; kingdom Metazoa; phylum Arthropoda; class Insecta; order Diptera; family Drosophilidae; genus Hirtodrosophila; species Hirtodrosophila alboralis. The sequence continues at coordinate 8,172 of JAWNNH010000097.1, forward strand.
TATTCGCGGTTTTCTCGAAAACCATTCTTTGAAAAAATAAATGGTTTGCATTTTTGAAATCAGCGACCAAAAATACATCAAAAAAAGTATATGAGAGCCCAGCTCCTTTTTTGCTGTAAACTAGTGTAATAATTAATATTCATGCATAAATGAAGAAATGTCTGGCAAAAAACAATATACATAATTTATAAAATAAAAACGAAAATAAAAACACAACAAATTAATGATAGCTTTATAAATAAAACCTTATTGATTGACTTATGGATTTAAGCATAGTTAATAACACTATGCATCGGCATATTGTATACAGAACTTTTTAGTGTCAAAACATATGCAAAATCGTTGGCTGATTTAGGAAAAAATATTAATATTAACAACGATTTTAAAATTTTTAATATATGGCTTTGGTTAGGCGAAAACAACTCCGTATATAGTTTAATGATACTCGTATAAATGATTACTTTATTAAAAATGTAAAAAGTAACACATCATTTTGTCGTACATATATTTTCAATAAGTTTATTTGTTCAGAAGTTATAAGCGGTTGAATTAAATAATTTCCATAAAAATATGCTCCTTTTTTAAATGCCCTTGGTAAAAACAAAAATTTTTGTGCCAAAAAATTAAAAAAAAAAATTTTCCAAATAATGCAAATATTGTAAAAAAAATTTTAATTTTATTTCAAAATTTTTTTTTAATTTCATGCACATTTTTTTTTTACCCTGCACTTGTTTAACACTTCTAGGTACCTGTCCAGCTAAATAGCTTTAATATTAGAGAAGATATATTCATGAATAAACTATCCCTACATTAATATCTACCTCATATAAATTCGATTATTATATTCGTCGGTGTAAACGATCAAAGTGGAAGTGGAATTTTAAAGTTAGACAAGCATTTTATTAATACTTAATTACTTAAAATTATAATTTAGATACATTCTGGTAAATAAAAAATATTATACAAACTTGTGTTAATTTAACTACAGTAATATCTCACCCAATAATTTCGGATTTACACCCAGAAACAGAAATATAAAATTCCACTCAGTTTTGAATATTTAAAAATCAATGTAATATTGTAGATATAAAGATATAAATAAAAACAAGTAAACATGCTATAGTCGAATATCAAAAACATTTACATTCAAATCAAGCAGTGCAAGCAGTTCAACGTCATCAAAACAACAATTTTTTAAGCCTAATTATGTCCCCATCGAATTACCTACAGGGTATTAAAAGTAACAAGTTAATTGAATAGTTTTATTTGGTTAAAAACAAAATTTATTGATTGAATATTTTTCAATAAGTCATTATAATGTGTTTTTAAAGACAATTTAATGCTTTTTAAGTCGACAGATTAAGGTTTGCTTTGGTTAGTTGTTAACTACTTCATCGAATAAAAAAAAATAAAACTGGTTTCAGTTTCAGTTTCAGTTCCAGTTGTGGTTTCGGGCAAGCCGATTATGACACTACAAAAATAAATCTGAAATTAAAAAATATCAAAAAAAAGATAAAATAATATCTTGATGCGCTAATTTGTGTTTTTAGCGACTTATTAAACAAATGACAAGAAAAATGCCGAAATTCACCATAATTAGTTGAGGCCATTCGATGTTCTAATCAAAGTTATAGATAGATGTCGATCGATGTATATCTTTTCAGATACATACTTGATTTGTTGACACATTTACTATCCGATGAGACAAGCCTCTCTAGATTTGTTATTGTATTTGGGCGTTTATTGAAATTCCATAAAACAAAAGAAACAAATATCAAAATAAACCACCAATTAGCATAGACAACACCAGTCTACCATTTATTTTTATATTTCGATAGTTTCGTATAAAAACTTCAAGTCTCTCCGAAACCAACAACAGATCAACACAAAGCACAGAACCTAAACATGGTGAGTTCTAAAATATATATACATAAATCTTTCAGCCCTTCTTCTAAAAGAACTCTTCCCATTATATACACAGCACTTCTACGTCATCGCATTACTTTTAATCGGTTCTGTGGTTGCCGATGTCAGTCACCTCCAACCAGATCAACTTTTACGGGCACCAAATGTAGAATCAGCCTCAGCTCAGATCATTCCTGGTGCGGATTCCAGCAGTTATCAGCCCGAGCACTTGATTCCCCAATATCTGAAGACTTCTGAGGGGGAATCTGCCTCAGCTCAGATCATTCCAGGTGGCGATTCCAGCAGCTATCAGCCAGAGCACTTGATTACCCAATATCTGAAGACATCTGTTGAGGGATCTGCCTCTGCTGCTGTTGTTTCCGAGTCGTTCAACCTCGGAGCTGATACCCAGACACCCGAACAATTCATTCCAGAAGCCGATCGCATTGCCCACTATAGCTACATTCAATCCCAGGCCAAGGCTGTTGTTCCACCTCAGGAGGAATCTGCCTCAGCTCAGATCATTCCTGGTGGCGATTCCAGCAGCTATCAGCCAGAGCACTTGATTCCCCAACATCTGAAGACAACTGAAGATGAATCTGCCTCTGCTCAGATCATTCCTGGTGGCGATTCCAGCAGCTATCAGCCAGAGCACTTGATTCCCCAACATCTGAAGACAACTGAAGATGAGTCTGCATCAGATGCGATCATTCCAGGTGGCGATTCCAGCAGCTATCAACCAGAGCACTTGATTCCCCAATATCTGAAGACATCTGCTGAGGGATCTGCCTCTGCTGCTGTTGTTTCCGAGTCGTTCAACCTTGGAGCTGATACCCAGACACCCGAACAATTCATTCCAGAAGCCGATCGGATTGCCCACTACAACTACATTCAATCCCAGGTCAAGGCTGTTGTTCCTCCCCAACATCTGAAGACAACTGAAGATGAGTCTGCATCAGCTGCGATCATTCCTGGTGCGGATTCCAGCAGTTATCAGCCAGAGCACTTGATTCCCCAACATCTGAAGACATCTGCTGAGGGATCTGCCTCTGCTGCTGTTGTTTCCGAGTCGTTCAACCTTGGAGCTGATACCCAGACACCCGAACAATTCATTCCAGAAGCCGATCGCATTGCCCACTACAGCTACATTCAATCCCAGGCCAAGGCTGTTGTTCCACCTCAGGAGGAATCTGCCTCCGCTCAGATCATTCCTGGTGCGCGATTCCAGCAGCTATCAGCCAGAGCACTTGATTCCCCAACATCTGAAGACTACTGAGGGGGAATCTGCCTCAGCTCAGATCATTCCTGGTGCGGATTCCACCAGCTATCAGCCAGAGCACTTGATTCCCCAATATCTGAAGACTACTGAGGGGGAATCTGCCTCAGCTCAGATCATTCCTGGTGGCGATTCCAGCAGCTATCAGCCAGAGCACTTGATTCCCCAACATCTGAAGACATCTGCTGAGGGATCTGCCTCTGCTGCTGTTGTTTCCGAGTCGTTCAACCTCGGAGCTGATACCCAGACACCCGAACAATTCATTCCAGAAGCCGATCGCATTGCCCACTATAGCTACATTCAATCCCAGCCCAAGGCTGTTGTTCCACCTCAAGAGGAATCTGCCTCCGCTCAGATCATTCCTGGTGCGGATTCCAGCAGTTATCAACCAGAGCACTTGATTCCCCAATATCTGAAGACATCTGTAGATGAATCTGCATCAGCTCAGATCATTCCTGGTGCGGATTCCAGCAGCTATCAGCCAGAGCACTTGATTCCCCAACATCTGAAGACATCTGCTGAGGGATCTGCCTCTGCTGCTGTTGTTTCCGAGTCGTTCAACCTCGGAGCTGATACCCAGACACCCGAACAATTCATTCCAGAAGCCGATCGCATTGCCCACTATAGCTACATTCAATCCCAGCCCAAGGCTGTTGTTCCACCTCAAGAGGAATCTGCCTCTGCTCAGATCATTCCTGGTGGCGATTCCAGCAGCTATCAGCCAGAGAACTTGATTCCCCAATATCTGAAGACATCTGCTGAGGGATCTGCCTCTGCTGCTGTTGTTTCCGAGTCGTTCAACCTCGGAGCTGATACCCAGACCCCCGAACAATTCATTCCAGAAGCCGATCGGATTGCCCACTACAACTACATTCAATCCCAGGCCAAGGCTGTTGTTCCACCTCAGGAGGAATCTGCCTCTGCTCAGGTCATTCCTGGTAGCGATTCCAGCAGCTATCAGCCAGAACACTTGATTCCACAGTATCTAAAGGCTTCTCGTGTTCAATCTGAGTCTGCTGATGTTATTCCCGAGTCTTTCAATATTGGAGCTGATACCCAGACACCTGAGCAATTCATTCCTGAAGCGGAACGGAGCCTTGTTGCGGAGCAGGCGCCAGTGATCATTGGTGCCAATACCATCACACCAGCTCATCTGTATCAGGAGCCCGTGTCAAATGGCATCGAGGAGTTCAACGCTGAAACTCATGTTCCCATTGCCATTGGACGGAATACAATTACACCGGGGCACTTACAGCCCAAGTACTCATCAAGCTTTGCCTCCAGCTCCTCATCCGGCTCCAACTCTGATACTCAATACGCATCTAATGGCGGTTATATTTACTAAGTCTTCCAAACTAAGCCAAAAATCAAAGTTTAATTGTTTTGTGTTTCTGAAAATTAATTTTAATTACCAATTAACTTAATGAAGCAACTTGAAATATTAAATTTCAAAATTATATTCTTAGTGATATTAAAACCTGGGTTCATTACATTGACTAATAAAAGGGAATAATTTGATATATTCATTACGTTGAATAATTGTAGTATGATGTTAAAGTTGTTGACTTTATAATCTATGGTCAAGAGTTGCATTAGGCACAAATTAATCAAATTTTATGGAATCCATCGCTCTCATGGCAGCCAACCGGTTCCTACTCTAATGATCATTAAACCCAATTTAATCAACATATGTCTATATACATAGTTTTATAAATTGTGAGGTTGGTGATAAGTATCTGATTCAAGTTGCCAAAGCTGGGACAATATTTAAACTATTTTTATTTGTATTGAAAAGGGTTGAACCTTTTAAGACTTCCAAATTTTATTATGTGTTTTTAAATTGAACATTTTTAATCTCGTTCAAAATCGTATAGTTCCCTTCCGCTACACCCAACATATTTAACATTTAAATTTTTTAGTTTTGTTCAATCCATTAGGTAGACTTTTATGTTAAACTATTAATATATGAACTTGCATTCAATGATTAATGAATTGTCAACGGCTTCTGATGACAAACGTTTAAATTTTTTTCTTTGGTTTGATAATAAATGCCAAATTTTATGGCATAAATATCAGTTAACTCGGTGCGAATAATTAGAAACATATTTATTTGTAATGTGAAAAAATGTACAGGCAAAATGCTAAACATTAAAAAAAAATAATTAAAAAAAAATTTTAATAGTAGAAATGGACTTATTATATCTACTGCTAGTTACACTAGCCAACAAAATTAGATTTTCCTACTTTATTAACTTCTTTCTTATTTTATCTGTAGCATCTGTAGTATAATCAAATGTTTTTTACATTTCCATTACATTTACGCACACTGCGGGCGTTGCTACGCGCTTTCTTTTAAAAAATAAAAGCTGAAAACAAACTTATCATATTCGAGTTGACCCGTGAAACATTGTTCTGCCATATAAATGATTTCTAGTTGTGTTACGTTCAAATATATATTACCTAATTCATATTCACTTAAAAAATACTGCCTTTTGCGATTTTCGTATTTCATTTAAAAAAATACTGCCTATTCTGATTGTTGTAACAGTGCTGTGTAAGTTAACAGTGCTGTATGCGCTAACAGTGCTGTATGCGCTAACAGTGCTGTATGCGCTAACAGTGCTGTATGCGCTAACAGTGCTGTTTACTTTAACAGTGAGTACAGCTGTTGAGACGCTAGTGACTTTTCCGACAGGTTTTCTCATAATTTTCTTTTCAAGAAACCTTCTTCTGGCAATTATTTGATGAAATATTTTTTGCTCCATTTTATATATATAGATGTATATAGTATAGGAGATACATACATATATTCAAACTGCTTTTAACAAGATTACACTTACTTACACTTACACAGCATTAACAATTAATTAAATTTTAACAATTTATAATCTTTTCATATTTATCCTCTTTTATTGAATTCAATTTTATTTATAATTTTGAAATTATATAAGTAAACTTACTGTTAACTTTGAAAGTTCGCTAATATGTTTTCTATGAATTCCCAACAAGAAACTTGCTGCAATCAATAATAATTTAATTAAGGGAATTTTTAATTAACTATCAGTTACTTGAGTGCTGCAATTTTAATTACATTTTCTTTTTTGGTCTTGTTTCAAAACAATCAATAACAGAAATGTTGCCTGATGCCTAAACTTAACTTGTTGCCCTGTCAGTTGTGATTTCAAGTTCATGAACATTTTGTCATGATAATGTTAAAGTAAAAGTTGATCTGGTAACTACCCCAAAGTATATAGTATATATATATATATTGCGTTTATTATGTAAAACACACACAGTGTGTGCATCACTCGTAACCTATCCATGACTGGGTTCTCAAGGCCAATTGTCTTCTCTTTTTTTTTTAGAAAGTGCCCCGTAATGATTGAACCATTTCGCATTCTTGGCCCGCCTGCAGCTAGTTATACCATGAACGGGATGTGAGCCCAGAGAGTTGTAAATATATCAAGGTTTTTAGGTCTGTTTTGGACCCTTTTGTGGAGTTGCAAAAGCCAAATGCAATTAATATCTTTAATTGAATGTGTAAAGGCAATTTTAATAATTCACCAAACCCACGAAAAAATCCAATAAATCCATGACCTTCCATGCAAATTGCGGGCGTGTGTGTCTACTCTAACCATATCTTTCCTCCTCACTCTCTCTCGCTCTTTCTTCTCGCTAATGAACTTTATGAAAATTAGCTAAAAGACCCGTCCTAAAATGTCTATTAGCCGCTTGGATCTGGAATGATGTCGCTGCCCACAAGTTGTACAAAAATCGGTTGCGGAAAAATGTTTGTAAATGAGTAAAACTTGTTTATGCGTGTGTGGCTGAGTTTTATTTTTATTTTTTTCTGACAGCTCTTTATTTATTTATTTCTTATTTTTTTTAGTTTTTTTTCTTATTTTTTTTTTTTTTTAGTTTAAGCTGCAGACGTAGCTGCTTCTTCTTGAAATAGTATGCTGCAAGCTGTTTGAGTGATATTTATTTTTGCGCTATAAATTGAAGGCATGCTTTAGGGATCAGCATCAGTTTCAGCGTCTAGCTCGTCCAGCACAGTTGTACTCGTAGCTATCAATCCAAAATGGTTAGTACTACTTAGTTGAACTATACATTTACATAAAAAATGTTTGTTTTTTTTTTTTATATTTTTTTTTACACTAAGTGCAAGTGATTTATGTTGTGTTGTGTAATTGTAAATGTGCCGTGTGTCTAATCCAACGCCTACGTCTTGTCTCGTCCATTTGCAGAAATTCCTCATTGTATTCGCCCTGTGCGCTTGCGCGGCAGCCGATGTTAGCCATCTGAGCAAGTATTTGCCACCGGCTCAGAGTTACAGCGCACCCAGCAATGAGTACTTGCCACCTGTCCAAGCAGCACCCTCTTACTCTGCTCCAGCCTTCCAGCAAACATATTCCGCTCCAGCTGCCACATATTCAGCACCAGCTACCTCCTACTCTGCTCCAGCTGTGCACCAGAGCTATTCTGCTCCAGCTGCCACATACTCTGCTCCAGCTGCCACATACTCTGCTCCAGCTACCTCCTACTCTGCTCCTGCTACCTCCTACTCTGCTCCGGCTGTCCATCAAAGCTACTCGGCTCCAGCTGCCACATATTCCGCACCAGCCAGGACTAGCTATAGTGCGCCCGCCGTGAGCTACAGCGCTCCAAGCAATGATTATCTGCCTCCAGTGCAGCAGACATATAGCGCACCGGCTGTCCAGCAAACCTACTCCGCTCCAGCTGCCACATACTCCGCGCCCTCGGTCAGCTACTCCGCACCAGCTGTCCAGCAAACGTACTCCGCTCCCGCTATCTCCTACTCTGCTCCAGCTGTCCATCAAAGCTACTCTGCCCCAGCTGTACAGCAATCGTATTCCGCACCATCGACTAGCTACTCCGCACCAGCCTACCAACAGAGCTACAGCACATCCTCCGCCAACTCGGGCAGCTACTCGTCCGGCGATGTGGGTACTCAGTATGCCTCCAATGGTGGCTATGTCTACAGGAAGAAGTAAGAGGCTGAAAACTGTTCAAAAAAAACAAATTCTAATCAACATTACATATACATATTTGTAATTAACATTTTAAGTGTTTTTTTTTTTTTAACACATCATATTCTATCAAAACTTTTTGGTTTTTCTACTTTTTTGTTTATTTTTGTGTTTTAATAATAAAAAAAGCAACAAATCAAATCATATATTATTATTATTTCGTTGACCTGCAACCGGTTTTTTGAATTTTGACCGGTCGTAACTGTTTCATGGGTCTTTAAACATCGGAAAGCTGTAAATTTGATAAGGGAAAAAGACTCAAGCACAAAAGCTGTTGAAGAGCTTTTATGTTGCTGGCAAAGCTAAGAAAGCTTCTTAATATTATTTAGCTTGCAAGCTTTGAGGCTGTGCTGACAAAGCTAGGAAAGCTCTCAATTTAACTTGCAAGCTTTGAGGCTGTGCAAAGCTTTTATGGCAAGCTTTTTTGAGCATGTGATTAAGCTGGGTTCCTAGAGCATCTGTGTTATACGATTTTATAAAGAATATATATCAGACATTTATAAAGATGCAGATTACTTCATTAAAAAAATATATATATATATTTGTATATATTTCGCTAACTCTTTTATTAGATATATTATATTATAGCTTTGATAAATTCACAGAGAATATTACATACACTAAAACAAATGATGGCAATTTCGCTTGATCGTACATCATATTACACTAAACAATATAATATTATATTTTAAATTAATAAATTTACTCATAGATTAGATTTGTATGATATAAATCAATGCAAAAGGAAAATGCTCTCCAGTTTCATTATATTAAAGGCCCGTTCACACTGAAAAGTTTTTTAAATTCTTCTTAGAGAGAAGTTAAAAAAAAAACAAATTAAATTTAAATTTTTAAATCAAAGTCCTGTCCACAGAGCTATCAAATCCTGATCCTCAGAGATTTTAAATTTAAAGCTGAGCTTTATAATTTCCGTTTCTGTTTTTTAATTTTTTATTTAGGTAAATTCTCCCGTATTGTTATGAGTATATATTTGTGGGCCCCTTTCCTAATAATATTGTTAAAATTTTGGATTGTTTCTTTTAAAGCCTCTCTGATAAAGGTATAAAATATAATAAGAGAACAATATTTAATAAATAATAAACATTAATTAAAAATGCATCGAAACGATCTTATTAGCCCATTTGCAATAATATAAACAATAACAATATAAAAAGAGTACCACAAATATTTACACATAAAAAACTTTTTTTTATTCCATAGCCAAGTTAACAACTTACATATTTATATTTCTCATTGAAACCAGAAAATATAAAAAGTTTTTGCATATTTTATTCAAATTAATCATTTTAAGTTTTAAACATTTTCTAGCTATAAATAAAGTTAAGTTTATTAAAGAACACAATTTCAATAAAACAAAAATATTCTTTTTGGTAAAATGCTTTTGTGTATTATTATATCATAGAAAGTGCCTACAAAATGTTTTTGTTTTTATTTTTATTTTTTCGGTATACCCACACATTGGACTTGTTAATTACCACGCAAACCAGTTATGAGAAATGTTTGTGAATAGAGTTTGTATGCAAAATCAATGGGCATTCGATTTGTGTGACAGTTTAATAAATTTGCCTGCCTAATTAATTTTTATAGTTCAGTTTGGCGGCATTATGATGCAAAGTAAACGAAAGTGAAATGATACGGATACAAAGTATGTATTTACGTAAGTTTTGCCAGATCACAAATGTTGCTGGAATCGTCTTATAAGTAAGAGTAGAAGCCCTATCGCCGCACAGTCCACACCGCCCGTTCGAGCTTGAAGCCCGCTAAGTCCCAAAAAACAGTTCAAGAGTTCAACAGTCAAAGATGCGAACAAAGCCATCGGTCACATGGCCGCTGCTGCTCCTGATTCCTGCTTTATCACTGATCAATGCAGATGTCAGCCACCTGACAAACAAGGACTATTTACCGCCAGAGACTGCAAAGCCCTTGGCGGACGAGATTGCCACCCCGGAGCATAAGCAGGCCAATGATGATGCCTTCTTTCAAATGTCGGGTCTAATGTTGCCTTCGGGCTACTCAATACCAACGGGCAGTAATGTATTGCCAGTGGCCAAGTCGCCGCCTAATTTTCCGTTTCCCATTTATCCGCCCTTCTTTGGATTTGGCGGTGGACCAGAGGGCTTAGGTCAGGGTCTGCCAAACTATCCCAATGAAGGGCAATTCCAAGGCGGGGGGCCACAAGCTGGAGCGTTCCCAGTTGGTCCACAGGGTGGTCAATTCGGTGGAGGACCACAGGGCGGTCAATTCGGTGGAGGACCACAGGGCGGTCAATTCGGTGGAGGACCACAGGGCGGTCAATTCGGAGGAGGACCACAGGGCGGTCAATTCGCTGGTGGACCAGAGGGCGGTCCATTCCCTGGCGGACCACAGGGTGCTGCATTCCCTGGCGGACCACAGGGCGGTCCATTCCCTGGCGGACCACAGGGCGGTCCATTCCCTGGCGGACCACAGGGTGCTGCATTCCCTGGCGGACCACAGGGTGGTCCATTCCTTGGCGGACCACAAGGCGGCCCATTCCCTGGCGGACCACAGGTTGGCCCATTCCCAGCTGGACCACAGGGCAGTCCACCAGGCGCTCCTTTCCCAACAGGACCACAGAGCGGTCCACCCGGTCTCCCCTTTCCAACTGGACCACAGGGCGGTCCACCAGGCATTCCCTTCCCGCCTGGACCACAGGGTGGTAATTTCCCAATTGGACCACCGGGCGGTGCTTTTCCCGGCGGCATTCCACCGCAAAACGGACCATTTCCATTCCCACCCGAATATCTGACCAATCAGGGCTTACCCTCGGCGGGCATGCAGTTGCCTTTCCAACAGAATATCGGCTTTAATATGCCACCCGGTTTTGGTAGTCCCTATCAGCAGCTGGTGAACGTGGGCCAGCCCTTCTCGCCCAGCTTCGGCATACCTGGTCAACACTATCCGGCACAGCCGTTCGCTGACGAGCCACAGCCACAGGTCAATGCGAAACCAAAGAACAGCCCGTCACCACCTGCAACACCTCCACCGCCACCACCACCACCGCCACCAACACCATCACCAACCACAACAACAACGGTGACAACACCCAAGTCTCAGAATAGGGACACAATCTATGCATCCAATGGCGGGTACGTCTATCAGCGTGCCAAATGAGTTACCATCATTTCATGGCATAGGCCAGTAAATCCCATGCAACTAGTAGAGTTACCAATAAATTATTAAACATTTTTTTTTTATTCATCGCCATCACCTTGTGTTTGTTGCTTTTATGATTTGATGACCATAAACGATGAGCAGACACAATATGTTTGTTTGTCTTTATGCTAATCAAGATTTGGATTAAGCCATGTAAAATGGGAATAGTTACACAGATTGTCACAATAGGATTATTCAATGATTTGTTAAGAAAATTGAATTCAATCGCGTTAACTGTTTGCTTAACTGCCAGTTAATATTTAACTGGCACTTAAGTATGCGTCTTTGTGCACTTTAATTGATGGAATTGGGTCTGCTTGGAATATGGCATTATTTCTGTTAAATATTCTGGAACCGTATGCCTCATTGATTCCAAAATATTTGTCAAAACGTTCATACATATGCATTAAGTTGATAGTTTGGCTATTGCCATCTAGAACTATTTTATTGCACTACGATCTAGGTAAATCAAATTGTAGAACATTGGAAAGATTTAAAGCTAATACAGCAGCAACAATTTGACGGATTTTAAGGTTACTTTGCTGAATACGTTTCTGGGTGAGTATGACGGGAATTTAAGCATGAGATTTATATTTATTTTGTAGAAAAATTTTAGATTTTTAGCCTATCTACAGTGCAACAGTACACAGCTTCCTAACGAGCTCCATCATCCGACACCACTAAGGACCAATTTTTGGTCTATGGTTGATCGGTTCAACCTAACCTAACCTAACAGTGCAAATTTGATAAATATGTCAGATTATTGTTAATATTATTCTGGTTCATTGTTGCTTTTACTTATAACCTCGCAAACTATGCCAGTTAACGAATTCGCCTTGTGTTTTCTTCAGTCGCTGGTCTCTAAGTTTCTAAATCACATCTCAACTGTCAAAAACCACTCATAACAACCCTGGGAACTACGTTCAGTTATAGCTCACTTTGGTCACTCTTTTCTCTATTCTTATGTGATCGTTCTTCGAAATATCGTATTCAAGGCAACACTGCACAGAAATAACAATGACAAGACAGACGTTGCCAACTACTTCATAATACAATGCCAACTACATCACATACATAATTATGACAAATATTTTAACAGCCACTGTGTAAATTTAACTTCAAAATAATTATTCAGGTCGAAAAATAAACAAAAACGGCAATAAAATAAAAGCCAACTTTAAAGAAATATTTCGCTATTTTTGGCTTGTGCTTTTTTTAAAATAAAGCATTTCTTTGTCACCAGTGTGTGTCTATTTATTTTTTTATCTTTAAGTAAGAGGAGTATAAAAGTATGCGGAGAGTTAATTTGAAATAAAATACAAGTTAAAAGAAATATTTTGGTATTTTTAGCTTGTGTTTTTCTTTTAATAAAATACTCTATTATCACCTCTGTTGCCATATTTATTCTTTTACCTTTAAGAAAGTAGAATTATAGGAGTATGCGGAGAGTTTATCTGGAGTTAAATATTAAATTTGGTGTCCTTTACTCTTACAGTCTCCGGGATCTGTGCATTCATTCAGACAGACACGGATGAATAGACGGACAGAGGAATTATGCTGATCAAGAATATTTATACTTTAATGGTCTGAGATGCCTTCCCTACCTGTTACATATGTATATTAATAATATTATATATTATGTAATAAGTAAGGCATTCAAAAATTCAACTTTAATGTGTATTGATTAGAATTTAACAAAAAAGAATTCATATATGTAGAAGAGAAGGATCTACATACCAAATCTAATGTTTCTTTGATACACGAAGCGTTGAACATGTCAAGATGCAGAATATTATATTACAAATATTTGTTGTACACTTAATATCAATATCAATCAAATGATAAGCACATTTCATATAAAAAAAAAAATATAAAAAAAATAAAGCTCCTTATGGTCTTAAACTCTTATAATATGATTGGTCTTTGTTTCCATAAGACAGGATTAAAAAACTGGCCAAACATTTTGGAAATATTGGCAACACTTTCGTTCAATCGTCCACTCGAGTGTGCACTGAATTTGATATTTTCTTCAGTTATCTGCTTGTTTCATATGTTTTTATGCAAATTTCAAAAATAAACAATATTTAATTTTTTATGATTATCTCGTATTTGTATTGTTGTCAATTTTTTTGTTATTTTTTTTGTATTTGTTATTCAACTTGCTTGCTTTTGTTTGAATATAGACAAGAGTTTATTTTTGAATTTGTTTCAGTTTAAGTTTCTATTTGGATTTTTTATATTTTTTCCTTTTTTGCCTTTATAACGATGATTAATTTTAATTGATTTGTTAGGCAGCTGGCTTCATGCAGTGCTTTGTCAGTTGATGAATATGCATTATCATTTTTTTATGTACATATGTAATCGTATTTACACCCATCAAAAATTATAATACAAGTATGTAATTTGTTTTTTCGGCCAACACTTGACATCTCTTGTGTGTCTCTTTGTGGCTTTTTTAAGGTTGTCCGTTTAGCTATTAGTCATAATTAAGCTAACTGTGCCCCGGGTCTCCAAAGGCCCTCAACTTGACATTTCTTAGTTTGGTTTTTATTATTATTTGATATTCGTTTCTTGGCGCGTGTAAAGCCTCAGGTGCGAACATTTATGCCATATTGTTTATATTTTTTCTGTTTTTATGGATCTTTTTGCCTGATAAGGTATTATCTGTTTAGATCTGTTTAGTCTAGTCTATATTATCATATTAATAAGCATATATTTATTTACTTTACAAAATAGATGCACAAAACGTGTGTATGCAAAATGTAGCCTTATTTAAATATTGAATAAGATACAGCCAATTGTATCTGTTTTGAAGGCTGTACAATAAAAATCGTTTTATAGAAAACCAGTTGATATCGAGATTAAGTGGCGATTAAGTAAATTTAGGATGTGCTTGACAATGTAATGAACAATGTAATGCGATGTAAATATGAAATGACATCTTTTAATGTTAAACTATAAATCTCCTCTTGAAAAATATAATTTTAATTTATAATTTTAGGTTAGGAAATGTACAATGCATAGAAGAAGACATCTCCGATCCCATAAAGTATAAATATTTTTGATCAGGATGACGAGCTGATCCGCCTGTCTGTTTCTATATATAATACTCAAATAATTGTATGTCAAAATCAGCCGGATCAAACTAATATATCATATAGCCATTGAAACAATCGAAGACACCTCAACTATACTTGGCAAACCGATATAGTACTATGATATTAACAATCTAATCAGATTAAGAGATATTATTTTGTTTTTTTTTTAAATATTAAACTAAATACACCAGTTCGATGTGGTATTATGATGTAGACAATCTGACCAAATTTTATTAGAATCAGACCACTATATTTTATATGCTCTACAGGAACAATCTTTTTTTTAAGTAAACTCAACTTAACTAGCTATAATCTGACAAAATTTAATCAAAATCGGGCTCCTTTTTTTTTAAATTTATCTCAACCAACCTATACTCTAGATAACCTAACAAAATTTAATCAAAATCGGGCTTCCATATCACATAGCTCCCATATGAACAATGAGTCGAAAATTTAAAATTAAAAAAATATTGAAAATATCTGTTATTTTTTATGAAACAAGTGATGCATTCTTATTTATGTTAACGCTACTTTTTATATCTAACAAGAGCTGCACACGAAAAATATCGCTAAAATCGATAATACGAATTTCGATAATATAGATAATAAGAAAATCATATTTTAACTTGCTTGTTACAGCAAATATAATTGATTTCATAGCTAAGACCTAGTTCTGTTATCAAAATTAACATCTTCGATATCTTCGATGGCTATCAATGTCTGATTAGCCCAATGTCAGATCTTACAAAGACCGGTTTAACTCAGTTCAGTTGAGTTTAGTTCGATTATAATCGAGGTAACAAAATTAATGCAACTATGCAAAAGCAAAGAAGAAGAAAACGAAAAATGACGACTTTTCCTCGAATTTTAAAGTCAAAAAATCGTAAAATATACCGCACAAAATATCATAATTTTCTAAATTCAAAATGAAATAGTTGCAAAACTAGTAATTTAAACTTAATAAAGTATATGTATGATTAATAGGCTCTTTCATTAGCTTTCAGAAAACGTAAAGCATTTGAAAATCGGCTGTAAGATTCTCGAGTAATGCTAAAATCTGTAGGCTTGCCTCTGAAAAAAAGCTAAAAAATAAATACCAGATTTCAAAAATTTTTTAAAAAAAAGTCTTACCATAGAAAAATTTTTAAAGTGGTTTTTCGTCATCTGGGGCACCATATGTATCAGAAAAAGTAGGTTTGATCAAATATACAATTTGTGTGTTGCCTAGTGTTATGGTTACGGTTAATGTTTCATAATCGCAGTGGGAATGTCAACGCACTTTGGTCATTGCAGCAAGGCGTCAATTGGTGGCATGGACAAACAATGAAGTTGCATGCAAAAAATGCAAATACTTGTGGACATAACACATTTAGCCACTGTAAGGCAGATCTCACAGGTCTACCCGGTTGTTTGGAGTGTTTTGGGCTGGGCAATATGAATACAATATTTGTGTAACACCTTGAATGCCGCCCCCAATAGATGCATATCAGACATGAACTTGGATATGGAGATTAAGTTTGATATGTTCAAGTCAAACATCAACAAATAGATAGATACTTTACGGGTCTTTGTATTGTTTTTTTTTTTGATTTTTGGGCATTTATTAATCGGCACGGAGTTATAGCCCAAGTTGCACGCTTTTGTTGTTAACATTTTGCATTAACATATTCACATTTGCCATAGATGAGGCTGAACCAATTATGGAATCGCCGAGACACAGACAGCGAAGATGTCACCAGACGCTCTGGCCAGATATTGAACCAGCATTATCCGCGATGGCTTTTAACTATAAATGCTCGACGGATCTATTGGAGAGTCATCAGTTTTACGGTTTCGTTCGTTTGGTGTAGCACGCGCATCTGTAACTCTACTTAAGATGGTAAGCGAGGTGTTTTCAAATGACACAAGCTTCATACACACATATATCCATTCGATCCATTTGTTTGTTTTTGTGCCAAAGTGTTGATTATTTTTTTAATGTTATTTTTTTTTTTATATTTCTTGTGCTTATTTTGTGGCAGAAACCCATTGCATTTATCGTTGTTATCGTTGCCGTTGTGGGCCTAGCCCAGGCACGTCCAGATGTCAGCCATCTGGTGAATAATCGCTATTTGCCACCGGCACCACTCAAGGATCAGGTTATCCAGCAGATTCCCGTTGTGCAGCAGCAGAGCTACCAGAGCTTCCAGCAGCAGTCGGTGCAGCCCTTTGCACAGGTCGAATCTATTCGTCCATCGGTATCTTTGGGCAGCTTCTCCATTCCAGCTGGCGGCCAGTCGAACTCTGTCGTTCAACAATACCAGGCGCCTGCCGCTCAAGTCACCTACACTGAGACTAAAACATCATCGGCACCCGCTCCCATTACCTATGAGGCACCCAAAACAATTGTGGCCACCCAGACGCCCGTGAAGAACAGCTATTTGCCACCGTCGTCATTGCCAGCGCAGCTCTTTGTGCCCGCAAAGCCTGTGAGCGCACCTGTTGCCGTTCAGGAGCCTGCACCAGTGGTTGAGTCAAGCTACACAGCTCCAGTTGCTGCTTCAGTGGTTCAAGAGACCTATACAGCACCGGCTCCAGTGGTTCAGCAGACTTACACCGTCCAAACTTCAGCTCCAGCGGTGCAAACTTACTCTGCCCCAATTGTGCAAGCTGCCGCACCTGTCGTTCAGCAAACATACACCGCACCTGCCACCATTGTGCAGGAGACCCACTCCGTTCAAGCTTCCGCACCAGTCGTTCAGCAAACACATACCGCTCCAGCTGCAGTGGTTCAGGAGTCTCATGTAGTATCCGCACCCGCTCCAGTGGTTCAAGAAACCTACTCAGCTCCAGCTCCAGTGGTACAGCAAACATACTCTGCACCCACACAAGTGGTTCAGCAAACATATACCGCTCCAGCTCCAGTAGTTCAGCATACAGTGGTTCAAGAGACACATGAGACTTCAGCACCTGCTCCAGTGATTCAGCAAACGTACTCTGCTCCAGCTCCAGTGGTTCAGGAGACCAAAATCGTATCGGAACCTGCACCTGTAGTTCAGCAAACGTACTCAACTGCAACTGTCCAGCAAACATACTCCGCTCCGGTAGTTCAGCAAACATATTCTGCCCCAGCTCCAGTTGTTCAGGAGACCCATGTAATTTCCGCACCTGCCCCAGTGGTTCAAGAAACCTATTCTGCTCCAGCTGTTCAGCAAACATACTCTGCTCCTGCACAAGTGGTTCAACAGACATACTCCGCTCCCGCTCCGGTAGTTCATCAAACATATTCTGCCCCAGCTCCAGTGGTTCAGGAGACCCATGTAATCTCCGCACCTGCACCAGTGGTTCAAGAAACCTATACTGCTCCAGCTCCAGTTGTTCAGCAAACATACTCTGCTCCCGCTCCGGTAGTTCAGCAAACATATTCTGCCCCGGCTCCAGTGGTTCAGGAGACTCATGTTATTTCCGCACCTGCACCTGTGGTTCAAGAAACCTATTCTGCTCCAGCTCTTGTTGTTCAGCAGACATACTCTGCTCCCGCTCCGGTAGTTCAGCATACATACTCTGCTCCCGCTCCAGTAGTTCAGCAAGCATACTCTGCTCCCGCTCCGGTAGTTCAGCAAACATATTCTGCTCCAGCTCCAGTGGTTCAGGAGACACATGTGATAGCGGCATCTGCACCAGTGGCACAGCAGACATATTCAGCACCTGCTCCTGCTCCACTCGTTCAGCATGAGTCCGTGACAGTACAACAGTCTCAACAACAGTACACTGGCTACAGCTACCAGGCACCAGCTCCAGTGGTACAACACACCACTACCACCTATAGTGCACCCGAAATTGTCTCCGCTCCTGCACCCATTGAAGTTCATTCACAGCAGCAGCAGACTTTCACTACGTCAGGTGCACAGGTTCAATCTGTCGCCCCCGTGCAGTTCCAGCAATCGTTTGTGCCAGCCGCACCCGTCCAATCGGTCGTGCAGTATAACGCCCCACTACCGACGGTCGCTGCTCCCCAACCGATTGCCCAGTACACGCCCACCTACACCTATGCAGCTCCCGTTGTGCAGCAGCAACTTACCTACACGCAGCAACCTGCCACCACGACTATTGTGCAATCCGGCCCTGCCCCAGCTCTAGTTTCTGCTCCAGTGACTACCTCAGTGATCAGCAGCTCAGCCGTCTCGAATGCTGCTGAGATTGGCACCAGCTACGGTTCCAACGGTGGCTACATCTACGAAAAGCATTAGGTGGATGCGTTTGAACGGGTTGCCTAAGAAACGCCCGAACTCGCATCCAAATTTTTGTTATCGATAACATAAGCGTTGTCGTTAAATGTTTCATTTAATTATGTTACTTAGCCAAATTGTAGCCTTATTTCTGTTAAGCAGTCTAATCTTTTTTTTTTAACTCAATAAACAATTTTTTACAATAACATTTGAAGCGTCATTTTACATATATTTATAGTTTAATACAGTTCAGCATTTATTTCTGCAACGATTAACAGTCAGTTGCGCGTTAACAGAGTTATAACATTGTAATACCGTTTAACGCGTTAACAGCGTTATAAATTTCGCTTAACATTGCAATACAGTTTTACGGGAACAGCATGTTAAGTTTCACATGGAGCACACTTAATTCTGTTTTGAAGGAGGTTTTGCCAAATATTAAATAATTCTGAAAGTGTTAGTAAGAACGCTTCCAAAAATATTTTCTGTAGCCTCTTTTTAAATCTTATATAAATAGATGCTCACATTTTTCAAATTAATATAAAATATCTTATAAATAAAAATATAAAATATTTTTAAATTCGATTATGTTTTGAGAAATTTCTATTTTTAAAGTTTAAATATCAGCCGTACTTTTCTGATTATGTGCTGCCGATGTTTCAGACAAATTGGTTCACCCTGTCAACTCTGTATTAATAAAAGTAGCTGTAAATAATAAGGACTTACCCTATAGTTCACCGCTCTATGCGAAAGCTAATTTAACCCCAATAAAAAGTAAAATACTCGAATGCTAAAATACAGATTATTTGCACAATTAAAATCCAAAAAAATGAAATTGGCTATTGTTCACATATTATACAGAATTAGTCAGCATTTGCATGCTACATAGCAAGCTACTACCTGCTGCTGTTGATTAATTAATACCAAAACTAAAGGTGCCTGAAAAATCCCGCAATGATTTTCAATATTGCCGCAAGGTATCTTCACTCGATGCTGCTTTCATTTTTGATTGATTGGTGCGCCTTGACTGATTGCAGGGCATAGAACTCGCTGGCAATTGAGTGAGACTTGATGTACGATATACCGGAACCGAAACGCCGCACATTATGAATGGAGTTTCCAATAAAGTGCTTTATGATTTGCCAATTAAATGGATGAACTGCGGCTCCACTGGGTTTTTGGTGAAGCTGCAAAACAAAGAACAACAAGTAATTGTACGATAGTAGAGTAGACTAGACTGCGGGCTATCCTGTAAAGAGTCCCAGATTCGCAAGCACAAATACATGCTCATTTAAATCAAGCAGTGCAATTCAGTATTTTAACATTAAGCAGTTCAGCGGCCGCTGACGTATCCTAAAAAATATATTCTTCAATAAATGGAATGTTTATAATCTGATCGTGATGAAAGTTAATTGAGATGATCATTGGAATTAACTTTAAATTTATAAAGTATTTTCAATTTGCGGAGCTGAGAAGTAGAGTATCGGAAATTTAAAATAAAGCTTATTAAATGAAGTATTACATCCACACATTTTTACTTCATTAAATTCCAGGATCTCATACCGTCCAGTTGATATATTGAACTCATCTCAGACATGTTTGTAACAATTCTCATTGATTTTTTAAGATCATAATAAATCGTCTTAATTTTATATTGTGAAAACTGTTCAGTATAGAACTAAAGTCCCTAAGTAAAGCTTAGTGGGATATAGTCCCAATTAGTTAGTTTAAAGTAAGCATATTAGTCGATCATTTAATCGTTTATCTTTCACATTTACCTTTATTAGTTTAAGTATTGTACATAACAAATTTACTAAGTAAACTTAATTCAAATGTTATAGTTGAAAAGCAATCGCTAAAACTGTGAAAAATACTAGAATTATAACCAAAATATTATACTTTATGGGATAGTATAAAAAACAATTTAAATAAGAGGTTTTGACACATATAAAAATTATATTTCTTTTATATGGTCCTTCTGTACGTTGATGAGCCCCTTTTACGCATTTTTAATGGGTATAGAGTGTAATAATGAAAACATGTTCTGAATAGAATTTGGAGTTTTGTGGACGCTAATGAACGTCCAGTCATCGGAGAGGAATACGTCATAAAGCTACCAATACAGCTGAGGCTAAAGCAGTTCTGAACTTTTATATTTTATTAATTGTTTGTTATTTTGTTGTATGTATATTCAATTCTATTCATGAATAGAAAGCTTATAATGAACGATATTTTATGAGCTACAAGTTCTGACTTTCTTGTTGTTCTCGTTGTTTCCTTTTGACATTTTTATACGGGGAGTTTTTTCCTATAAATATGTTAGGATGTGCCAGCATCAAGTTAGTTATTTGGCCAGCTTTGTCAATGCAGCAACGTCAAACTAAGCACAGCTCCAATATGGTTAGTACCACAAGTTCCCTATCCAGTAAGGATGTACTAAAAACTGATCTCTTCTAGCAACTCTTCGCCATCATCTCGTTTGCCCTTGTGGCCCTTGTTGCCGCCGATGTTAGCCATTTGAGCAACACGTATTTGCCACCCCGTCATGTGGGCGCTGCCAGCGTTCAGACATACCAGACGGCTCCCGTTCCAGCCGCATCCTTTGCCAGCCAGTCATATGTGGCACCCGGTGCCTCCTACCAGAGCCCATCATTTGTTGCTCCCGCTGCCAGCTTTAACATCGAATCTGTTGCTTCACCAGCGACTTCATCGTTCACCAGTGATTCCTCGTATGTGGCACCTGCTGCATCCTTCACCAGCAAGACATATGCTGCTCCAGAACCAGCTGCTAGCTTTGTGAGCGAGTCTTCATATGTGGCCCCAGCTGCCAGCCAACAGAGTGCCTCATTTGTTGCTCCTGCTGCTTCCTACACCAGCAAGACCTTTGCTGCTCCTGCAACCGCCAACTTCGTCAGCGATTCCTCGTATGTGGCCCCAGCTGCCAGCCAACAGAGTGCATCCTTTGTTGCTCCTGCTACATCATACACCAGCAAGACCTTTGATTCCTCATATGTGGCTCCTGCTGCCAGCCAACAGAGTGCATCCTTTGTTGCTCCCGCTGCGTCTTACACCAGCAAGACCTTTGCTGCTCCTGCAACCGCCAACTTCGTCAGCGATTCCTCATACGTGGCTCCTGCTGCCAGCCAACAGAGTGCATCATTTGTTGCTCCTGCTACATCATACACCAGCAAGACCTTTGCTGCTCCTGCAACCGCCAACTTCGTCAGCGATTCCTCATATGTAGCTCCAGCTGCCAGCCAACAGAGTGCATCCTTTGTTGCTCCTGCTGCGTCCTACACCAGCAAGACCTTTGCTGCTCCAGCCGCCAACTTTGCAAGTGAATCATCTTATGTGGCTCCAGCTGCCACACACCAGAGCGTGTCTTTTGTGGCTCCAGCTGCAGCTGCAACTACACCCGTTGCCACATATACCAGCACTTCGTTTGGAGCTCCTGCTGCAGCCGCAAACTTTGCCAGCGAGTCCTATGGCCCGGCTTCCGTCGAAGCTGCCAGTTACACTGCCCCCGTTGTGAGTGCATCTCAGCCTGCCGCTGCTGCCAGCTACAGCGCACCGGTGGTGAGCTATAAGGCTCCTTCACACTCCCACTCCCATTCCGGCATTGATACTGTCTACGGCTCCAACGGAGGCTATGTCTATGCTAAGCGCACACGTTAAGGAAGAGACGGTACTTCATAGAATCTAGAGTTTTCTATGAAATTTACAACTCACGATATTAAAGTTATTTTTTTTTTTATATACAAAATATTTTAAATTTTAGCTTTCCAATGATATTTTTTTGCGTATATGATAATGAAAGTGATTTATTGAGACCCTTAAAATAACAATAAATAAAAAATTAAAAAAAAAAAAAAACATTTAAACTGATATTAAGTAATGTTGACTACTCGTTGGGCTGCTTGCTTTTTGTGGATGCATCCTTCTCCTTGACATTGGCCACAAAAAGGATGTTAAGCTTACTGCTGACTGGACGCTTGCTATCCTCGTTCCGGACAAGCAAAGTGCCCGAATCCACATTGAAAGTGCCAACCAATTGACCCGGCTTGATGTAATAGTTCTCGCCCAGCATTGTGGGACGATGATCAATGATGAAATGATACATCATGGGCATTGGCTCCTCGGCGCTGCTCATAACCAGCTTTGGCTTTGATGTTGTCACTGTCATTGTCAGGGTCGTTGGAATTGCCAGTACGTGTGACAACAGCGAGTAAATAATTAACACAAAAGCCAAGCTCCACGTCAGCTTCATGACTTATGTAAGCGCGAAGATACAAAAAGATACAAGATACAAGATACAAGATACAACAAACCTAACCGACTGCAGGCAATGCACTAAGGCTGTTCTGATGAACAGCATCATTCTTATATATCCTGATGGGCAGCATTCTCTCTCTCTCTCTCTTTCTCTGCCCTTCTATGCGCTTCTCACTGGACATTTCCTTTTGAGCAGCGCGCATTGTTGTCGTTTTGCGGACATAACAAGTTTTGAAAACGCATTAACATTAACCCGATTTCAATATCGCACTATAAGAGATGCAATACTTAAGAAAGGCAAAAATATATGCACACACATGTATAAATACTATATATGTCTATATATACTTAAGTTAAAGACCCGATTTGCATATACACAAATACAATACGTTTATGTGTACATACGACCAGCTCTCAATTCACCAGAAAAAAGAAAAAAAAAAAAAGAAATAACACAAATAAAAAAAATTCGCAAGCTCACGCAACACAATAAATAAATAATTTTTGCAAATTTTGCTTGTCGCTTTGCGTTTTATAAATAAATATCTCTGCCAGATGGTACAGAAGTAATTTTTGTTTTTTTATTTAATTCCTCTTTAATGTACAACAACTAAATGAGTTAGATAGTGTATAGAGTGTGGTAAATAAATAATTAAGCAATATATAATCAGCTATTGACTAGCATGTGTTAGTTAAGCCAATTAATTAATTTATGACAAAAATATTGTATGTATATATATATACTTTTTTCTGCAATTAAAATGTTCATTTAATACCAAATAATTTGATTAAAAAAGATTTTTAAAATTATTTATAAAAGCTCCTTAAGTTGTTTATTAACTTTCTATATTTTTATTTATAAACTCTGTACCAATTAAAAATGCTTAAAAGGGTGTCATCAGATAGTCCAAATATATGGAAGTACCTCCGATCATATAATGTATATATATTCTTGATTAACATGCTCGGCCGATCATAAAAAAAATTTATATATATTTCTTCGACATACAGCAACAGCGCAGACATCTGAAGTGCACTGCTTGCTTGCACTGCTTAAATACTTAGTATATAAATTTACAAACTTTGAACTTGGTACAGGGTGTATCGTAGTTGGGTATACTCGACTATAGCACTCTTAGTTATTTTTGCCGTATTTGAATATGAAGTCGAATTAGATTCCAAAAAAAAAAAAAATGCCTCAAAATGCGGGTTGTGCCAAAATTAATTACCTAAGTTATAATTTATTGACACAAAAATATATAAATATCTAAAATATTATCTTATTGCTTATCTCATCGAATTCTGTTAATTTAATCAGTGTTTAAAATTAAGTGATTCATGACCGTAAAAATCCCATAAGATTTAAGCCAATTAAATGTATAATTGCAAGAGATTAATCAATGGATTAAGCAGCATTTTTAAATAATGGACATATACACAAAGCGTATTTTGGAAATGGTTTATCATATTTGTGATATTAAGTTATCAAGTTTTAGCTTGACTACAATATTATTTTGAAAATAGTGCTATGTAATACAGATGCTAGAATTTTTTAATATAAATAGAATATTAGAATATTATGATTATAAGCTAAAACTACATGCAGACACATAGTTTTATGATGAAACTTTCTTAGAATTCATCGTTGATTACGGTTCTATTGGACGATTAACACAATGTATATATTTTAAAGTGTCGGAGATAGTTGTAAATTGTACAATGCTTTAAAAATTTTTATGAAAAAATCATAAAAATATTTTTAAGCACATAAAAATCTCTCGTTTGAGCTTATTAATTTATTTTAATTAGCTATACTTGCTTTTATTGCCAAAAACTTTAGAAAAATCTAGATACTTTTACAGACTCAGTCTTAATTTTAATTTATTAAGCAAAGTAAGCGGAACAATTCTCTCAAAAAAAATAAAGAAAAAAACCAAAACTGATCTATCTGAGATGAGATGAGAGATAATGATCTGCAAAACTGAGCACATAATTTAAGTACGCACCCATAAACAAATTGTACGCTTTGTGTTATTATTTTTTCGTATTGTTATTGTTATTGTTATTGTATTTTGCTCATTTGTTTTGTACGCAAAGAAATAAACACTGGCACACCATTAGGCGGTATCTGTGTATTATAATTAATGTCTATTGTGAGTAATCGTCGCATATAAGTATGTAGATGGCAAGAAAATAAAACTTGGTCCAAGATTAAGTGCCAAGATCCATGTTCCAAGTGCACAGCCCGCAGCTACATATAAAACTATAAAGCTACTCGTCTGATTCTAAATCCAATCGGTTCCAATTCAATCCAATAGTGATGTTTAGCTATTAGATTACTTATCTCACGTTGATCTCATGCTGTCAATACAAAACTTCTGGGCAGGCTGCGGTCCACAAATAGGAAAAACAAAAAGTATAAAAATTCAGAGACGCATCATTAATTAATCTTTCGAGGTATTTGGCGTTTATATTTGTGTTTGGCACTGTGACTTCCGAAATGGACATGGCTAAAAATAAACGGTAAAATAAATAGATAAACCACGGCATCCTCCAAGCTCACAATTCTACGCTAACACTATACAACAAAAATTAAGTTCTTAAGCTTGAGAAGAGCTACTTGAAGAGCTGACAGTGCCTTAATTCGATAGTTTCGGGATAGTAATAGTTTGAAACTATCGATTGTAACAATATCTATTTATAAGTATGTGCGATATCTTGGCATTTCCAGCTGAACATCATAAACGATATTTTCATCGATATATTTATGCATTTTTATCTTAACTCAATATGGTCACACATTAAGTGTCGCTTCTTCTTCTTTTGATACTCGCCAAAATTGTGCAGCGGACTTTTATAAATTGAACTAAATATTGTATTTGTTTTATATATATATTTACTTAAATTGTTTTTAGTCCTGTGAAATGAGCAACAAACCTAAAATAAACTTATGGTGGTATCAACAAACCCGATAAGTTTAATAAACTGCATTGATGTTAATAATTTTAATATTATTTACCATAAAAAAACATTTTAAACATACAAAGAAATACATTAGAAATTGTAATATTTAAAAAGTTCTATTAATATGTTTATTTATGTACAAGTATAGATAAAGTAAGACATTCAAAATGTTTTATAAACTCAACCAAGTTTATAATAACTGATCTTTCAATAATGTGAGCTGTGTACAATTAATGATGTTTCTTTGCTTAATCTTTAGATGTTTGATATGAAATTTTGTTGTCTAGTTTAATTGAAACGAGAATGCCACAACAGACACAAACTTGGGTTCCGTTTCGTTCTTCTACTACTTGTATTCCATTTTGTCTGACGTGCAAGAGATTTGTACTCGCAAATCTTTTGTTTGTGGCCGCTATAAAAGTGTTGTCTCGCAGCTCTTG
Organism: Hirtodrosophila alboralis; assembly: GCA_035043045.1. Lineage (NCBI taxonomy): Eukaryota > Metazoa > Arthropoda > Insecta > Diptera > Drosophilidae > Hirtodrosophila > Hirtodrosophila alboralis. Next base: position 34,581 of record JAWNNH010000097.1, read on the forward strand.
GGGCATCAGTATCCACTTGGTAAGCACCAAGACCAGCACCTAAAACTAAATTGAGCTCGACATGGTAAGTGATTAACTAACTATCTAAAATATTTGATATATTCTTCTATTCTCTTTCGATAGCGTCCCTTTGCTATTTGCTCTGCTCTGCTGGCTCTGGCCGCCTTGGGCGTGGCCAGTCCTTTGGGCAATTCTTACCTGCCGCCTCAGGTGAACGCATTCAGCAGCTACAATACGGCAGCATCTGCACCAGCCGCTGCTACCCACGCCAGGCGCTCGCATGGATACGCCCCATCATCGAAAGCTAGCTACACCAGTTATGCAGCATCGCCCGCTGCACACTCTCAGGGATATAGCGTTGGAAGCAGCAGCTCTGGATACTCTTCGGCGCCAGCTGCCGCCTCCCACAACAGCTACAATGTGCAAAGTTTCGCTCATGCACCTGTGGCGGCTCCATCTCGTCAGTATTTGGCACCAGCTACATCTTTAAGCAGCTACTCAACCTTAGCTGGCACACAGAATAACTACGCTGCTCCAGTCAGCTCGCACAGCCGTTACTCAGCTTCTGCCCCATCTCACGCACCTGTAGCAGCGCCATCTCGACAATACTTGGCGCCAGCCGCTTCGCATAGCAGTTACTCCGCTCCAGCCACATCCCACAGTAGTTACTCTGCTCCAGCTGTCTCCCACAGCAGTTATTCCGCTCCAGCTGCCTCCCACAGCAGTTACTCCGCTCCAGCTAGATCACACAGCAGCTACACCTCCTCCCCGTCATCTTATACTCCCGTGGCAGCTCCATCACGTCAATATCTAGTACCATCCGCATCACGAACCAGCTATTCAGCTCCAGGTGCCTCCTACACCAGCTACTCTGCTCCAGTCAGATCACACAACAGCTATTCTGCTCCAGCTGCTTCCCACAGTAGCTATTCTACTCCAGCTGTCGCCCATAGCAGCTACTCCACATCGGCCTCATCCCACGCGCCTGTAGCAGCTCCATCGCGTCAGTATCTGGCACCAGCAGCCTCTCACAGCAGCTACTCCGCTCCAGCTGTCTCCCACAGCAGCTACTCCGCTCCAGCTGTCTCTCACAGCAGCTACACCGCTCCAGCTGTCTCTCACAGTAGCTACTCCGCTCCAGCTGTCTCTCACAGCAGCTACTCCGCTCCAGCTGTTTCTCACAACAGCTATCCCGCTGCAGCTGCTTCTCACAACAGTTATTCGGCGCCAGCTCGTTATGCACCCTCCCATGGACATGGACGTGGGCATGGTGGTTTTACAGCTGCTTCTTCCGGCTCAGCACGTAGTGAAGGCTATGGATATGCGGCACCTGCTGCAGTGTCTCGACATGCAGGTGGAGGTGGTGGATTTGGTCACAGCAGCTCGGCTGGTGCCACTCGCTACGCTTCCAATGGTGGCTACGAATATCGTTATAAGCATTAAACTGATCTCTTTATGCAATTGCAACGGGTTGATGGTTTTAAATTATTTTGATTAATTTCTTCTTTTTTTTTTTGTAAATCTTGTCATGTCTTTTATAGCATTCCAATAAATTTAAATAACAGTTGAGAATTCATTTTATATTTTATATACATTAAAAATTGTGTTTTAAAAACATTAGGCAATTAAAAATACGACTTTATCTTGAAGACAATGTGAACTTTACACGTATCAAAAGAATAAGATGAAGAAATTTTTGATCTAGCCTTTCTATATCTATAATTCCTGCCATTCTTTTAACAATTGTAATTCTTCCAGTGATAGCCGTTCCTCCGTATGGACTCTCAAAACTTATTTCTTATATAATTTATTTCCTGAATAAATTATTTAAAAAAAAAAAAGTTTGATAATTCAGAATACGAAGTATACTTCCTTTAATAATTGTAGCCGATATTGAACGGCGTCTTTTTGATATAAATGATAATATTATTTATAAAAATTGACAAAAAAGTTTGAATTTTACAATGATTAATGCGAACTTTCTTTAACCTTTCAACCCTAGTTGGAATCGCGAATGGGTTTTGTAAATAAATCATAAACAAATATGAGTTCAAACCTAATTGAAGAAACATTTCTGTCGATATTATTAAGCAAATATTTAAGGCACTTTATTGACTTTAGAAAAACAAAAAGCAGTTCTTAGAGATATTAAAAAAAAAAATTATATGCTTATATACATGTAAAGACTCTACTTTTATATGCATATTTCGTTTACAGGATTGTTTCAAGAATTTTGCAAAATTGGCGCCCTAATAGACATAACCACCATTGGCAGCATATTTTGTATCCAGACCACTGTAACCAGAGTTGCCATATCCTGTCACAGCTGGCAAATAGGTGCGTGAGGGCGTGGCATAGTTGTTGTAGTTGCTATACTGCGGCACAGTGGCATAATTGTTATAGCCAGAGGTAAGCAATGGACTGCTGTAGCTTGTGCCTAGACCGGAGCCAGAGTAGTAGCCACCAGTGGAGTAGGCGTTGCTCGTATACGATGGATACGTTGAATAGGACGAGTAGCCACCACCGGCAGCACCGCTCAGTGGTGGCAAGTAGCCACGAGAGAGTGACAAGTGAGAGACATCGGCGGCACAAAGGGAAAGGAAAGCGATCAAAACGACAACGGTTATGGTATGCTATAATCCAAAAAATAAGAAAATAGATTAGTCGATAAAGTTAATAAATTGTATTTACATATTTATACTATCATAGTTGTAAATGTACTTTTAATTGAGCCTCTAAATCATCTATATATCATCATTTCATCTAAATTTTAGAGCATTCAATTATGCTATTTACCTTATTTTATATGATTTCTGTAAACATTTTACATAATGTTTAAGACTTTTATACGATAAAGTACTTTCTAAAATTTTAATATAAATTTTTTTTATTTTTTTTCACCTTAGAATTTGTCATAGTATTTATTTGCTTCATATAATTTGTTTATTATTTTTATCTCGTCTTTCTGTAAGTCTGACAAATATTTTAATTTTTTACCTTTGGTCCCTTTCCAATCTCTACTTAAAAATGGGTTAGTATATAGTTTAAATAATATTGTCCCTACTGCTCAGCAGATTATAAATCATTAATTTTACTAAATTTAAATATCCGCTTTCTTATTAAACTTAATTTTACTATCAATAAACGGACTACAATCCTACCTTTAAAAAAGCCCAAGTGACAACCAATGTGATTTAAAGTTTGCAAATTAAAACTTACCAAAGTTGACACTCAAAAATAATGGATTTCTTTTTCCCCAACCTAATATTAACTGAAGGATTAGTTTGCCTTAAAACTTCTAGTTTTGTGGTTTACAAATTAAAAGTAATCTATTATGGATATTTAAGCTCTTTTTTTTTACACTCTGAATAAAAAAATTTAAAAAAAAAAAGATTTAAGTCAGAGAGGCTCTACAGGGCTCTATTTTTTTAACGGAATTTTGTAATTTTTTTTAACTTTTCTATATTATTGAATTTTAAAGTTAATAAAATATTTTTAAATTTTTAAAAGTTTTAATTGTAATTCAAATTTATACTTGCCATATTTAAGATTGTTGTTGGTTGTTTAAGTCCTTGTTTGGAGTTCTTCAATATAAGTTATTCACTGGGACAATGCTGTCAACTGACTGTTGCTCAGTTTGGCAACGTTTTGACATTTTATACTTTTCTAAAAGATGCTGAAACTGTTATTAAATGAAATATATAAACACATACATATTGTGTGCACAAATTTTACAACTAATTAAGTATAACGCCTTTAGACCAACAACAAAAATATGTTGACGGACAATGCCCATTACTCAAATCCACAATAACTGAAACTGAACCGCTTAGAAATGGACGGCGACATGTTTAGTTGTTGCTTTTGTTGGTTTTGTCGGATCCCACGATCCCACGACTCATAAACAGTGTTGTCACAACAATCGATATACCAGAAAAAGCCGAAACTACGTTCCAGAATAGCTAAAACTGCAATAAATTTAAATAGAAATATTTATTATATACGTGGAAACTGTATTATATATTTTATGACTTGGTCAAAAATATTAATATTATTATTAATTATTGTTGGGTTATAGGTTAAATAAGATTACGAAAAAAATGAAATCTTTGATTTTGCAGTTCTTATTTTAATATAGATTTTATAATATTTATTTTGCTCAAGACCAGTTTTATCTCAAATAATAAAATTATAAAAATCACTGTAAAAAAGAACCAAAATTTCTATATTGATGCATTTCGTTGCGCAATCTAATTATTTAATTGTTATTGTCTAAACTCACGCGCTTAATTATATTAATACATATTTTTCATTTATAATACGCTCAATTTTTGTATTTGAAAGTTTAGAATACACAATTACCAAAAACCAGCTTTGCCTGAGCTTGAAAATTTCACCATTTCTTTGTTATACTTTTAAAAATAGCAAAAAGCTAAATTCTCAACACTGGGAACCTAGTATAATTTGGTTGAACTTGGAAAACCACATTTGTGAGAGATGAACAAATGCATTTTTAGTAGATTTTTGTGGTTGTTGATTTTTCAGATTTTTTTATGAGCATGCCACGCCCTCCCTTCCGCTCATTCTCCACCCATTCTACCAATGTTGATACCGTGCGAAAAGTTGCCAAGTTTTTTTTTTAGGGGGATAACATCTTACTCTGGATATTGTTTTTAATACCCTTACAGAGTGCTATGTTATTTTTGTCACACAATTTGTCACGCATTCAAGTCCAAAAAACAATGTTAATTTGTCGATTTGTTTCTATGTAAAATAATCTCTGAGCTGCTGTAAGCGCTTACGATAAATTACTTTTTAAGCTGAGTCTTTTAAGGAAGCGTATTGTATGCGCTTACGCCAAGCTTACAAAAAAGCGCTTTTGAAGCAATTACTCATGCCTGCTTATGAAGTCGATTACAAAGCGCTTACTTAATAATAAGCTGTTGCAAGAATAAAAGAAAATCTATGGGAGCCAGTGCAAAAGATCTCAGCAAAAAGGAAATCTTCAAAATTGCAACACTGTGTATCAAAAATATATTATATTAATAAATTCTTTTTGATTTTTTATAGTAAGTGGTATTTATTTCCACAGCACTTACAAGCGTCAGGCCTAGTTTGATGTTTGTTTCTATATAAGCGGGCTGTACGCGCTTACGACCATTGATATGCAAGAGCTGAAAAACAAACGAAACGCTTCCTGCTGAAAAGTAAGCGCTTATACAGTAATTCCAAAACAGTTTCTTTTCCTTTCATATTTATGTATGTTTTGCATGACGGAAATACACGAATTGGTTAACCATATGTCATAGGAAAGCTCGGTCGAAAATCCAAATAAATTTAAATAATTTAAGAAACATTCGGTAAGGGTATTTACTATGGATCTTACCTCAGGAAATATTCATCTTTGTTCCTCTTGTCTTGCAGCGCCCTTGTTGCTGTTGATCTCTTTGGACAATTCGTGTTTGTTGTTTTATGACATTTCGCGGTCGCCCGTCTAACACTTTGGTCTCGTATGAGTCGCTGCTGACCATAAATCTTGCCGTTATTAATTGTTGCTTAATCATACTGTAGTGCATAAGTTGCTCGTTGTCAGGTTTGAGTTTGGGATGCATGACCCATAAATGAGTATGACGATACTTAATATCGAATAGTTTTCATGTGAGATCATTGATTTATCGAATAAGTATGAGTTTCGATACTTACGATGCGAAGTAAATTTAATTATGAAACTAATTAATATAGTTAAAATTCATTTTTTTATTACCAAATATTAATATACAATAATTTTCAATAAACGTTGCAAATTGAACGTATTAGGCCAACAAATGGCAATATTGTGTGTGCAGTGCTGCACTTAAAAATGATGCTGCCATTTCTGAATGCAAGTGTGGACACACTGTTCGCGCCTATGAAGCAAAGTCATTTAATTGCGCTTTTGCATTCATCTGTTTTGTTGGTTTTAAGAGTATGTAATGTATCGCGCTAAGAAATCCATGAAATTTACGGAAGCGAGATGGATTCCAGAGTCCCGACGCTTCTTTGCAAACGTCATGACAGACACTCTAAAGAGTCTTAACGACAATCCAGTAATTGATTTAAGCCGTTCTGAGAAAAAGGCGCTCTCTAAATTGAAGTCGTTGTGGCAAAATAATTACAATCCCGAGGATTATATGCCTGAGTCAAATCCTGCTCCAATATTGAAAACAAAAGTGCGACAGTATAAAAAGAAAACAACAATAAAAACAAACACTAAAAAAGAAAAAGATAATGACGTGAATGTAGATAGTTCCGATGATGATGATTTTGTGAATATTAACGAAATGGCTGATGATGACCTAATTATTTACCGAATTTCCATACCCCCCATAAAGTCGACTTGGAAGTGCCGCTGTTTCGATGTGAAGGCAACGGTATATATAATCAAAAAAAATTTAATTCAATCAATTATTTGCTGGGAGCTGCTGGAAAAAATCATGGAAAAGTCGCAAACTGAGGCCGAGAAGATACTTCAGCACTATGTCGACCTATTAATGCCGCCAAAAAATGAACTGTTGTAAGCAATATTTGTACCGCTATACATATAAATATGTAAACAAAAGATAATAAATATTGTTGGCGCGAATTTGGGAGACTTAATTATTTATTAGGTGTTTTGCTTCTTGTACTACCTGGTTACACTGCATATAACGGCAATTGGCTCGAATTGGCTAATGCATATCAATACGCATACATATATGTATGTACATACATATGTGTGCATGCGTAAGCGTGGGTGGCAACTGCACAATTAGAACTTAATGCAACTGCGCATCGGTCAGTTCGCATTTTGCACTTGAACGTTTCCAACGTTCAATTTGTTCGTACGTGTGCTAATTTGTTGACAGTTTGTGTGTTAAACGTTTAACTTTTTTGTTCGCCTTAATGTTTAATTTATATAAGAAAAAGTGTGCGCAGTGATTAAAAACCACAAACTTCATCTGCGCTCAAGGCAGAAATCAAATGTGAGTAAAAATTAGAATCAATTTGCACCACATAACCTCAAATGTGCACGTGCATTTTCATTTTTCCTTGGTTTTTATTTTTTTTTGCAAAGGGCCGCAATTTTGCATACGAATTATGTGCGAAGAGAGTGCCATGTGCGCGGATGGTTGTGGAGCCAGCGCTGGTCGCTTATGTGCTTGTGCTCTACAATGCTGTTGCTCGTTTGCTGTGCGCCTGCTGCCGCCACGACGGGATCAGCGTACGTGTGGTGCGATGCAGAACAATTCCAGTGCAGAAACGGAGGCTGCATCTTACAGGCGAAGATGTGCGACGGACGTAGCGACTGCACAGACAACTCGGATGAATTGGAATGCGGCAAGTGCAAATCTAACCTAATTTAACTAAACCTAACCTCAAACTTGAACTCGGAATCTTTTTTTTTTTTTGTTTTCTTTTCCAGACTACAAGTTGTGCCGGCAGCCGCATTGGTTCCCGTGTGCCCAGCCACACGGTGCCTGCCTGGCAGCGGAACTAATATGCAACGGCATCGACAATTGTCCCGGCGGTGAGGATGAGCTTCACTGTCCAGGACGCCTCGCCAGCGTGAGCCGGCACAACTGTAGCCGGTACGAGTACATGTGCCAGGATCGCACCTGCATACCGCTTGATCTAATGTGCGACGGCAAGTCGGACTGCGACGATAGCTCCGATGAAACTCTCGGCTGCAAACAGGCCGCCACCAGTTGTCCCTCCTCTGGCCATCTCTGTGCCAACGGTCGTTGCCTGCAGCGCAACCAATGGGTCTGCGATGGAGTCGATGATTGCGGCGATGGAAGCGATGAGCGGGATTGCCGTAAGCAAAATCTAGAGAATTAAAAAAAATACTTTAAAAAAAAATATTTAATTTAATATAGTATGTATTATTAATAATATTTATTTTACCCATTTAATAATGGGTTAGCCAGTCAATTTTATGGAAAATAGTTTATTTAATATAGTATGTATTATTAATAACTTTTATTTTATCAATTTTAACCCTTTTACCAGTCAATTTAATAGAAAATAATTAATTTAATATAGTATGTATTATTAATAATATTTATACTATCCATTTCTACTCGTTAGCCAGTCAATTTTATGGAAAATAATTTATTTAATATAATATATATTATTTGCAATATTAATTCTATAAATTTTAATCCTTTAACCTGTGAATTTTTCAATTTAAATTTTTTCAATTTGACTTTATCTAATTTATTTATATAAAACTGTTCAACCTGACTAACTGATTGACTGACTAATTGGCAACTCCCGAGCAGGCCAAACGGTAGAAGCTAGAAATCTACAATTTTTACTGGAGATTCTTATTAAACAAATTTTACCAAAAATATGTCCGAAAGTGCGTGAAAAATGCCTTTGAAAATTGTGTGAAAATTGCAGCTAACAATAATTATTCTATACATTTTAAACCTTTAACCAATCAATTTAATGGCAACTAAATAAATATTCTCAATTTCGATTAATAAAATGATTTGTAATTTTACAGCCGATCTTTGTCAACCTAGCCTCGGCAAATTCATGTGCCGCAATCATGGCAACTGCCTGCAACTCGCCCAGGTGTGTGATGGCCAGCCAAATTGCTCGGATGGCAGTGATGAGAGCGAAAGCTGCCATGTGAAGCCCGATTGCAGCAGTAAACAATGTCCGACAGGTGCCAGTTGCCACATGATGCCCACCAGTGGACCGGAATGCTATTGTCCGGGCGGTTTTCGCTTGATGAAATTGAAAAATAAATGCGAGGACATTAATGAGTGCCAAGAGCGTGATGATATATGCAGTCAGCGATGCGAGAACACTTCGGGCGGCTATCGCTGTGCCTGCGATGCAGGCTATCAGCTGGATAGTCGCAATAATCGAACATGCCATGCTTTGGAGACCAAAGAGCAGCATCCGCCGCTGCTGCTCTACTCTACCCAGGTGGCCGTAGTGGGAATGCATCTGCATCATTTGCGAAATCATGTATTTAGTGTTGCCAGCAATTTGAGTAAAGTAATTGGCGTTGCATACGATGGTGAGCATATTTATTGGACAAATATACAGAATGAAGCAGAGAGCATTGTGCGGGCACGGGGCGATGGTTCAATGGCCGAAATACTGCTTACATCTGGTCTGGATGCACCCGAGGATTTGGCCGTCGATTGGCTAACGCATAATATTTATTTCTCCGATAATATAATGCGTCACATAGCGGTCTGCTCGAATGATGGACTCAACTGTGTTGTCCTGGTCACTCAGGATGTACATCAGCCGCGTGGCCTGGCCCTGTGGCCACAGCGTGGCCAAATGTTCTGGACCGATTGGGGCATTAATCCAATGATAGCACGTGCCTCAATGGATGGCACACATAGTCAGCCAATTGTTAGCGATAATATACACTGGCCCAATGGCATTGCACTCGATATGCATCAGGAGCGCATCTATTGGGTCGATGGCAAATTGGGAAGTATTCAAAGTGTTCGTCCCGATGGCACCGCTCGTCGCACAGTGCTCGATGGCATGCTAAAACATCCCTATGGCCTGGCCGTGTTTGAGGATCAATTATATTGGTCTGATTGGATTACCAAGAGCATACATGCTTGCCATAAGTTCTCCGGTAAGAATCATCGCATATTGGCACGCGATCGCACAATATACGCCGTGCATGTTTATCATTCGGCCAAGCAGCCACAATTGCCGCATGCCTGCGAAACGGCACACTGTTCCCATTTATGTCTACTTGCCGAACCCGATGCGGGCGGCTTCACTTGTGCCTGTCCCGAGGGCATGACGCTATCAACGGATCAGCGACGTTGTCGTCAAACCGAAAAGAAACAGCGTCTGTTTATTGGATTGCGTCAGATGCTGGTGGAAATTGAGCATACATCGTTTGGTCGACATGTGATTAGCGCATCCCATACATTGTCCTGTTACATTAACGAAATGGTCTATAATACTGTCAATGGAACACTGTTCATTGCGGACAATGTGCAGCGGGCAATCTTTGAGTATGATCCGCATATTTCGGAGCATCGACAGACAACGTTGCTCTATCGCAATCTGGGCAATATTAGCGGTTTGGCATTTGATCATTTGGCCCACAATTTATACTGGACAGATACGGAACGTCGTGTGATTGAGTTGCTCTCGTTGCGCACGGGACAGCGTGCATTGGTGCGTTTCTTTGCCGGCGATGAGATGCCAATTGGATTGAGCGTTATGCCAGCGGAGGGTTATTTATTTGTGGCACTTAAAGCGCGTCGACATACGCATATTGATCGCTTGGCACTGAGCGGACGTGGGGATCAGACGCATGTCTTTGAGGAAGATGTGGGCGATGATGATATTAAATTTGTTACGGATCATGAGACGCACACAATGTACTGGTCGGACAGTGATGCCAGTCGCATTAGCTACTCCAATTATCGCCAGACGCATGCAAATCCATTCCGTGGACGATTTCGACGACCGTACGCTCTTGCTCTGGTGCAACAGGATCTATTTTGGAGTGAAATTGGCAAGCCGGCAATCTTTTGGACCCACAAGAGCAACATGGGACCCCACAAACGCATTGATATTACAACCAATCCCAGTCAAGGTCGTGAATCTGCCGCCGCTTTTATGATGCACTCGCTGCCTGTTCGCATACCTTTGGCGGCGAGTAGTCGTCTCCTGGCTAATTTGCCGGTGCATCCTTGCCAGCAATCAAATGGCGGCTGTTCGCATGTGTGCGTCAGTGCCGGACAATTTGGCAGCGAATGTTTATGCCCCGCCGGATTTGTATATCGTGATATCCTCAATCGCACCTGCACCGAGGCATTGGACTGCGAGTTTCGTTGTCGCTCCTCGGGCGAGTGCCTCACCATGGCCCATCGCTGCAATGGCCATCAGGATTGTGTGGACAACTCCGATGAGACCGATTGCGATTCAAGCGCTGACATTAAACGCAAAAAAGTTAATTGCAACCTAAGCGAATTCATGTGCCACAACAGCGAACAGTGCCTGGACAAGAGTAAGCGTTGCGATGGACACAATGATTGCACGGATAGCTCCGATGAGCAGCACTGTGCTCAGTTTGGTAAGTTAATGCCATAATAATATCCATACGAAGTTTGACAATTTAGAATAGAAAAAACAATACAGCGAATTAGATTTGTTAGTTATTTGTTTACTTTTGCAAGAGGATATTATAATTTTGTCTCGAATTGTGTTATGCATAGAAGGAGGCGTCTCCGACTCCATAAAGTATATATATTCTTGATCAGAACGACGGGCTGAGTCGATAAAGCCATGTCCGTCTGTTTCTATGCTTATTTTCTGGTTTTATCTCTAAACTATCTTGATGAAACTTGGCACAGATAAGGCTTGATAATGTATGTAGTTTGTATGTAAAAATCGAACCGATCGGACTCCTTAATCATATAGCAGCGATAGGAACGATCGGTCCAAATAATTGTTTTTTTTTAAGATATGAAAACCAAACTTGGCATATTGATGTAGTATTATGATGTGACCAATCCGACCAAGTTTCATTAAAATCGGACCACTATATCATATAGCTGCCATATTTACAATTCGGTAAAAAATGAGTTCTATTCAAAACTTTTTTGATTTTCGATATATCAGAACCAAACTTACCATTTTGATACAGTAATAAGTTCTGTAATGTCCCACAAAGTTTGGCTGAAATCGGACTGCTATATCATATGACTGCAATAGGAACAATCGGTCGAGTATTTAAAATTTTCTTAGATGACCATTGTAAGGGTATATAACTTCAGCCGTTTCTTTCTTGTCAACATTTTTATTTTGTTTTATTTAATCAAAAAAATCATGTATTTGGAAACTACACAAATGTGATTCTTATAGGATTTGCTACGCAAATTCCATGATTATTATATTCTTGAGTTTTACATTTTGAGCAAAAAAAAAAAAACTGTAATCTTATTACTCAAAAAAGTCATTATATCTGCTAACAAATGAAGCAAAGCGTAGAACTCAAAAATAATAAAATTGTGAATTATGTATATATGTATGTAAATTATTCTATAAGAATCATATTTTTCATTGAGTTTTTACTTGAGTCTTAACAAAATAATATTTTTGTTTTTTTACGGTTTCTGACATTTTTTGAAAACAAAAAATATATTTTTTTGTTATTACAATTATGAAATAATATTTATGTTGTCGCTTAAGAATTAAAAATGATTCGGCAATAATGGCGTTTGAACTATGAGAATAAATGCAAATATTATTAATATACTTTAACTTGCCGTTTTTCAAACATAGTTTTTCAATCAATCACAAATTTAGCGATATTTGCACTAATACAGTGGCTCCCATGTTAGTTTTTTTTATTTTTTTTGCACGAAATAAGGTGGGAGCCACTGTACTTCGCGCAAATTAATATGACGCAGTTAAAGCACAGTTATTTTACAGATTCCTCTTCACATTACATGCACATACACATACGCATAGAAATGATGTATGCATGTATTAAGCAGTTGTCAAAAAAGGGAATGACGATTATGCCATGCACAGCGTAGCAAAAGAAGAATGGTAAAAAATTCGAGTAAGCGCCGTTACAAATGGCAAAAAAAAAAAAAACAAAGAACGCAGAGAACAAGCAAAGCAAAGAAGACAAAAAGCGCATTAAAACTAACATGGCTGCCGCTAAAACGATGGGGAGGAGATAATTATTAATTTTTATAGTTACAAATTAATTTGTGTACAATCGAAAGAAGAGATTAGTAATGCGCTTTAATTAAAATATTCGCTATTTAATTATTACATTTATATGTGTGTATATATTTATTTATTTATATTAAATTTATTCCATTTTAGATCGAACAAAACAATGTCACATTCATCAGCATGCCTGCGACAATGGCAAATGTGTGGACTACAGTTTGGTCTGTGATGGCACCAACGATTGTGGCGACAATTCGGATGAGCTGAGCTGCAAGTCGAGCGCCAGCTGTGAGCCGGGAATGTTTCAGTGCAGCACCGGATCGTGCATTGCGAGCAGCTGGGAATGCGATGGTCGCATCGATTGCAGCGATGCATCCGATGAGCATGATAAATGCAGCCGGCGTCAATGTCCCGAGCATATGCATCGATGTCTGTTGGGCCAGTGCCTGGATGAGCGTCTCGTTTGTAATGGCCACAACGATTGCGGCGATATGTCTGATGAGCTAAATTGCGATCATCAGAGTCAGTCTGCGCTCAATATAAGCTGTGGCACGTTGGCCACGCCCATGTTTCAATGCACCAGCAATTTGCAATTATGTTTAGATATTTCTGCACGCTGCAATGGCAGCGCCGAGTGTCCGCGTGGCGAGGATGAGGCTGATTGTGGCGAAATGTGCAGCATCTATGAGTTCCAATGTCGTGATGGCAAACAGTGCATACGCCAAGAGTTTCGCTGTGACAATGAACGCGATTGCAGCGATGGCAGCGATGAGGAACACTGCGATCAGCATAATAGCAACGATACCAGCTATCAACAGTTGCCACCCTGGACGGGCAGACGTGCCTGCAAGCCGCATTTGTTTGATTGCCACGATGGCGAGTGTGTGGACATGTCGCGTGTATGCAACAATTTCCCCGACTGCAACAATGGCAACGATGAGGGGCCACAGTGTGCGAATGCGTGTAGTAAATCCGTTTGTCAACACAAATGCCAGGCAACGCCAGCGGGCGCTGTTTGCTCCTGCTTTGAGGGCTATCGCCTGGATACGGATCAACGCAGTTGCATTGATATCGATGAATGTGCAGCAACGGCGGAACAGCAACCGTGTGCCCAACTATGCGAGAATACACCTGGTAGCTATCAGTGTCAGTGTTATCCTGATTTTATGCTACGTCAGGATCGTACCAGCTGCAAGAGCATACAAACTGGCGCCACATTGCTCTTCACCAGCTACAACGAGGTGCGCAATCTGACGGAACAGCCGGTGATGCTATCTGTTGCGTGGTCAGCAAATGATACACGCATCAGTGGCTTCGATATCGATATGCATCATCAGTGGGGCTACTTTAGCAGCGAGGAGCAGCACATTATCTACCAAGCGAACCTGCAGAAATCAAGCCAACCACAAATGTTTGCTTTGGCCTTGCGTTCACCCACCAAAATGGCCGTAGAGTGGACCACGGGCAATGTCTATGTAATTGGCGGCAGTGCAGCCCAAGAGATTAGCGTATGTAATTTTAGAGCCAAGATGTGTGGACGCATTCTGCAGTTAACTAAAGCACATCTAAGGCTAAAGGCAATCGCTGTGGATGCATATCATGCGCGTCTCTTTTATGCGGCCATACACACCGAAAGCTTTGGTCAGCCCCAAACGGAGCTGCATATGGCCAGACTGGATGGCAGTCATGCCGAATTATTGGTGCGTAAACAGGGCAGCTATGTGACATCGATTGCCATTGATCCGCATCAGCAATTGCTCTATTTTGTGGATCTGCATAGTCGCACATTGGAGATGCTTAGCTATCTGGCACGCAACAATGGGAAACAGCGTCCGACACGGATTCTACTCCAGAAGAGCAATGCCCTCTTGCAGCCGACGGGTCTGAGCATCTATGAGAATCATGCATATATTGTTAATATGGGCGCCAAGGAGGCGGTGCGTTGTCAGCTCTATGGCAAGCGGATTTGCAAGGCCATCATATTGAATGTATTGAATGCTCAGGATATTGTTGTCGCCGGCTGGTCACGACAGCCGCTGACCACACGCAATCCCTGCCAGCATGCCCATTGCTCTGGCATGTGTGTGTTGGCCAATTATGGTTACGAGTGCATGTGCGGCAATCAGATTGTCGCCGAGTCGCAACCGTGTCCACATGATAGCACCAATGAGCTGGACTTGAACTCAATTTTATCCAGTGAACGACGCTCGGATGATGGCGATGATGGTGGTGGTCATCTGGGCATTTGGCTGCTGGCCATTATGCTAATTGGGACAGCTGTTGCCGCTGGCTTTGGGTACATGTACTATCAGTGGCGGCAGCGGGGTCATCGCGATCTCAACATTAACATGCATTTCCAGAATCCTCTGGCAACACTTGGTGGCAAGCCGCTCTCGGAGGATCATCAGCAGCCAGGCAACTGCGACAACGACAGAAGGAGCAGCAGCAGCAGCAGCGGTGGAAGCAGCACGGGCACCACAGCCGCCTCATTTACACACGAACGGGAAAAGCTTCAATTTGGCGTGCCCAACATCCTACAGAGATTACTGCGTCAAAGGCAAGCACAAGACAGCGGACTGGATACGGAAATATCGCTCGAGAACACAAGAGTGAGTCAAGGATTGAAGGAATAGCTTTATATTATTTATTAATTTATGTATAAAAAGTGCAATACAATTACATCAGTGACAAAACGCTTTCAGTTCCAAATCTCTGGCCATCATGATGCTGAGTGATGATTGCCCAGCGTAGATATTGCAATTCTCTAGGCAATCATCATTTAGCATGATGTTGGCTAATCGCATTGTTTAATCGCATTAATTAATACTTTAAGTTGCAGCCGATTTTATAGTATATATAAACAATGAAAACCTGAAGAATGTGATTATTTTCTTCACTGACAACTTAGCAATGATATTAATTGCCATTGAAGTAGATATTCACATTATTCTAGGTATAGACAGCGGAAAGGAACTGAAGATGAGAAAGATGTTTCTAAACTTGAATCAGCTTGAGGATCTTGGTTTAACAACAATGATTGTATACTGAAGCTGAAGATACATTTGAAGCAGCTTCAGAAACTACATCTGAACTCGGAAATTGAATCTTGGCAATTGTTTCATATTATTAAATTCAATTATGACAACTATAAACATACACTGAAAAGCAACCGAAAAACTGAATTTTGAAAAGTCTACATTAATATATAAAATACATTACAAGACAAATATTGATTATATAAAATAATATTTATTATAAAAAAAGTGAAAAAAATTGAGTTTTTTTAGAGTCTATTTCTATATTTCAAATAATCATTTTTATTTATTTTCAGCCGTATAATTTTATATATTATATAATAATAATATTAATACTCTATTATCCTTTCAATAGGCGAGCGAAATACAGTCGCTGGTCAATGAACGGAGAGGAGGCAACGGCAACCCGAACATCCTGGTGGCAAACAATGGCAATGATGCCGCCTCAGCCGGACAGTACGGGCGGGGAGATTACCCAAGCGATGATGTGCATGCACGACTTGTGCCATAGATAATTTAATAATAATGATAATTATGTTATCTATATCTATACAATTGCATAGAATGTTTTGATGTATTTGTTAAAGTTAATGTAATATTTATACTTTTGTATGTTTTTGTATGTGCATCACCTCTTTACAGTGGGCATTATATTGTATTGTTGTGGCTAAGTATGTAGCATACTTGTAGGGCGGCGATATTAGTTTAATTATAGTATTGTATTAAAACATTCAACTGTGGAAAAAAAAGAAATTTAAAAATTGTTATATTTACTCTACAATCACATTAATAACATTACAGCTGATAAATACGCGCTTAGAAAGTGAAGTTTATCAGCTAGATGACATTGGTTTTAAGCTGCGCATACAGCTATGCATGTAGCTGAGATGAGCTAAACATTTATTTAATTTGTACATCAAATGTGCTTGAAGATTAGGAATATCATACAATAATTCTGCAAATGTCGAAAATTCAAACCAGCTCATTTGTGCTTAAAAATGAGCCTTTTAATTTAGCATTTAATATATACTTTCATTGTTTTTTTTTTAATTTTGTCGCAATAAGCTCCGCTTCATGGAAGCGGAAGACCTTACGCTGCTGCGTAAAAGAGAACACAACTGTAACAGCTGTTAGGCATTACTGTTAAGTCGCAGTCAAACCAAAACTGTATGGCACGTTAAAATTAAAACTAAAGTGACCACTTAACTGTAATTCTGTAACATCTGTTAATTCGCAGTGAGCGCAAAACTGTAAGTGCTGCATAAAAAC
This sequence comes from Hirtodrosophila alboralis, assembly GCA_035043045.1. NCBI lineage: Eukaryota > Metazoa > Arthropoda > Insecta > Diptera > Drosophilidae > Hirtodrosophila > Hirtodrosophila alboralis. The sequence goes on from JAWNNH010000097.1 coordinate 51,593, forward strand.
TTGAAAAATTTTAATTAAAAAAAAAAATTAAACAGAAATAGCGTTAGCTTTTGGGCGTGACGGTAATAAAAAAATCTTGCAAAAATATTAATAAAATTTCTCTTTGCCAACTAAGACATATAAAAAGTTGTTAACAAAACAAAAAGACTTTAACACAGGTTTTAAATTTTTGACCAATCGTTAAATTATAGATAATAATAATAGCTACGATAGAAGCTTTGCTAGAAAATAACGACTATTGGACCATATTGATTAGTACATTATTTTTATAAGATGATAGTCCGAATATTTAGTTCGTTGGCATTTCATATCATTTTACTTATCAAAATACTCTTGGAATAAAGTTTTAATTAGTCAGATTAATTGGCATTCATAGCTTAAGTTATGAATTATATATAAATGATGTACTATGTGCAAGATAAAGATTAAATAAAATTCAATTTGAAAATTCTAATTCAATACGTTAAATGTAAATAAATGTTTGTCCTGAGTGACTGACTGGATGGCTTGTGGTGTTGCACATATAATAAGGTTCAGTACTCACAATCGAGAGAAATAATTCAAAAACTCTTGAATGAAAATTAAAATTTCTTGAAAACACACATTTATGTATATATAAAAAAAAATTAGAAATCCAATTTGAAATTATAAAACAAGTTAAGATGATCTCCATAAGCCGGGTAGCGCCGCGTATTTACTGCTAATTTAAATATTTAATGAATTATACTTAATAAGTTATTCAAAAAGTGATTTGAAGAAACTAAACAGCCTGAACATGGACACAAACGCTTTGAACATTTCAATCAACTCGACAATTGCGCTACATTTCAAACTGCTGTTATCACACAGACGCACGCACACAATTAAGGCGGCGTAGAAAGGGAGAGCGACAGTAACAGAGCAATAGTCACGTGTGTATTGTCGATACATTTATAAATGCAGGCACACACACACACATTGACAGCATTGCGTTCGCTTAACAGTAACAGCAGCGCGTCAGCGTCAGCCTCTAACAGCGTCCGTCGCCCGCCTAGTGTAGCAGCAACAGCAGCAACGGCACCAAAACAGCAGCAACAACAACAAGAACAGTAACAGCAGCAGCTGTAGCTGTGTATGTATATGTGTATGTATGAGAACATACACATATGTAAATATATACATACAAACATACATTTATATGGCAATAGTGGGCTGGTCGTCGCTGTCCGCCGTCGACGGCCTCTGTTATAAAATAGCTGTACTCTGCCATAGAATTTGTCATTCGGCGACAATTTCTAAGCACCCAAAGACGTTAAAGGCGCCCCGTGCCAGCCTCTCTGTGTGCCTGCCAGCAACCGGACTCGAAACACAGAGCCTTCAAATTAATCAGTTGACTTGTTATCCTTGCCGGAACAGTTGAGCTTGAAAAGTGTGCGCGCTTTAAATTAAAAAAAAAATAAATAAATAAATAACTAACAGAATTTAAAAATATAAAAAAAATTACAATTTATTTAAAATGCCATTCGCAAGTGAACAAATGCAAACCGTTGCCAGCCAACAGCTGTCCAAAACGGACACAATAAAGCTGCGTAACAAACATATTGGGTTAGTACATATATATACATTAATTAATTATTTATTAAGTATTTAATTACTATAGTTTAACCTAAGCATTTAATTATTGCTAACATATGTATGTATTTATGTAAATAACGTAACCCAAGTTGTTACGTTACGTACTATTTACATAAATATGTTAAGTATATGTGCCTGGTACATGTTAGTTGACCTTCTGTCGCACGCTTTCGCTGTCAAGGTCAACAAGCGGCATCCCCACACTGCACACTCATTCAACGTTATGTTACGTGCCGTGTCTGCGTGAGTGTGTGTGTGCTGCAATTGCCGCGTGCCGCGTGTGCCATCTTGGGTGCGGGTGTGAGGGGCCCGGAAGCTTTGCTATTATTTTTCTGTTTTTGTTTTTTTGCCGAAATTCAAACAAAATTTCTGACTGTTGCCAAACACACAGACACACACACACACACTAGCGAGCTGTGACACTCAATTGGCCACATTTATTTTTGGCCTTTATCGATTTTATATTTCTCTATTTAACAGAAACAGCAACAATAAAATCAAAATACTATATACAAAACATACATACATATGTTTAGAGGCAGTTTTTCACACTTTTACGTTTAGTTGCTAAAGTAAATTCAAATTCTCTGAGGCTTTCCCACTTTCATCTCAATGAAAATCTTAACAAAATGCAAGTTTAAACAAACAGAACGATAAAGAGAATTAATCTCTAAGCTTAGTTAATGACGTCAATATTTAAGATAATTTCAGTTACTATGTAATCCCATTCATATCAGAAACAGTATATTACTATCGTAGGGTTTATCATAGGCCCCGACCGATATCTGTTCTACATATTACAGGGATATTATATCGAATAATTATTAAGCGTATTTAATTATTTTTTTTTTTACATAAAAATAATTTACATAATATATATTGAGTATAATTTCCGTTCAGCACGATTATATTAGTTAACATTAAGTTTTTTATATATTTACACACACAACAACAAATTTTCTCTTTTCGCTTCTCTTTTCAATGCACTTAACCCACAAAAACCTGCACCAAAAATACAAAAATCAAAATAAAAAAATATTTCAAATAAATATTGAAAATATGCCAAAAATATCAAATATATGAAATGGCAATGCAGACAAGCCTGTCAACTCTTTTATCGCTCTGATCCTTTAAAAATTGTCCGCGGACAGGGTCAGTACATGTTTGATGAAGAGGGTACACGGTATCTGGACTGTATTAATAATGTGGCACATGGTAAGTGTGAAATTGTTCAAACTATAAATTAATTAACTATCATACACATACGTACATATCTCTTCAAATCAAATGTCGACCTATTTCATACATAATTAATTATATTATATTCACATTCGCAACAAATGTCGCTGACCTATGAAAATGGCGCCGAAACGCAAAATCGGGACCGGGGCCCGAATTAAATATGGCTTCTAGCCAGTATGACAGGCCCGGGTCCACATACACGATAATCTTAAATAATAATAATTTCTTAATGCGCTGATATAACGCTTAAGTGTGAACGGCTGGACGACAACGACAAGTCCAAAGATTCGTCCTCATTTCATAGTATTTTGATAAAAAAAAATATAGAAAATTGCCCGCCATATAATACAAGTTAATGCTCGTGATGACAGTTTTTTTTTTTAGCAAGTTCAAGGTTGGGCCCGTTGCAGTGCATGTCCCATTTTTAGACCCAGTCCTAGACCAATGGGCCAGACCCAGACATCGGCGGCATGTTCAGGCCCCGATTGAGCGAACAGCTTTTGTGATTCTTATGTGATTTGATTCGAGTCAAGTGGGGCTGGTGCAAAAACTGAGTCAGCCTTATCACGCACGTCGTTTGGGGCTGGGCTGGGCTGGGCCGGGGCCGGCCAATGTATTAAGTAGATGCTGCCCGTTGATTTCGGGCCCCGGCACACGGCGAAAAAATAGCAGCAGCAATAACAACAGCAGCACCAGCAGCAGCTACTGTGTGTCTGAGTGATTAAGATACTCTATAAGGGTGGGGTGGGGTGGTGGTATGGGCAGCGATAACTAAGATTGACGTGCGCGCAATTTGACAATTTGTTGTGAATTGAATAACTGAAATTGACAAAACTGGCATCATAAACACCCTAACACATCTAGCGTTAAAATTTGCATATGTAAACGTTACAATTTGCACATGTAAACGTTGATCAACTGTTAACGTTATGTAACAGTGTTACGTAGGCTTAACAGCGCGCCATATTTGTGACGCTTCCTTACGTTACGCTCGCTTAACAACTGCGGAAGTTTTTCGTTTTCATTAAAAAACATGAAAACACTTTCCAATTGCATCGCATGATTTGCATACAAATTTAGAAATATATATATAAAAAAACTGTCATGATGATAAGCATCATAAGTGGCTTGTGATTACCAACTAGCACCTGTCCAAGTAGTGTAGATAGATCGTTCGTTGTTCCCAAAAACGTTGTGTCCGATAAGGTTCACTAATTATTTTTAGAGTCTATTTTCGGTTGTACCAAAATTACTATAAATACGATAAGGCTTAGTAAAAAATACAGACTTTGGCATACTACTACTATTTAATACGATAAGGCTGTTGAATGGGAGATATAATTAATACTACTAACTAAGTGCGAGTATATGTCGATCTTTTTGATTAATTAAAAATATTTTTTAAATTTAAATTTTATTTTTGTTTTCATTACACGTTTCTCAACGCATATAGCAACTAGTTTATAAATGTCGATCCTTTAACTAATCAAAAATATTTTTCTATTTTAATTTTGTTTTTATTACTAATTACAACGCATATAGCAACTAGTTTATAAATAAGCGTGTTGAATATGTTTTTAACTAAAACAACATTGTTATTGTTAAATAAAACACATTTATTTTAAATCAATATCAGCCTAATCAGTTTTAAAACAATTATAATCAGGCTGTTTATTTATAAAAAACACATTAATCGAGTGATTTTAAATAAAAAAAATAAAAAACATATATTAATAGATCATTGCTCAGCATATAGTACAATGATTATAAATCAATATATAGTTATTTAATTATTGCTGAATTATCAATATCGATGAATCCAAAGTGCTTGGCCAACAATCGAGGCTATTTCTGGCCACAAGTTATAAACGTGATATTCTGATTTTGATTCGAATTCAAACGCTATCATATAGACCTCGTATATATATGAGAAACTATACAAAAACGTGATAAGCGTGTGTGTGTATTCCTGATGTTCCTCAACTATTGTTGTCATCGTCATAATAATATTAATAATAACAACAACTTGTTATTGTTTTTATTACGAAACTTGAGATCGTTGTCGCGCCTCACGCGTTCCAAACGCCACGTTATTCTATGATCTCGTGCTACTTTTTCATGAGACTTGAAACTGCGAATGCAACTACGACTAGTACATACTACGTTAATATATATATATATTTATTTTCTTATCAGCTATAAAAACCTGGCCTCAAACTGTCCCCAGGTTTTGTGAGGGGTAATTGAGGGTCGGGTCGGTTCGGGTGTTTTGTGGCTTGGCTCTGCTCTCCGGGTGCATGTGCGTTCAGGCAACATGTGAACGTCTCGTGCCGAGTGGAAATGTACTTGAGATAACAACAATTGCCACTAAGTATGACTACTACGCACTTTGTACGATTCCGTCCGTCTTTACCAACGCTGTCATGTACATGTACAGTCGAAAAAATAGTCGACTAAATCAGTTAAAACTCAGAGTATAAGGCAATTTCTATGAGAAACGAAAAAAAAAGAAATTATAAAAAAAACTTTTACAAAATAATAATTTTTTTTTTTATTTTCTTCCTTTTAAAAAAAACTAATCGAAATTGTTAGAAAATATTTTGTTTGCAGTTAACTTTTCAATTTAATATGCAACGCTAATTTACATAATTTCGGAGCGATATAAAATGTTGTTCTATGATTTTCTAAAGTCTTATTATTTGTCGTAAATTTCTACAATCGAATCTAGACTATATTTTCGTCAGTGTACTGATCGTTGAGTTAAGTGTATGTGCTCATAGTCTACTTTCAATATTTGTTTGAATCTAACAAACTGAGCAATCAGCTGGCGTCCGTTGCGAGTGGAAAATTCTGTGCAAGATAATGTGAAAATCACATAATACAAATATATATATATATATTTATATGGGTGGGTGTGAGCTTGTCTAGAAATAAAGAAAATGCGGTCAAACGCACATTGACAAAAAAACAAAAAAAAAACATAGATAATAGTTATAGTATATGTCTGGGCACATATATAAATATACGATTACATCTAAAAATGTTGCGAAAATTCAAATATCAGCACACTACAACAAAATAATTAAAACCTATTTATAATTAATATTGTTTTTTTTTTCGTTTATTGAAAATTTTTCTAGGAAAATTAGGAAATTTGGAAAACTTTTCCAACAAATTTAAAGCAAAACAGAAAAAGAAAAGAATTTTATAAAAAGCCTTTTTTGAAATACTTTGCCAACAAATTTACTTTACACTTTATGCCATAGCTTGTAATATTATTTGACTTAAGAAATCTTAAAAAAAATATAGAGTTTATTTGTTAAATTTAAATTGAATGTAGAGAATCTAGTATACTATATATTATTTTAGTTAATTGTTAATTTTCAGTATTTCAAGAACAATAAATAAACGAAGCATCGACTCGGTCGACGAAAAGTGTTTGACGCAGCTGTGCGGTCGGCGAAAAAATTAGTTTTGTTGTGCAGCTTGCTTATGAGCTCAGAATTATTCCAAAGACAAATTCATTAAACAATTTCACTTTTAATAAATGTCACCAAATTGTGCTGGACAGTGTCACAAACCTCTTGCTAACTTGGAACCTAAAAATAAGCACAGAAATTCACGTGATACCACAGTGCCTGGCGAATTATCAATGCGGTGTTATCAACAATAAAAATAAAAACAAAAAAAAAAACGTTTGCGCATCATCTAACACGACGAGAAGCGCTATAATTTGCGATTTGGGGATGCTTGGGTGAGCAGACAGGCCCGGGTCCAAGCTAAAGTTGTCAGGCCCCGGCAGTACATACGGGCTACACGGCACGGCTGAGATTAATTGGGGCCGGATTGTTGTTATACATTCGTACATTGCCATTGTCTGATTACGTATACGCGCCCCGTTTTGGGGGTCAGCACTTAGTCCGAGGCATACTAGTTCCGACAACGACTTCTAGCTCACATGCCAAGATAATCACGTGAAATACACGCGATATTGATGTTGATGTTGATGTCGATGTCGATGTCCAAGTCCAATTGCCTCGTTGCCTGGGTGCACGTTTCTTCGAGGTCTTCATGTTTATAGTTTATAGTCGTTGTTTCTCTTTATTTTTTATTTATTTTTCTTTTTTGATTAAAACGTGCCCAGACAGCCACTTGACCATGACGAAATTTACTTTGGCTTAACAAAATTAATGTTGATAAACTACAAATAATTTGAGTGCGATTGAATAACAGCACGTGAATAGTTAGTAATTAGTTAGTTATTATCGCACGTATCTATATAGGGAATTGTTTCATTTAAATCATGTTGCTAAGGTGATTGAATCTCAATTACAATGCTTTCTGCTTCTACAGGGTTTTTTCAACAAGAGATTTTCTGTGAAAATTATCACAAATGATATTTTCGATTTTTTATTATTATGTTGTAAAAAAAAAGGAAGTTAATTGAATAACTGCATGTATAATATTTGCACAAAATTTTACTTAAACTTTCGTCTTAAAATTTAGCTATTTTAATACTTTGTTGTAATTATTATAAATTTGCCAAACTTAACGATTCAAAAGATCAATATCTGTTCAAATTAGAACCCTTGTCAACCTTACAATTCTAATTTGAAGATCTATAATTTTTTTTGCAACTATTAACATAATTTCCAAACGCAATTTCCTCAAACTTTCTGGTTATATTTATTATATTGCTTGAAAAATTATATATTTTTTTTTTTTGATATTTATTTCAAGTTAATTAGGCCGATTTGGTTTATTATTAATAATATAGTTAATATCTATTAAAATTATTCTCCTGCGCGTTTCGGTATTATTCGTACCATCTATTATTCGGAATTTATTTTTTATTTATTTTATATATATATTCCGATTTTTCAATAGTTTTTAAATTAGTTCAATTTAAATGCATTTATTCTTTTCCATAAAATTTCATATTTAGATTTGAAATTATCAGAATGATAACTGAATTTATTGTAGTTAATAAATAAGAGAACTTTTCGTTGTCAACTATTTAAATAAGCATAATTAATTTTGTTTTTCAAATATTTTGCACTCTAATTGATTTTTTAATGTTTTCTTATCACAATTTTACAATATATGTATGTAAAATATTCCAGAAATTATATATTAACTCTTAAAAAGCATCAATAGCCGATTTAATCCCCTCCCTATGAAGACAAAGATTTCGAAGAATTTAATAGCTAGAGACCCTAAATTTGATATGTGGCTTTACGTTTACCATGCGCAGATCAATTTCATTTTAAAATTCAAATTTCAAATACAAAAAAACGAATGACAGCAAAAATGTTAAAGTTTTTAATTTTTATACTTTTGCATACGCTGTACAAATTTTATAATAATCCGATAGAAAACACCAAAGTTATTCAGGAAAATATATTTTCAAAATACTCTGCTGGCTTCAATATTTATGCACAAGTCGAGTATATACGCGACTATAACACTCTTTATTGTTTAATTTATTATTGATTTTTTTTTTTTTTTTATATTATTGAGGATATTTTATTTAACTTTATTGATTATTGAACCTTTAATTAATTGTTTGCTATACTTGATATTTATTTGCAGTTGGTCACTGCCATCCGGAAGTGGTGCGTGCTGGGGCCCTCCAAATGGCCACCATATCGACAAACAATCGCTTTCTGCACGATGAGCTGGTGCAATGTGCCAGGACATTGACTAATAAGATGCCCGGATCGTTGTCTGTATGTTTCTTTGTTAACTCCGGTTCGGAGGCAAATGATTTGGCATTGCGCTTGGCACGTAACTATACCAAGCGTCAGGATGTGATCACACTGGACCAGTAAGTGATCAATTAATGCAATTTTAAGAATTGTCCATTTGTTAATTTCCCAAATCATTGCAGCGCCTATCATGGTCATTTGCAGTCTGTTATGGAGATATCGCCGTACAAGTTCAATCAGCCTGGTGGTGAGCAGAAACCGGATTATGTGCATGTGGCACCCTGTCCGGATATCTATGGTGGCCAGTTTACGGATAAGCTATATCCAAATGCGGATTTGGGTGTACTCTATGCTCAGCCCATTGCGGACATTTGCGAGCGTCAGCTCAACAAGGGCCAGGGCGTGGCCGCCTTCATTGCGGAGAGTCTGCAGAGTTGCGGCGGACAGATTCTACCGCCCGCCGGTTACTTTCAGGCTGCCTACGAGGCGGTGCATAATGCCGGCGGCCTGTGCATTGCCGATGAGGTGCAGGTGGGATTCGGACGTGTGGGCAGCCATTACTGGGCCTTCGAGACACAGGGCGTTGTGCCGGACATTGTGTGCGTGGCCAAGCCCATGGGCAATGGACATCCGGTTGGCGCAGTGGTCACTACGCCGGAAATCGCACAAGCCTTCTATGACACTGGCGTTGCCTATTTCAATACATATGGCGGCAATCCGGTATCCTGTGCCATTGCCAATGCTGTGATGCGTATCATCGATGAGGAGGGTCTACAGGAGAATGCCCATCAGCTGGGAGATTATCTGTTGCGCGAGTGCAGCCAGATGAAGCATGAATTCGATTGCATTGGCGATGTCCGTGGCTTGGGTCTGTTTGTGGGCATTGAGCTGGTCAGCGATCGGGAGACACGCACTCCGGACACCAAGTCCGCCCGTTGGGTCGTCAATCGGATGAAGCAGCTGCACAAGGTGCTTGTCTCTAGCGATGGCCCCAATGACAATGTCATCAAGCTAAAGCCGCCCATGTGTTTCAATCATGAGAATGCCAATGAATTTCTGCTCGCATTTCGCGAGTGCCTCACCACCCTTGCTCAGGATCAGGAGCTGCAGACACGTGCCACCATCACCGATGTGGCATCAACGGTAACCACAAATGGCGTCATTGCCTCCGCTGCCGATACATTGGCGAACAAAACAAAAATGTTCGAGCGGCAGGATCGTTTGATTAAGTCCGTTTGAGTGCGGCGTTCGGCATCAGCATCCTCAGTATCCTTGACGCTGGGCCTGTCCTAGTTCATAGTTATCACAGCACACAAAGATATTTATATATTTACATATTTTTAATTGATATTTCTTTTTTTTTACTAGCTGTAGTGCCATGTCTTAGTTTGTAGCCAACTCTTAAGCAATATTTACACATATAATATAATATATTCTTATTATTTTTTTTTTTTTGCTCTGCAAACTTCTAGTATCTAGAAATGTAGCCACAAATTATAAATATTTTCATTGTAATTACTATTATATATTATAATTTCTTTTCTTTTTTTTTGTAATTATTATACTCTGTACCTATTAAAAATGTTTTCAAAAAAATTGAATTGTTGAATTGATCTAGCTGTCCATGTCCGTCGATCCCAAAAGAAAATTAGTTGAAAATTTATTATTTATATTATAAGCAGAAAGAAACTCTATTTTCCATCGAATAAAGGCAACTTTAGAGCTGGGCATAGGGTATATCTTAGTCGAGCATTGTCAAGGCTTACAATGTTATGATTTTGAAGCTGATCGTCAGCACAAATTTGTCGTCAGTCATGTGAATATACGAACTAGCACATTTGTGCTGACCGAAATAAACATTCTTAAATGTTTCTTGAAATGCTAGATTTTTTTGGAAAATACCAAAGCAAATATAGTTCAACAAATCTGTATATAACGAACTTAATCAGGCTGATCATCATCACCACAAAAGTGTTTACATGGTTAGAAATATTGTAGCGTACTTCATTGGTACATTATTACAATTTTCCCTTATTTTAACCTAATTTTTATATATTTTTAATTAATTATTTTCCTTGAAGTCTAGTGTGTAGATCATATAGATTTTTTTATTGAAGCGAAAACAACAACAAATTGCAACAAATTTCCATTATCATTTTGTTTTTTTATTAGAATTCTAGATTTAAACAGTAAATATGAAATAAAAATAATTGTCTTGATACCATACATATATATGTATAAAAACAATATTTCTTTGTTTTAATTATTTCCATGTATGAAATTATACAATTATTAAGCTTTATTTTAGGCGCCTAGATAACAGCATAAATCGCCCATACAACTCTTTAAGTATATGAAAGCAGTTCCATATATAAAATTACCAAAGTACAAAATAGAATATAGAAAATATACAACGTTAAGCACGTTTCAATCTAGCAGGGATTTATAATAATGTAATTAATAAAATGTGATTTAAAAAATCAATTATTATTTTAACATAACATACATGTATTAATAATTCTAAAGCATAATTTTAAGTTTAAAATTTGACCAATAAAATCGCTTACAGTCCCTGCTATTTAAATATTGTTGATCTATATTTAATTATAATTGTGAAGAAGGAATGGATTCCCGATTTTTACCGACCAATCAGTCGCCTACCTTAGGTTTTGAAGATTTTGGAAAGACTGATTGTATATAAGTGAGTATATAAACTGTCATAATTCAATCTCCAACCACCAATTTAAGTTCTGTGCTGGTTACAGCACCATCGATCAGATATATCGTGTGACGTAAGGTTTTTGGAGTCTTCTGGACATACAGCAGGCACCCGAAGTTAAGGGAAGTTATCAAGCTCAAAAACTGAAGGACTGCATAGAAACAGACAGCAGGACATGGCTTTATCGACTCAGCTCGTCGTCCTGATCAAGAATATATTATATTCTTTAAGGAACACGCGACGTGACACAAATATAACAACCTTATGCAAAGCTATAAAAATAAAATATATTGGTGAAATCTGACTGGCAAAGGGATAATCTATTCTGCAAGCAATCGGACGTAAATTACAGTCCGATCATATATGTATATATCAAGAAACTATATAGATGATGTGAATGTTACAAAGAAGGAGCAACAACATCAATATGCGAAGCACTAGCCAGAGCACTCTCCGCGACAGCAACAACCTCTTCTACAAGAACAGGAACAGTCTCCAGAATGTTATTATCGCCGCCAAACCTAACCGATAAAGTTACGCAAAATGCACAGCAATGTCCCAAGATCCGCAATTCGAATCTTATGAAATCCGCATTATACGTCATAGAAAAGATGGATATTATAGGCTAGTACTAAGTTGGGCTCTGATGCCGGAGAGCGAAACATAAATACCTGTAAAAATAATAATAGTTGGCAATAATTCTAGGTAATAACTAAAACAAAAAAAAAAAAAAATATTATATAACTAAAAAAAATTTTTTCTCTATTCATGATTCGTGCTTTTTCATGTCTTTTAATTAATTATAATTATAAAATTATAGAGATCTGGGTATTTAGGTTCCTGTATACCAAGCGCAGAACAAGTTTATTTCAAATGTTTGCGTAGAATTCTTTTAGGTTGTGGAACTTCTTCAGCAGCTGCTGGTATTTTCCCGGCGGAATTGAACGGGTCCAATGCATTAGGAACCTTGAGAACCTTGAGAGCCTTCGGAACCTTAGTGGCCCTAGAACCTTAGTGACCTTGGAAACCTTAGCAACCTCCAAGACGATCGGTGTGCCAATAGGTTCGGCTGGGGGTTTCCCGGCGGAATTGAACGGGTCCGATGAATTAGGAACCTTGAGTACCTCGGGAGACTTCGGAACCTTAGTGGCCTTAGGAACCTTAGTGACCTTGGAAACCTTAGCAACCTCCAAGACGATCGGTGTGCCAATAGATTCGGCTGGGGGTTTCCCGGCGGAATTGAACGGGTCCGATGCATTAGGAACCTTGAGAACCTTGGGAGTCTTCGGAACCTTAGTGGCCTTAGGAACCTTAGTGACCTTGGAAACCTTAGCAACCTCCAAGACGATCGGTGTGCCAATAGGTTCGGCTAGAGGTTTCCCGGCGGAATTGAACGGGTCCGATGCATCATACAATGAGAAATATGTTTTATTCATATTGGCTTCCATATTTCTCCCACTTCAATAGATGTTTTGATACGTGCACTCTATGGGGAAAAAATTAATGAAAAATTTGTTTCCTTTGACAAGTTGCCAATCGAAATTACCGATAACTGCCTGGCACAAAATACACAGCACTAACAGACTGTGTAAAGTACTTTACAACACTTTCACAAGTTTGATCATTATCATTCGTTCGTATCAAGCAGTGCAATTTACTACAGCAAACAGATTGACGTCCACTGCTTGCTTCGGCTGATTCTGTTTTCAACTGTATTCCTATAAATTACCTATAAAGGAGTTGGAGACTGCAGATCTTCGAGTTTATCGTGCACAGTCGCATCGATTACACTATCGAAACAATGATGTAGACGCTTATCGAAATTTCGATTAATAAATGGGCCTTAAAATATTTTTATATGTTTAAAGTATGTAAAAGTATTGTATTAGAAGATATTGCCTTTTCCAGAATGATAGAAAAGTAAAACTAAAACAAAACAATGAGTCGTAATAGTATTTATAAACAAGTTATAACATAACATGTATAATATGCTATTTTATAGCAACATTTAATTAAATATGAATGTAATATAATTGGTCAATTTGATAGTGAATTTGTATTCAAATAAATATGGTTTTTAATATACATATGTATACATGCTATCGGACGTCATATATGCATTAAATTCCATTGAAAATTGCGTCAGCTGGTTTATTTGGAATATGAAAACACCGGTCGACCAATCCAAGATGCACAAATCAGTAAGCCCCAGCTTCCAAAAATTTATTTTTCAATGTGTTCGACTGTTGATTTTATGTCATGTCTCAAAAGGCATTCAAAGTACACTATCTGCATTACTTTTCGTCAGTCTTTCGTTAGTCACCACCGGGTGCATTACTTTTCGTCAGTCTTTCGTTAGTCGCCACCGGGTGCATTACTTTTCGTCAGTCTTTCGTTAGTCGCCACCGGGTGCATTACTTTTCGTCAGTCTTTCGTTAGTCGCCACCGGGTGCATTACTTTTCGTCAGTCTTTCGTTAGTCGGTACCGGGTGCATTACTTTTCGTCAGTCTTTCGTTAGTCGCCACCGGGTGCATTACTTTTCGTCAGTCTTTCGTTAGTCGCCACCGGGTGCATTACTTTTCGCATGCTACATTTTGTGTTCGTAATTGATTAAAAATTAAATTTGAAGATATTTAAAATGTTCAATATTTTCAAAATAAATGCAAAAAATCAGAGAATTTCAAAAAAATTAAGCTAATGAAATTTAAATACATAACAACAATACAATCGGCGAGAAAATGGCTCTGTTTTGTCGAAGCTATAGTTAAAAATTAAGAAAATCATTTATTAGGGAAACTTTGCCAACTTAGAGATACTCTTTCTAGATTTCCAACACTCAGAACTTTGTTACATCTGATTTTAACAAGTTAATATTATGCTGTGAATGAGTTGACTAAATTGGACTACTATATCTTATAGCTGCCATTGGATAAACCGACCGTTTTTCCAGACTTTAAATAATTTCGGTTCACTCCCATATAGTTCAATTTAAAACAACATTTGAATTTTATGTTTTTGTTTTTTTATTTGAGTGTTTTTTTTTTTGTTTTTTTTTCTTTTTTTTGTTTTTATTTTTCGTTTCATTGTTTTAAAATGTATTCGCTTGTTCTTCATTTTTTTTTTATATTTTGTTTCATTTTTATTTTTTCTGTGTATATTAAGTTTTGTTTCCTTGTAATATAGTATTGTATATTAAATTAGTTAATAATAATGCGCATAATTCTAGCTGTCTTTCGGCTGCCTTCATTGAAAACTATTAAAATTTGAAAAATTCTCCCATCTGCTTAATTTTGTGTAAGTTTTTTGTTTTCGTTATTTTAACACCATTTAAAATCATATATATAATGTATATATATATATATGTATATATATCTGATATTTTTTTTATATAATGTATATAGATTATAATTTTTTTTTAATGGTCATTTTTTTATTGTTGTATGTTTGAATATATAAAATAAGCATTTCTGTTATGTTTTATGTCTTGCGTTTTCAATTGTTTTATTATTTTATTTTTTATTTTTAATTTTTTTACGTTCTCCATGTATGTATATTTAGTTAGACATATTTAATATTGTATTCCATTGTTTTGTTTATGTTTTATACAATTTGTTGCTATTCTCAAATAAGAAATGTGTCTCAGAGTTTTTTGTTTCATATTTCAATTTTTTTTAGCATTATTTTTGGCAGAGTTTTTTTTTTTTTTTTTTTTTTTGTCATAATAATTTATTTTGGTTTTCAAGAAGCTGTGAAATGTTAAAGCACTTTTTTTTTGTTACTGTGTAAAAAGATATAGACTGTGTTTATTTTTCTGTATGTATGTGTGTGTATTGAAATCTTAAAGCTTTGCTCGATTTTGTTAGCTGAGAATAAACTGGACAGAAAATATATTGAGAGAGAGTCTCGCGCCAAAAAGAAAATGGAAATTAATTTGAAACTAGAATGAAAAGAAATATTTAATCGAAAATTGTGGATATTTTTTCTACGTTATGCTTGACATTTACAGCGGTGTAAAGAATATATATATATATATATATATATTTATATATAGTATATATTTTTTTTAAACTTTCAACATGCCAATGCATTTATTTGTTCTGTGTATAAATGTTGTTTTTATTTATTTTTTTTAATTTTTATTTAATTTTTTTTTTGTTTTTTTTTTGCTGTTTTAGTTAAAAAGAACACTTTAATTAGCATTTTACCTCACATCTACGTTGTGATTTTTTTTATTGGTTTTGTTTTAAATTTCGTTTTACTGAGTTTTATTTTAATTTTGTTTTTGTTTCGAATAAAACGCTAAAATATGCAATGTAAATAAGTATTGTATATAGTATACACATATATATATATATATATATATGTATATATTTTTTTTTGTTGTATATAATAGTGTTTGTTTTTCGCATGTTTCCATAGGCGTATATATATATATATATATATATGTATGTATGTATAAATAACATCGCTTCAATGTAACTTTTGCGCGATGTTTATATAACTTCATTTAGCAAGCTGTTATTTTAGATTTTTAAAAAAATTTTGTTTTTTTATATATATATTTTTTACAGTGCACAAATGTACAAATAGCAATGAGCAACATAAAGAACAATCGAAATAATATTTATTTGTATATATGTATGTATATATATATATATTTATATATTTGCATTAAATAGAGTTGCAAATGCCCTTCTGCAGATATATAGGAGTTTATTTCTAGGTAGAATTTACATTTCTAGACAGTTCCAGTTTTTGTTCTATGGAAGGGCATTTAACTTCGGCTTGGCGCCAAAGTTTGCAACCAAATTTGTTTAACTTGTTACATATCTGTTTGGTTTTTTGTTTTTTGTTTTATTTTTTATTTTAAAGAACTTTTCCTTTAGAGTTTTCTTGCTTTACAACAAACAATTCATTTAAAAATATTTTAAATAAATTCATAAATTCTATACTCTTGACAATTGCTACACAAAAAAAAAGAATATATATATATATATATATATATTATATAGAATTCTACGTTTAACCGTTATCATAAGTATTTAAAGTATGAGGTAATGCTTTATTTCGACTTATCTATTTGGGGCGGGCCAACAATCGACAGTTAGTATTCGAACCAGAATGATCTCAAACCATATCTGAAATATATATCTATGTTCAAATCTGTTCAAAAGTTAGCCCGAAATAATAAATATTTATATATATATATCTATATATATATTGGGCTGATTCGATTTAAATGTAACTCCTTGGAAGTAACTTTATGTCGAAATCAGCCGCCATTGTAAATAAGTATATATATATATGTATACATATAGCTAAATATGTAAGTATTTGTATTTCTATGATTTCTATATATATGTACATACACACGCATATATATATATATATGCTTATCCAATTTGATTCTATTTAAATATGCATTAAATTATTTAAGGTTGACGTGGCTGCCGATATTTCTTCGAGTGCTTTGTGTCAATGGTTGTGTATATATAGTATATATATAGTATATATATATATATGTGTGTCTGTGTGTGTTTTGTGTGTGTGTTTGTGTGTGTTTCCTACGGGGGCCATTTAAGAACTTGTAAAACTATAAACATATATATATGCCATAAATCATAATTTTACATATTTTACATAGCTTAAGTGAACATATTTATAAGAAAATTTAATTTGAAGTTTATTTTGAACAAGTAAAAAATCTGCAATATGTATCATATATGTATTCATCATATCATATTTGTTGATCATAAGAATTACAATCGCAAATGTGTTTTAACTATTCAAAATTAATTATAAAGTTTGTTTCTCAGCACCTTTGAAATTATATATATATATTTTAGAAATATTTAAAATTAAGAGGCTAGATTTTGATTTAATTTAGTTTAAAGATTACACTGAATTGGTCAATTAAAAGGATTTATAAAATATGAAATATATATGAAATAAATCTAATATTGCTTTATTTAGTAAAGTAAGTAAGTTCAATAGTATGGCACGCCCTGCCGAGTTTTTTTTTTATAGTTCTTGTATTTATTAAAACATTTTTTTTTTTGTTTGTTTGTGTGTGTGTGATCGTACTCGATGTTTACTATATGCACTATATTAACAAAAGTTTTATTTGGTTACGTTAACATTCGCATGTATTCCAAACTTCTCTGCAAACAAAAAACAACAAAAAAAAACTGATAAATTCTCAATTTAATTTCAAAACTTTGAAAATAAATAATATATATTTTAAGCATGCTCAAAAAAGTATGCTATAGATTTTTTGTTATTTTAATTTTTAACAACGAAATGCAGAATATGTTTAATAAATTTTCCTGCAGAAAAGATGATCAATTATGACTGCTGTAGATACCCTGTACGCAACATTAAATAGACAGACAGAAAGACATACGTGATTGTATAAATTTGGAATCGAATAATCCCCCCCTTGCCATATTATTTAAAAGATTTTTAATGGGTACAAGATATATATATAAAAGCTATAGATATGTTTAAATTACATTTTGAGAAATTTAAAATATATTTTGTTTATTTTTTTAGTAAATTTTGAACTTTGAAAATAGAAGTTTTGTTACTTTTAGATAATTTATTTTTCAACTTATTATTGGTGGGCGGGTTAGATGGCAGCATTTTTAATTTGGTTGAAAACATTTTTTTTTAAATGCATTTTCAATAGAGAATTATTTTTTTTTTTAAATTTTAAGTATTGAAAATTGAAAAAGTTCTAAGTTCGTTGTCAATTCGTTAACAATAACATTTATATTAACATTAACTTCGCTTCAAAAACAGATTTTGTTGTCTACTTGGCAGAAGTTTTAGTTCAGTTAATTGAGTTTTTGCTATATAATCGATCGATCAATTGTCAACTTACGTTAAATACATATTTAATTATCTTGAAAATGAGAATTCACAAGTTTGAAAAAAAAGACTAAAGATCTCTTTAAAAATTGTGCAATTAATTTTAAAATAAATATTGAAACATAATCAAAAACTTTAAATGTAAAACTTTTAAAATCAGAAATTTATGAATTTAATTGAATTTCCAAAAAAGATTATTATAGTCTTTAGGACTGTTAAAAAACAATCTTTTCCATTTGCTGGAGAGTTTAGGAAACATGCGTTTGATATATCGTATTGAACTGTATTTTGATTTCTTAAAAATGTTTTAATAACTATTTATGTAGTAAGTATGTACTCGAACTTATGTAAAGTATGCATTTTTATTTATTTTAAACTATGGTCTGGCTTCTGTACTGAATGTATGTATAAGTAATATGTATATATAGGTAATATACAAATATGTATTTTATTTTTCTTTTCTATATTATGTTGAACAAGCGCTGTTATATTTTGTTTTGTTTTTGTTTTTTTTTTAAATACTCTTGCTTTTGTTTTTCATGGAAAAAAGTCAACTATATGTATATATAAGTATATATATATATATATATATATATATATATATGTATAGCTAGTTCTCTATAAATATGTATGTATTCATATGCATATATGCACATGCATATTATATTTATTTATGTTTATATATAATACATATGTTTCATGACATTGCATGAGATAATATTTAAAAACATGTGTGTGTTCGCTAACATTTTTCTCGATTTTTTTTTTTAGTTTTATTTTACAGTTTTTCGTTTCTTTTTTTTTATTATGTGGATTAGAGTTGCATGTAAAGTTCTATTTTCGATTTCTTTCTTTCATTTGTAAAAAACTGTCTACTAAAAATGTACAATTTACGCGATTGCTTTCATAATTCGCTAAGTTTCCCTTTCGTTCATATATATATATATATATATTGTATAGATTTTATGTATATATATATATATATTTATAAGTTGTATGCATGCATTTATATATATATAATGTACTCTTTTTATTTTATTATATATCTATATATATATATATAATGTTTAATGTATATAAAAACAAAAAAAGAGTTTATATAATTTGTTTTCATAGTATTTACAAGGTTTCTTCTCAATATTAAATGCGTTTTATGGCGCACCAAGAAGATCCGAGGAGAAGAAATTCCGCCTTATAATTTCCATAGATCTGAACCTCTAGCTTCTTGTTTAAGCGTGCAACCAGTTCGCTTCGTCTTTTTAGGCTTATATTCATATAACTACTAAATATACAAATATATATTTTAACATGTTCATTTTATTTCTACTAACAAAAAGTGGCAGTTTCTCATTGAAAATAGCTATACTCGTATGTATGTATGTAAGTATTATATGTAGTATGTGTGTACTTTGCATAAACACAAGTATATACAATATAACTATGTTTAACAACGTCTCTTTATACGTTGAAAAAAAAATATTCAACTTAACAAAGAAACATCATCGTGTAAACGCGTGTTAACGCATGTAAACGCGTCAAAAAATGTCATGTTAACGAGCAAGCTGATGTTGTGTGAGCTTAAGCCGAGCTTTTGTCTCTCGCTGCGCACACTGCTGTTACTGTTGTCCCTTTCGCTCTTGCCTGTGCCTGTGAAAGCTGCAACTGCAGCTTGCGATCTCCGCGTTTGTTCAGTAAGCTTTTCAACCCCAAAAGCTCTTTAATGCTGAATCCGACAACTTGCAAAATTATAAAAGGAATAGCAGAAAGTTTAGTGTACACGATAAGGCAAATAATCAAACAATATTTCAATAAAATAAAACAATAATTTTAGTTTTGTGTCTTGCGTTTTTTGTTGGTTTCTTTCTCTTTCTCTTTTTTTGTGTTTTTGTTTTTTTTTTTCGCTGCGTTTTGAAATAAATCCAAAAAACCATATTTATTCAAAACTGCATTTGATTTCTTTTGTATGTATGTATATAAAAAAAAATTTTTTTTTTTTTTGTTTTTTTCATTTTTGTTTCTTTTGCAAGAAAATTATGTGTATAAATAAAAATAAATTGCGTATTACAAAAATGATTTATGTGTGTATAATAGATAAAGCATTCTATATAAAAACTCAATCAAAAATAAACAATTGCTAATTTTTGTTTTGTCGTACATCGTTTTTCGTTTCTGTAACAGTTCGGAAACTGCGTGTAAATAGGGGCTGTAAAAAATACATGTATATATAAATCTTTTTAATATGTATGTGAATACAAAATATGTGTGTTTGTGTGTGGGTGTGTGGGTGTATAATCATTTGTAACAAACAAATAAAATGTTGGCATCTTAGCAACGAAAATTATGCGGAGCAAACAAGACTGAATACTCTTTGATTGAACATCGAACGCACTCTCTTGTCTAATGTGACTTATTCGCGTCAATCATACAAAAAATAATTCAATCAATCATAATAATGTTTGAATGAATCGCATAATTCGGCTCTACTTTGTTTTTACTAATTATTTTTTATAACAAATTATATATGTGTGTGTGTATAATTAAAATAAATTACAAATAATTATTGAATTATTACATATTTATATATATATATACATATATACGTATATATATTGTATTGTTTTCTGTTCGATTGAATGCATTTTTCTTAGTGCTAAATATTTGTGTAAGCAATATTTTATTTTCTTTAAAATTTTGTAAAATTATTTCTTTTAAAGTTAACAAACAAAAAGACAATTAGTACAAGTAAAAGGTTTAACAACATTAAAATAAAAAATAGCTATTGATTTAAAAGAAAGATCATTTGACTAAAAATGCACAACTGCTCACTTAAAATAATAATTAAATAAAATAATAAATATATATAAAATAAATTATTGGTGAGAATAAACTTCATGTTGTGCCTATATATCAAATTGTTCGAATTAGAGTTTTGTAATTAATATTAGAATTTTTTGCAATTGACATTAAGATAATTATACACTCACAATTACTGTTTCTTATTGCCAATAAAAATATATAGTTACATTTTCTGCTTAGACAAATATTTAGCACATGAAAAATGTCATTATTATATAAATATATTTATATATACATGTTTAAGCGGTTGGGTTTTTGTTTCGTTTAATGTTGATCGGTGAGGGTGTCAATAACTTATTGAAAAAGAATTTGAAAATCCTAAAAATTGCTTAACTACATTTGAATTTCTATCAATATATTATTTATATAATGTATATGTTGTATATATATAAAAATAAATTGTTTCTCTTAAATGATATTAATGTATTATGATCAATTTGAAAATGGGTTTTTTGTTAGATTAAATATAATAATAATAGAACATAATCAAGTATAGAAATAATATTTATATAAAAAAAAAAAAAATACAAAAATAATGTATATATAGCTATATAATTAATTGTAATAACTATTTGATAAGTAGATGTCTAAAATAACGTTAGTTTAACTGAACACATTTTGAAGTGAGTTGTGTGTGTGTGTGTGTGTGTGTGGTTGTGTGGGTATGTGTGTGTGTGTGTGTAAAATGATCGCTTGTTGTTGGCAGAAATCTCAGTCTAAATATGCACACACATCAAATGTTGCTGCTGTTGTTGTGGTAAATTTCAAATCATATGCATAATTAAATGTTTCCAACATAAATATAAAATGAATAAAAAACATATATATATATATACACACATATTATGTATGTACTATATATATATATATATATATTTATGTTATAGAGCAAGAGGCTAACCTATAGCATGAATTAAGTGCGAGATCGCAGTTGCACATTTGCTTTACAGCTGCCGCTTGGCCGATGGGAGCAACAGTAGCAGCAGCGGCACACCAATGTCCAGGGACAGTAGCAGGAGTAGTAGTAGTAGTAGTAGTAGTAGTAGAAGCCACCACCAGTGCAACGCCATGGATCTAAATTCAATGCAGTTGCAGCATTGACGTTTTGCCCGTTGCAGTTGCAGGCGCACAGTCAAAAATGCAGCAGCAGCATCCGACGGCGGGGGCGCAACAGCAGCAATTGCGATTGACGCTTGTTGTTGCTGCTGCACTTTCGGCTTGATGAGACGCCCCAGACGCAAGGCAGCTGCGGGCAGTGCATGCGATACGTTGTTAAAGCTGCTGATGATAGTGGCTCAGCGGCTGCAGTTGATGGTATGCCGCCGCATGCGGATGCGGATGCACATGCGCATGCGTGTGGGGATGTGCATGTTGATGGGGATGTGAATGTGGATGTGGATGCGGATGTGTGTGATGTGGCAACGGTCGCGCTGCTGCCTGATAATAGCCAGGCGGCAGTGATTGATACGCATGTGGCGCCACCGGCACCGGCATAGATACCGGCACAGATGACGTTGGCGGTGGCAACGGCAGTGTCGCTTGCGTTTGCGGCTGTGGCATCAATGGACGCTGCTGTGCCGTTGGCAACGGTGGTCGCTGCTGTTGTTCTGTTGCAGGCGATGTCACCATGTGTGTGGGCCGACACAAACGTTCGTAAACTTGGCCAGATGGTTGGGCGGCCAATGTTGAAGTGGTTGCTGCTGCCACAGCTGTTGCTGCAGCAACTGCAGCGGCAACTGCTGCACTGCTTGTGGGCGTCTCCAGCAAATGATGATGCCTATGATGATGATGGTGATGATGATGATGCGCCTGTGCCAGCGTCGTCTGCTGATCGTTGTTGCTGTTACTATTGCTATTGCCATTGTTACTGATGCCGATGATCGCATTGTTGCTACTGCTGCTGCTGCTGTTGGTGTTGTTATTGCTGTTGCTGTTGCTTGGAGTGTTTCTGATGCTCACGTTGATGCTGTTGCTATTGCCAGGCAACATTGTTGATGTCGTACCCAACGTTGCCTTAACCAGCGGCGTTGCCGGCATCGGCGCCGTCTCGCTGCTAGCAGCAGCTGCAGCTGCAGCAACGCCAGCAATTGTTGTACCACTTGTTGCTGCTGCTGACATCAGATTGCAAGAGTCAAGTCTTTGTCATTTGGAATTGCTTTGCAGCGCCGCATTGATCTGTGTCCAGAGCTCCTTCTTGCACGACTTGGAGCTGGAAATGACATTAAAAATCCAAATTAAACATTAAAACATGTAAATCAAGTGCTTAGATTTAATTATTTCAAAATGAAAATGTTCTTGAATTCCATAAAATATTTGCATAGTTCTTTATACATTTTACACAAATTGTTTATTATAGAATCTTGAATAAATCGGGCTTGAAAGGAATGATCTCAGTTTAGAATGATTACTGCTATCAAATACAAATTAAAATTAATAATAATAATAATATAACTAAATAATAATGATTATCAACTGACCGCTTAATGGACTGCAGCCAATCCTTAAATTGTGCACTGCCCTCTGGTGTTATTTGGAATGCGGCACGTGCGGCAACAACAATGCTAGCAAATTCCTCATAATCGCCCTGCGTCAAATGATACAACTTCTGATGTATGCATTGAATGTACCTATAAGGCAATTTATTAAAAACAAAACATTATTTATTAGGAAAATTTCGAATATTTAGCATTACTCACATTTGCTGGCATTTTTGCACCAACGGCGTCAATGCTGAACGCAAATGCTGCATGACCAGCTGATGATTGTTTCTGCCCAGATAATGGGCCGATTCAATTGCCACATCGTGCAGCACAAACGGACTAACAATCGAGTTGACCGCACAGATGCAAAACTGATGCAGATATTGTGTGCCCAATTTCTTGCTGATTCGTAGCAACCATTTAACATCCTCGCCATATGGTGGATTCCTAGCATACTTTGCCTGCGGCCGATCATCGTGAACTCGTCGCGCCAATGTCTCCATTGCCAGCATGCCCACATTATAAGCAGCCAATAGATAACGCAGCTGTGTGGGTCTATAAATATAAATTGGAATATTAATAATTAATAATAATATTAATAAGTAATTTTTAATAAAAATTGGGTTAATAATAATGGAATATAAAAGGCAATTAATTGTGTATAATGATTAGGCTTAAAATAATAGAATATTATAATATAAATCAATTTCGTTTTTATAATTTATTTTTTAATTTAAAAAATGTTATTTATTATTATGACAAAAATTATCATTTATTTAACAATCTATATTTATAAAAATGGTGAAAGAAATGTATTAATCCGGTTTGGCTCAAATTATTTTTCAATTGTTCGTAATTACCGGGAGATTTCTAGAAAAGAAAATTCGCCGAACACTTTCCGAAAAAGTTGGCTAGCGCCTTAACAGATGTACTTACTGTTAACGCATACAGCAGCACTATTTACGTATACAGCACTGTTCACGTAACAACACTGTCAACGTAAAGAGCAGTTAACATTTTTAGTACTGTTACAACAATCACAGTATGCAGTATTTTTCAAATGTGAAAATCACAGAAGGTAGTATTTTTCAAATGAATTATAATTAAATTATATTATTTGAACCATGATACAATTAAGCAGGTAGAGTTATTAGAGAGACGGAATAACTTTTGTCGGGTCAACTATAATGGGATTAATTTGTTTTAGATTTTTTTAAAAGAAGTGCGTAGCAACGCACGCCGGGTACATCAATTTGCTATAAAAACGCCAAAAGCAAATTTTGAAATTTTTTTTATTAGCAAAACAAATAAAAACTCAATTAAAGCCGATGATTTTTGAGTTTTATTTTTTGTTAACTCAGTAATAAATATGATTGTAAAAGTTTTATTTAAAGCCAATATATAAAAGATTAATTGCAATTTACTATATGGAAAAAACTTAAAAATATTTATGTGAGTTTTAAAAACAAAGCACAAAGCCTCAATATCACTTATACCCTACGCGAGGAGTACGTTTGAAGGTTTAATTTATAATCAATAAAAAAATATATAACAAAAAAAAATACTAATATTTTAGATAAACTTACGTGAACTGATGAGGTTGTCGCTGACGCACAGGTGGTTGCGATGGCGGCTGTTGCTGTTGATGCTGCGGTGGCGGGGGTGGTGCTTGTTGCTGCATAAACGGATACACCGGATGTTGGGCAGGATGCTGACGCAGCGGTACGCCGACATTAGCGCCAGGTGGCCCATTTGGCGGCGGTGGCGGTGGTGGACCATAATAGGCAGCTGCCATTGGACCCATGGGCGGTCCAGGTGGGCCCGGCTGCAGCGTCTGATAGGCCTGTGGTGGCATTGGTTGAAATGCGCCCGGTGGCGGTGCTTGAAACGCTGACGGTGGCTGATGACCAGGCGGCGCTGAATGCACCACACCCACACCAGCGGGCGGTGCCAAGCCCTGTTGCTGCTGCTGTTGCTGCTGTTGTTGCTGTACATGCTGCTGCTGTTGTTGCTGTGCGGATGGCGGCGGTGGCGGCTGCTGCTGTGAATAGCCCGCATAAAGCGGCTGCGGCGGCGGCGGTGGTCCAGCTGATATATACATCTGCATCTGGCCAGGCGGATAGCTGAGATTATGATGATGCGCATAGATGCTCTGGCAGAAGGTATATGGCCCATAGGGTGCCAAACCAATTGGCGCCAATGTCGCCACGCCCGGCTGGAATGGCTGCGGTGCTGAATTGACCACAGGTGGACCCGTCAAGGGTCCTCCACCGCCATTGGCGGCATTTAAAAGTTGTTGTTGCTGCTGCTGTTGCTGCTGTTGATGTTGCTGCTGCTGTTGATGTTGCTGCTGCTGCTGCTGTTGTTGCTGATGTTGATGCTGTTGCTGCTGCTGTTGTTGTTGCTGCTGCTGCTGTTGTTGCTGCTGTTGCAGCTCGTGCTGCTGCTGCGACTCAATGAGCGCACTAAGACTAACCGCCGAATGCTCCAGCTGATCATCGTGTTGCTCATGATCCGCCGCACTATTGTTGGGGGAATTGCGTGTGTATAGCTCGTACCAGTAGCGTGCCACCTGGAAGAGTACCTCGGGATAGACACCGCCACCCTTGGCAGCCGTTTCGACGGTGAGACAAGCACGTTCCAGCATTAGATCACTTTGCTCCTTACACTGCAATATTGCACGCTGTATCTCATTGGGATTGAGTGCAGCGGCATGTGGCAGTACGGATAGTGCCAATTCAGCAGCTGGATATACCATATTGCTGTCCCAGCCACGTGAGGCACGATCTGCCATGCCGGCTGCCTCTGGTGGCGTTAAATGCGCCTCCCATGTATCAATTAGAAAACTAATCGCTGGCGCTCCAATTTCCATCGCCTGGCCAAGTATCCAGGATACATGCGATGAATATGTACGCGATAACCAATTGGGACTCACACAATTGTGCAAGCCGAGCGCATACAGTCCCAATTGAAAGGCGCACATATGCAGAGCACGATGTGGTCCATGATGATTCTGGCTGGTGCTTGCCTGTGTGAACAGCGATGTGGAACTATTGCCACCGGCCTTGGTCAGCACATTCTTGGCCAATTCAAACATAAAGTGTGCACTGGCCTCCGATGGCTGATTGGGTATCGATGGATAAGCACGTTTGCCCTTATATCTGCTCTCCTTGGTGCGACTGCTGCTGCCGCTGTTGTTGGTATTGTTGGTGTTGCTGTTGTTGTTGGCAGCAGCGCCTGTTGCAGTGGCATTAGAAGAGCTAGCAGTGGCACCACCACCACCACCTCCACCTCCAGCTACAGCTGCTGCATTGTTGGCATTATTACTGCTGCTGCTGCTGCTGCTACCCGCTTGGCATGCCACCAAATTGGCAGCCTGATTCTGATTTTGTCCATTGTTATTGCTGCTGCAGGATTGATTGCTGCTGCTGGCCATGCTGAGCGCACACATGCTCAACTCCAGCTCGGCGCTGGTGGAGCTATGCGGACGACTATTGCCACCAACGCTGCCATAATCATTGGGCAACAATTCGCATAGATTGAAGGCAGCACCGCCACTGCTGCTGCTACTGCTCGCACCATAATCATGCTCATCCCGTCGCATCGGCTGTTGGCTGCTGGGCGTACGCACCGGCGGATGGCTGGAGTAGTAGGCGGATAATAATGGCGCCTTGAGCAGCGTATGTATGTCACGATCTAGCAGCTTTTCCATAATCTTTGCAATCTTGCGCGGCTCATCTTTGTAGTGATAGAGCAATGTTAGGGCCAAATCGCCACGTTGCCGTCGTGTACCTTCACATAATAGCGGATGCTCTGCCTCCGAGACATTCGCCTTGAGTCCCAATGCAGCAACAGCTGCCTCAAAGCCCATATTCTCCTCGCTATGCTGTTTATATAATGCTGTTGTGCCTGTATTTGTTCGTCGTGTCATTGCCGATAGATCCGATGATGTCGTTGATGCTGTTAGCTTGGCCGCACCAGGCGTCACAAGTGCATCAAAGATGAATGTGGCCAAATTGATGGGCAAGAGCGCTTCGCCGCGTGTCTTGAAGGTGCCGCTGCGCAGTTGCTCGGCACGTTCGCGTATCACTTGCAGCTCCGCTGCACCCAATGGCAAACGCTTGAGCAGTGCCAATATATCCGCCTCCTGATTGGCCAGCTTCACCTCGAGCGGCTTGGTGCTAGCCGGCGGCCTGGGCATTTCCAGGGCAAACAAACAAATGCGAAAACCAATATGATAATGCTCCGAATTCTCAGATAATACCGTGCAGAGAAATGCGCATTTGGATAACGTGGATGATGCCACCACAGTCAATTGATGCGATATGGGATTCACATTCTGTTTCTTGCCCTTACGCTTTGGCGCTGGCGGCAATTCCATTAATAAATTTGGCGGATTTGCCAACATTTGTTCGGCCAGACGCACAGCCAATATGCATGCCTCGCGACCATGACCATGCGCATGCAGACCCTCCGCCCGGGCCAACAATATGTCCCACGCATCCTCCGATGGACGTACATTTGAGAATATATGCGGCTTATCGCCGCCCAAAACGATGCGTGTGGCAGTGCTGTTGCTGCTGCTGCTGGGTTGATCTAATGATGCAACTGTTGCGGCTGCCGCTGCTGCTGCAGCTGCAGTTGTTGTTGCTGCTGCTGCTGCTGCTGATGTTGTTGCTGCTGCTGCTGCTGTTGCTGTGGGCGGTAAGGCAACAGTTGCTGTAATTGTTGCTGGTTCTATCGCTGCTGTGATTCTGTTGCTATTTGCGGCTGCCAATGCTGCACGTGCTGCTGCTGAAGTGCTTGGCACAGGCGTCAAATCGCCGCTAGTTGCAACTGCAACCGGAACTGTTGCTGCTGTTGCATTAACGCCAACAAAGTCATCGCTGCTGCTGCTAAAGGATTCATCCTTGGACAATCGACGTGCCGTCTGCTGTTGCTGCTGCTGTGTCGTTGCGGTTGTTTTAAGCATTGACGAGCTGGAACTGTTGCTGCTGCCGGAGGCGGTGGACGCTGATGATGAGGCTGATGATGCGGATGAGGTGTCCGATGTGGAGCATGCCTGCTGTCGATATTCTGGTGTGCTAGGCACTGCAACTGCAACAGCAACTGCAGCTGCTGCCACAATGGGCATATCCTTGCTCTGCTGCGATACAGCCTCAAAGCTACTCTGTGAATCGGATTCCGTTAACGATTTCTGTCCATTTACAGTTGTTGCACGTTCCGTACAATAGTTGTGACTGCTGCTATTGTCGCCGCCAAAATCATCGTTCTCACAGAAACCCTCGCTGCTGGCGCTCGAGCGATTGCCATCGCCAGACGCACCACCAACTGCTGCTCCCACAGCGAGACTATTTGATTTGGGCGTTACGGCTGCATTGGACGAGAGCTGCTGCTGCTGTTGCTTCTGCTGTTGCTGCTGCTGTTGTGGACTGTTGGCCGCCATGGCAATGGCATCACGATCAACGCCAATGCCACAAGCGGCATTCACTCTGGCCAAAAGCAGGACAGCATTTATGGACGGTGGCTCATTGGGCGAGCCAAACAATTCGGCGCCACTGGCATCGAAACGTTCCCGATAGCCGCTGCGTTCTGGACGCTGTTTAAATGCCCCAGCGTGCATGCCATGATCATTGGAGGTGCTAAAATAATTATAATGCTTATTGTTGCTCATCAGCGCCTGTGTGGCATTTAGCTGGCTGGCGGTGTTGCCACTTGTTTCGCCCTTGGCATCCGTATGCTTGAAACACGTAAACGGTGAATAATAAATGGGATTTGTATCATGGGTGTGCGTTACGCCCGCTATCGGATAATCCTCCCAGTCCAAATAGCACGCCTCAATGGCCGGCTTAAAGCCAATAAACAGTTCCGTTTCCGAGCGTGAATTCTGTTGATGCTTATTCGTATACGATGGCGGCATCATTCGACTCTTGACCACACGATCAAGTATTTTCAAATGCCACGCCGTAAACTGTGCATGCAACATGTCCCGTTCATCTGGCGCCAGGCCCGGATTTAATGCTGCTAAACGCCACAAAGCGACAATCTCATCGCACAACGAACTACATGCATGCTGCAATGCTGTTGAATTTGAATGCGTATTCGAATGCTTGCCACCGCTATGACCATGTGAGCCCATCATGAGTGCCAGCTTGGTTTGGAACCACCAGATTAACATCTGATCGCAGGCCATACACTCTTCCGTTATGATCTCAAGCAGTCGCACAGCATTCCGATCGCAACGTCTATACATTTCACGCACTATCGATAATAGATTCCACATGCCTTCCGGTTCGCGGCCACGCAACGGACGCAACAATGAACTCCATTCAGCGGCCGCCGGTGGCGCGGAATTTGTCAAATAGTTGACATCGCTGCAAGAGTAAAATAAAGCAAAAAATGTATTAATATTTAGTTATTATTCGATTAGAGCACTATTAGAAACTAAATCAGCAGTTAGGGTATTTATTTTCCTAACCTTAGTGGCCTGCTAGTCCCGATTAATAAATTATTATTATATATAAACAATTAGATTAGAAGAATTGATGCAGGAATTACAGCTGCAGAGAATGTTTCCCTTTTAGTCTTATGATAGATGTAAAATTGATTTATTTATTGGCTAGTCTATTTCTATCTATATATATAAAACTGTTCAACCTGACTGACTGACTAACTGACTAATTGGCGACTTACGAGTTGGCAAACGGTGAAAGCTAGAATCGTAAAATATTGTATTAAAATTATGGAAAAAGCATTTTAAAATTACATAAAAAATTTGGCGCAATAATAGTGACATTGTAGAAGATTATTAGTTTATATGGGACGTAGCAAAGCACGCCGAAAAAATCTAGTTATATATAAAAAATAAGAATGGAAAATTGATGCAGAAATTACAGCTATAGAAAATGTTTCAGTTTTAGTCTTTTAATAGATGTAACATTTTATTGGTGAGTCTATTTCAAGGTGAGATAAATCTTGTATTATGCTCAGAAGCGACTGCTGCAATTATTTCTATCACCATGGATATTTTTAAGATCATTGTGTAAAGTAATATATTATCAGCAATTTTTTTTTTATTTTATTACAGATGGAGTTGGAGCCCTCGATCCTGAAGCATTCAAAATAACTTACATTTTACTTTTAATACTTTTACTTTTAATATATGTCAAAAATGAGTCTTCTGTATAAATGAAATAAATTGTTATAATTGCATTCTCAGCACGATTAAGAGTTGATATTGAATTGATTTTAATATTGTCTTGGCAAGCTCAAAGCACAATGCGGGAAATAAATGATTAAAATTCATTCCAAGCACTTTAAAGTATATAAAATATATCATTTACATATGTAGCAAGAATAAATATGCATAGATTAGGAATCTCCATTGCAACGTCAGATGTCGATCAATCAGAGTTGAACAAAGCATATAAAATAGGAGAACGATTTGAATCTTGAGCTAAATCTGCTGCAATCACATCTTTAATTCGAATTTGAAATAAACTCTAAATAAGACAAGGATCTGGCTTACATATTTAATTAAACATTTGCTTTATGTAGATTAAATTTGTATCAAACTTTTGTAGTTCTAATTATAATTAATTATATATAATAAAAATGTAAAATTTTACCTAAATACAATCGGCGCCGGCAGAATAAATTTGATGAGTATACGCTTGATATTATTATGGAGCGTCTTTTCGTCCAGATACCAGCTGGTCTGATCATTTATTGATGCGCCCGCCGTTGGATCTGGTGCACCACAAACTGTATTTATTGCCGTCGGCTGGGCGCTAAGTAGCTCATCCAATAAACGCTGTGCTGTTGGTAAAATTTGCTGTGGCAATTCACTGATCAAATATTGTGCAAATTTTTGCAATTGATCGCGCTGCAAACGTGTC
Source organism: Hirtodrosophila alboralis (assembly GCA_035043045.1). NCBI lineage: Eukaryota > Metazoa > Arthropoda > Insecta > Diptera > Drosophilidae > Hirtodrosophila > Hirtodrosophila alboralis. The sequence goes on from JAWNNH010000097.1 coordinate 82,981, forward strand.
AGCGATTCGGATACAGGTGCACGCAGACAAACCTCCTGAGGCTATAAATATACAAAAAAAAAGTAATAAATTTCGAGTTGTAAATTGGAAATGCCATTTCCCCCATTTAACGTACACAATGAATCCGATGCAGGCAAACGGCAACCACATGGGAGCACCAGTAGGCGGATGAGGTACAGGTGCAATTGCAGGAGGAAATCCGGCGACGATCGAATGTAACGGCCACATTGAAATATGTACGCGGTGTTTGGCTCATTACGCTCGCAGATAGATGAAAACCTTTAAAGAGAAAAATCAATTTCATTGAGGAATTTTTTAATTTTATATAGTGTTTTACACTTACCAATCTGTAGTGGATCCTTTACGGCACGCATTCGAAACAATTGATCGCCCCGATTGAATTCATCGGCCGAACTGTTGGCCAAACACGAATACAACCGTATGTCTTCCTCGTTGTCCGGAAAACTCCAGAATGCAATGCGCAACTGTAATTGTTCCGGCACTGGCGGATAAACATGTTCAACCAACTCAAATGGTATATACGAGGCGACACATCGTGCTGCCAGCTCGGCAAGCGAGGAGACCTCTGTTAATGAAGAAAATTAAGGGAAAATTAAATTAATTATAAATGATTTTAATTAATTAAATGTTAAAATAAACAACTTAAGCAGATATAATTTAAATATCAATAGTAACATAATGTGATCTATTTTTTTTTATAATTTCTTAACAATTATACAAATTTCTGTTAAGGGTCTCAAGAGACAGGGCATCCGTACTTTTTACGCTATATTTGGATCGAATCATAATTCCCGTATATAAGTATGTAAGCAAGTCGAGAATTATGTCTATAATCTATTAGTTAAACATTTTTTTTATGATCTAAACACTATACACTCGTTGCTATAAGTATTTTCACATACCAGCCTATTAACTTCTCTAATTTTTTTTTTTTGCTTCCATTTCAATGCAAAGAAAAAATTAAAAAAAATAAATTTAATATTTAAGAACATTGGGCTTTATTTTTTAGGGTTTCTTTTTGTATTATTCCCTATATACCTATTGCTTTTTTGCTGTTTAACTAATGTTTTAAGATCAATAACTCCAATTTTCAATGATCAATAACATTAATAAATTTAATTTAAATTAATCCTCATTTTTGATGTGGCTCTGCTTTAATATTCTTCAACGCATTTGGAATCTCTGTGAAGGTTTTATACCTTGTCCCTGACCAAATATAAAATTATGGACTTTGGGCTGGTCAATCCAAAGGGCAAACAAGCCACAACATTTATTTGAACGACGTACAAATTAAATACAAATTAAATTTATCGATCAACAATAGTGCGTGAATTCGGAGTATCGAAAATTTAAAATTTACTTGATATGCGTATGGTATACAGGAATCAACATACCCTATTTAATGATGTCTATAGCTCTTATAGATCCCTAGATCTGTGCGGTTATACAGACAGATGGACAAAGCTAGATCGACACTCGTATATTAATGCTTTTCAAGATTATATATACTTTATGGGATTGGAGATCCTCCCCTTGCTATCTGTTACATACTGTTTAAGGACCCCGTTTTGCCAATTTTTAAAAGAATTAAAAAGCTATAAATTTGGCCTAAAAATAAGGCAAACACACTACAAAAAAAAAGATTTATTTTTAAATCGAAAAATTATATAGAGGTTGGTTAAGCACATGAAACATACAGATACCTACTAATTAATTTATGGATAAACAGTCAAATTATAATCATTTTAAAAATTATATCAAAAATTGTTTTCAGCATATACACCCATATATAAATTAAAATATATAGCTTTAAAATATCAAAAATATCGTAAATATCTTTAATACTATTCATCGAAACTATCGAAATGAAAGGTGATGACAATTTTCATGGTCTCCCACCTTTATAGCATACAAACATTCACACAAGTGCACACACACATACATACATAGATCAAACTGTTTTCAAGACGTTCGGGCAATGCCCAAATAAAAAGAAGCAGCAGCGTGCAGTGACTTTAGAGGTCAACGCCGTTCTACTCGTTGTTGTTATTGTTGTTTTTATGGCTGTGGCAGTTGTTTAAAAAGCTTAATTCAAAGTTTGTTGCATGCCACACAGTACTCGTTGTCTTATTATAATCGTATACACATGTATATGCATGTCAAGCGAGCTACTGACTTGTAGATAAACAAAATTCAACAAATTGTCAAGCAAATAAACAAATGGACAAACAGCCAACACATCAGCGCCAGCAACAAAAACATATACACATATACATATACATATTTATATATATAAAGGTCGTGTCTATCCGTTTTAGAGCGCAAAACAAAGAAGCAAAAACAATGAAGAGTAGAGTAGTTTGTTTTTGTTTTTTATTTCTTTTAACCAGAGAATCTGACGCAGCATTAACAACACATCAATGCGCGCACACCCGACAAAAAATCAAAGTTTAAGTTCGCCCACGCAATTAAATATGTACATATGTAAATGCATTGATGTATAAAGATGTACATATGTAGCCAGTTATGTTACATTTCTATAGAAACCTGTTTTATTTTCACTATCATTTAGTTTGTGTACTAATTGATATATACATATTTATTTTCAAGCTTTCATTCATTCATATATTATCGATATCGATTTCATCAGCTTTTGTCGGTTGGCATTACGCACACACGCATACATAACCACAGCCAGCGCATCGGTTTGTTTGTTTTCGTTTCATGCCCTTTTTTCGCTCATTCGCCGTTCGTTGTCGCTTAATTTCAGACACTCTGGCACCATTTTATTCAAAGTCATTTTCCGCAAAAGCGTCAAGAGTTATTATTCATTGCCTATTCCTATCTACATGTGTACGTATGTACATATATTCGCAATCCATTTGCTGACTATGCACTAGCAGGAATATCTTCATACATATGTATGTAGATATATTATATACATATAGTAAAAGAACAAGTAAAAGCCACAACAATTAAACGCATTTGTCTCTCTGTTGAAAATCGAGTGGCGCAATGTCATTGTTGTTGCTTTGCTACTGTTGTTGCCAGTGTTGCCCCCTTTAACTTAAATTGCTGCATTTCAAAGTGTGGACAGAGGACAATGCAGGTTATTGAAACAAAGAAAAACTGAAAAAAGAGGTCAACATTTTACATGAATACACATATACATACATATGTTTATATGTACATACATAATTCGCTTGGTCGCGGTTGCGGAAGTGCATGAAAACTGATATGCACACGAACTGCACAAATACCAATACAAAAACTTATGTATATGTATGTATGTAGTCTTCACGCTTGTTCAGCAAAAAAAAAAAAAGCGCCACTACTAATTAGATGACATGTGGCAGCACCACACATACAAACAATCGATACTACCGCCAATCGATATCTTTAATTTTTAATTACTTTGTAAACAGTATAAAAAACGAAATTAACAAAGTTAGAAAATAAAAAAAATAAAATAAACAAAAATACAAATAGGAATATTTTAAGACAATCACACAAAACCTATTTCGATAGTATTGATAGCTTAAAAATAGAATCATTTATGGAATCGATACTAGTGCCATCGATTGTTTTCTATCTCAAAACTATATGTGTATATATTCATAGGTAGATATATATATATATATATTTTTTTTTTGTAAAAGCAATTGTCAGCTTCTCTTAAATTTATTACAAGTGCCGGCCTTGTCAAAGCAGGTGCCAATGCCTGGCTATGGTATATATAGACAGAGAAACATACATACTAGAGATGAGCGGTATTTTAATTATTTGCTTTACAGTGACAATAGTTTTCATTTGGTTACTAATATATTGACATAAAGTCCGTAAATATTAACACTAATATTGCACTGTTATTAAAAAATAGTTTGTGTGAAACCTGACTTCCTCCACGATTCTTAAAAGATTGCCAGTGAAAATAAAACAAATAATTATTTTTGATGATACTTCCTTAAACTTTTGGGAATCGCGGAGGAAGGCGAGACACACTTTCATACAATCACAAATAATTTTTGTTTTACACTAGCTAGGTACTAGTAGTACCAGGCTGCATAATAAAATAATAATTTGCAAAAAATAATTGTCTAGAAAACAGAGTATTTATCAATCGGAAAGTTGCGACTGCTACAATTTTATTTTTGTTTAACAACTGATAACGAGGTTCGCCTAATGATCAAAAATCGACCAGCTCAGTTAACAGTTTTTAACATAAATAAAATATATAAAAAATATATTTTTATGAGAATGGACATTAGAGGGTTAAGTACATATATTCAGTCACAGTGGGATACGATATTTCAGTCACAGCGACTACTCGAGACATAAGACTTTGCTCATCTCTAATAAATACACGTACAATTATTTGGGCATTATCCTTGAAAAGGTTTCTTGACACAAACGACAACAAAAGCAAAATTGCAAACGCAACGTCGAAAGGCGGCAGAACGACGTCACATTGATGTTTTTGCGGCTGTTTTTTGTTTTTTTTTTTTATTTTCCTTTTCGTTTTTCAAGTCCAGACAGACACAAAAGCACAGGTACATACATACATAAGTACATATACATTACATACAAACATACATATGTATGTATGTATGTATATAAATACATAAAAATGCAGCTGGCAGCGCTTGTTCACCTAGTAAGTTACCGTGGCCCCCAATAACAAAACAAAAACAAAGCACTAGTGCAACAATATAACAGACATATGTACATATATGTATGTACATGCATATATATACACACAAAAACAGAAACCAAAGAGCAATGAAAATCAACGGCAGCGCAGTCGCAGTCGCTGCGCTGCTAAGATTACATGTTGATAATGCTGCGGCGGCGCACAGGACCCAACGGACCAAAGACAATGAGCAGCAACGCATACAAATGTACGCACATACATACATACAAACTAAGCAAGGGTATAAAAAATCACTAAAGAACAGACGAAAGAAACGAACAAAGGTAAAATGTAACTCGCAAAGTCGTGATTTTGACTTTAGCGATAAGCGGAGAGACGCAGGCAACAGTTGTTGTTGTTATTATTATTGTTGTTGTTGTAGCTGCCACTTTAAGCCAATTTTACTTGAAAAATATACATACATACATAACGAACTTCAGTCCTGCATAAAAAAAAAATGGAATGCCTGTAATTTGGCAACATGTAATGAGTGCAGAGTTGCCATATCGCTTTTCAATCGGTCAGAAAAGCAGAGTTATCTTTGTGTGTCAAACTATTTGACATACAAACTAAAAATAATTTATAGTTTCAGTAGTTTTGAGATTTGTAAAAATGTTGCAAACAATAGAGAAAAAAGATACGGGGTTATAAAATAAAAAAATGTAAAAAAGATTTTTAATACAAAAAATTAAATATCGACCGATCGTTTTTAAAGTAGTTATATGTTAGAGTAAAACGATTTAAAAAAATAAGGTATATGTAAACTATCTTTTGTTTTAATTTCAATGAGAAAGGAAAGAATAATATTAGGTGCAGCATAATATATAATATATATTTTTCAGTTAAAAAATTTTTGCTTTTTTTTTAAAGAAAAAAAATTTTAAGAACTAAATGCAATGCATTGAAGCATCAGAAAAAAATCTATTAATTAGGCCTATAAATAAGTCAGTTTGTTACTATGAAAAATACGTTTCTTAGCAACATTTTTTACAACATTTTAATTTCAAAATTTCCCAAAAACAAATATTCCTAAAAATTTTAATGTCAAAAATTTTTAGTGAATTCAAGAAATGCGAGCTCTCATATGTTACATCGGTTAACTTAACAGAGTTTGCAAGAATTCAAAACCTAGAATTAAGGGATGACCCGTATCCTATAAATATAAAACTATCTAACCTGACCTGGTGACTCACTGCCAAACGGTTGAAGCAGAAACCTGCAATTTTTACTGTTGCTTCCTATTATATCGAAGGTTGACACTCTGAAAAAATTTAATTACAAATATATCGGAAAGTGGGGAGAAAATACATTACAATAATGCAAGAATAGTGACATTTTAGTATATAATTAGTTTGCTTTTTTTCCTATTTTATTTTTTTGGGAACGGAAGCGGGAAGTTGCAACGCACTCCGGGATGATCTAGTGTATTATAATATAAATATATTATCTGCCATTAAAAAAAATATCAGTTCTTCGTTTTCGACGCCAGAAGAGGCTGTTGAAGCCTTCAAAAACCTCGATTTAGTGGTGCAAAAACTGCTTAAAAAATTCATTAAAACGCATGGAAAAATGTTTTCAACTTTATGAAGAATTTTTTGATGAACAATTAAGCCCTTTTCCATGATAAATTGTTGTTTTTTTGATTATAAGGCTTTAATAAATAAATATCAACCCTTGAAATAAATGAGATTATGCATATCTCGCAATTACTATTTACAAAAATTCAATTTGATCATAAAAATTGATCAGCGATCAATTTGTGGTGCTGAACGCGTCCATAGGTCCATAAACATAGCATATTGTACTCACCGTAATAGCGTCCGCAGAGGATGCCAGCTGCAATTGTGGAGGAGCTACTGGAAATGCCGCTGTTGGACGTACCAGGCGGTCCGCAACCAGCGGCAGCACCAAATGCCGCACCGCTGCTACTGTTGCTTGTGGCATTGACAAGGGGTCCAATGCCATTGCTACCTGAAGCTGTGCCCGCTCCTCCATTGGTGGGCTTCTTCCAACCGCGCCAATTGTTGCACAGTGATTCCGCCTCGGAGCTCCAGCTGCAGAGGGAGTCTTCCTCAAAGCGTATGGAATCGTCAAAACTGAAGCGATCCATTTCCTCGGGATTCCATTCATTGCCGCCACCGCCGCCACCACCAGCGGCGGCAGCATTTGCATCGGCGCCAGCGCCTCCAGCAGCAGCGCCACCAGCGGCAGCTGCATTATTATTGTTATTATTGTTGTTGTTGCGGCCCGTGGCGGCTACAGCGGCAGCGCCAGCTGCGCCGCCAGCAGCGGCATCGGCTCTGTTGTTGTTGCTGCCGTTGCGATTCGCCAGCTTGAAGCTGAGCTTTAAGCGGTAACTGAGCTTTTTACCTTTGCAGCTCCAATGATTAAATTATGCGCTAACGGTAACGTTGACGCGATTGCTGCTGCAGAATTTGTTGTTGTTGTTGCTTTTTGCGTTTGGATGGATATTTGTTTATATTGTTTTTGTTTTGTTTTTTTTTCTATTTATTTTGCTTTTTTTTTTTCGTTAAGTGCAATTTAGATTTTTGATGCGCTCAAGTTTTCGTGTAAATGGCGAAATGTTGAGCTGTTTTTTTATATATATATATTTTTGTTGTCGAGTGCTGTTTAATGCATTTTTTTAAACTATTTATTAACAATTAAATATGTACTATATGACTGTATGTGTTTAAATGTTACTTGGATACTTTTGTCTGTTTGTTGAAATTTGTTTTCGTGCTTAGAAATGGAAGCGGGCACGAAAGAAAAACACGGAGCGCGTTAAGTACATGTAAACTCAAAGTAAATACTCTTCTAAGTAAATATCGGTATTTCTGTTATTTACACAATAAACCCCAAACACAATAAATTCTTTATTTATATTCAAAATTGTGTTTTATAACGTATGAGAATGGCAAGTTACGATTTATATAAATGGCAACAATATTTCAATCAAAAATTATCAAATGTTTTTAATTCTTAATATACTCTTATAACATACATAATAACATATAAATTTAAAAATGTTAACTCTATTTTAACGAAACTAAATTCACATTTATTTGCTATTCACGATATATCGCGTCATTTACACATCTCTAAGTTGTTTCACTGGCGAACGCACGAGCTTTTAACTGACCGATGACCGAGCAACTGAATTGAGCGGGTGGCGGAGGTGAAGGCGGGTTGCCCAAAAAGTGACAACACAACAACAAAAGTAGAAAAGAAACGCAAGACGATAACGTAATGAACGCGTTGCGTTATGGCGACTGTGACTGCGACTGTGACTGCGACTGCGACTACTGCCTATTGTTTATTGTCGTTGTTGTGTTTCAGGCTATTTTTCACGGCTATGTGAATTTGTACCCCCCACAGCAGCAGCAGCAGCAGCGCAGCGATTCAGAGTTCAGAGAGTGAGAGAGTCACAGAGGCAGCGTCGCTGGGGGAGCAGTAAGTGTTGGTGTGTGTGTGTTTGTGTGACTGCCAAAATAGAGAACGCCAAAATGGCCAATTGTTGTTGGTCACACAATTTTGTATACATACACATACAATCAGTATGTATGTATATTTGTTTGTATATGTGGCGTTGTTACTGTTTTAACTGCAGCAGGACCAGCTGCTCCGTTGTTGCTGCTGCTGCTGCTCTTACTGCTACTACTGCCGTTGTCGTGCCGTTCGCGCGTCCCTTTAGCAACCTTTAATTATTTTTCACTTTTATGCTTTCAGTTCATCTTCGCTCGCTCCTTTTTATCCTGCTTTATGCCTTGTCGCGAAACCTGCGCGCGACCTCTTCTCTTTCTTTCTTTATCGCACTCGTTCTCGCTCTGCCCTATTCAGACAGACAGAAACACTGAACAAACGTACACACATCTATCCATACATATACATATATATATACAAATGCACCGCTCCCGCACACACACACACATTCAAACAACAACAGCAACAGCACAACATCAATATATTGATATACATATATCAATTCTTGTATGTGTGCACAAATGTGTGCGTATGCGTGTGTGTGCACGAAATGCGTTAAAGAAAACGTTGAAAAAAAAACCTTTTTGTTTGCCCGTTTCGAAATAATTTTGTTTTGTCACACCACTTATGCACTCCAATTTGTTAGTTGTTAATCAATGCAGAATTTAGTTATGATTTTAGTTTGCATTTGCTGCATTTTTACACAGTTTTCATGAATTTGTACGGGACTTTGTTTTTATCCATCACAAAATTCGCGTTCGCGTTCGTATTAGTGATGTAAAAAAAACATCGAAACATCGAATTACAAATACTTTTTTACGCGATTTCTATCGAGTCATCGATTTTAAATATTCAGCGATGGACGTCTGTAAATAGCCAGCACATCGGTTACTTTATGAATATTTATTAAATTAACTCAAATTATACATGCAAAATAGCGGGAACTTGTTTTTATGATTCTGTATATGATTTAATAGACAAAAATATAACGCAAATTGAATAATTTTAACTCAATTTGTTCGATGTGAAATTTACACTGTAACCTTACAAAAGCTGCATGGTATAAAATTGTAATTCAATTGTAATGTAGTAAATGTATTGAAATTTAAAAATTCAGTTATCTTCATCTACTAAATAATGAATATCAATCGTTCAAGATTTGGCAGTTCGTGCCGACATTCAATAAATTTTTGCTCTCTGAGAAACCATTTTATTGATACTCAACAAAAATTGCAATATTACATTTTAATCAATTTGTCTTAATTGTCATTTTGCATTATTTCTCCACTCTTTTTCCAGGAATATCAGAAACACAATTTTCAATAGAAAAACAATTTTTTTTGACACTTCTCTACTGACTTTGAGTTGTCGCCATTATCTGAGCAACGCTTAAGGTAAGCGTTGTTAATTTAAAATTGACGGCCATTTTTTTATTAGCTACAAACGAAAACAATAATTTTATATAGTCTGCAATCTCGTTTTGGTAGCACAGTGTAAGCGCACATTTGTAAGCGCTTTTATTTGATTGCGATTATATTCATTTGTAATCAAAATAGGTGATGTCACCTAACGATTGATTACTATCGTTGACTCGTTTATATACTTATTAATAAAACAAAACAGCCGTGCCTGCTCTTTTAAGTATTAAATTTAATATATTTAAACGATAATCTACGTTTAACGACGATCAGCTGTTGTTATTTTTATGCTTACAACAACATTACATGGCCTATCGCTGAATTCGATTGCACATTCGCAGTTTTCGATAGTGGCAATACCATACTCGATACTTAATTGGCATCGATAGTTTTGCAGTCTTCTACTCACGCTAGCGAATTGTCGTACATTTGCGTGCATTTAGCGTATGTTTTAAATTGTCCATCGAAGCAGATTGTCGCCGCCAAAATGCCAATTGAGGACGTGTGCGTTGAATTGCGCCCAAATTTGTGGAGTGGCCAATTGTTTGTTAGATTCGTTGATAGAATTGAGGATCGCTACAAGACGCGCCTCGTCTTCAAAAGCGATAGCGTGCATGTTGTCGAAAATGGTGAGGACGGCGAAAGCAAGCAGGTGCTGCGCCACGGCTGCTTTGACATGGACATTGATGGCATCAGAATATTTTGCTCTACCGATAAACACATTAATTATCGCTTTAATTACACACACATTGATCTCGATGCGATGTACAAGTCCGGCGGCGGCAGGGTTCAGCTTCAGCCGACAATTCCCAGCTTTGAGGAGCGTATTGAATTTGTGGCGCTGCATTGCGCCAATTGTAACTTTGAGCTGGTGCCCGGCTACAACTATCGCAGACTGCGCGAGTTTCCCAGCGAACTGATTGATCCCCGAGAGTTCTTTTGCCATAACCACACTCCAAATTTGGCGGCAAAACAGCCAACACTGGTGCCCGGCCCAAACGATATGTACTACGGCTTCAATCACATTGTATTGAACATGGCCGTGCTGCACACTCGTGTCGAAAATACTGATGGTCATCTCTATTGCAAGCGTTGCCTCTGGATAATCGGACAAGCCATACTCGGTGGCGCAGCTGGCAAATTGTGGGCCGACGCACTGCACTGGCTGCCAGATATGAAACTATCACCACAGGCATTGCCACGCCAAATCTTTCAGTTTCCATCAACGTCACAGCTAATGCTGCGTATGCTTAACACATTGTGGCCCCAATCGTTGCCACAAATCATGCCGGGCAACAGTCGTGCTCTGCTCATTGCCACAATGCCCACACGCCATGAACATTATATGCTCATCGATGTTCAAGAAACGGATTTATCCGTGCTGCGCGGTGTGCCCATTGCGGGGGCAGCCCAAGACGAAGATGCCTATGAATTTCATTATGTTCGCGCCTGTAAGCTATATTTTCGTGTAACAGGCACATGCAAGAACGAGTTGAAAATGTTGCAAGAGTGGAAGCAAAAAATGATGGTGCCCAAGCTGCGCATATCGCCGTATTTGTTCTTGGAACTGCAGGGGCGCTTAAATAACAACGCAAAGCTAGTACCATACGTCTGGTGTTACAATACCTATGAGGAGAAGCTGCTCTTGACATACTTTTTCTTCGAGAAGGAGCATGAGGAGCTGCAGCGCCAGAACGTCCAACACGAGGTCATAGAGAAGGTATATTATTTTTATTTCAAATGACAATTAAACAACGGAAATTTTAAGATATTGAAAAAAATTAAATAAATAAAATAAAATTTTTATTTCGTTTTTGAGCGATATTCAAAATTAAATTTTAACTCTTATTAAAAGATTTTTATCACTCAAAAAATAAAAGTCAATAAATAACTAAAGATTTTTATTTTTAAAAAATAATTGAAATTTTTTTTTTTTTATTACTTTTATTGAAAGATTTTTTCGCTCTAAAAAAAACTCATAACATTTTGAAATTTTCAATAAACTTACAAATTAATCGTTGTTTATATGTTTGCAAGTATTATTAATTAATTGTTATATATTCCATGTTTAGAGCAAGCAGACTATGCCAAAGACTTGTCAACTACCATCTTATCAGCCAAAGCTAGAGGATTATGAGACTGATGCTGGCCTGGATGCCAGTCAAGATGAAAGCTCTGACGAGCACTCGGATGATTCCGAAACTAAACCATCATCGTTGCGTCGCAAAGCCGCACAGATTATGGCCTATGAGTTAAACCTGGCAAAGAACTGGCCACAGCAGAAGAAGCAACAGCAGTTCAATCCCAAGTCTGACCCACCAGGTCCAAAATAATTTAAAAATATAGAAAATTAAGGAGATTTTCTAGCGGTTGCCGAAAGTAACAATCGCAGAGACTTGAATATTTTTGTTTTGTTTTATTTTTTGCATTTGGAATATGATGATTTATTTTTATTTTGATTAACATTAAACAACAAGTATTAAATACATACACTTATAAGAATGTACTTATATATATGTATATATAGATATTTAACTATTTGCAAAGAGAAAATTTGCATTTTGTGATTGAAATTAACAACTTATGTTTTATTTTGTTATTTAAGAGCAACGCATGTGTTCAGATGTTATTTTGAAGTAGTCCCATATGAATAAAGACGATGGCTTCCATTTAAGTTTGAAAACAATAAAAGGAAAACATTTTTATTTTCTACTTGGCTATGCGACGCATCTGCTTGGCCTGCTCGCCCATGGCAATATGGGCATTCTCCGCTTTGGTAATAAGTGAATCCAGTTTATCCACCTGGCTCTCCATTCGCTTTTGCTTGGCTGCCTTCGCGGCGCTCACCTGTTCCGCTGTTGGTGGCGTCATTGGCAGCGGCTGCCGTTGACAGACAGGCTCAGTTGACTCTTCGTCAGCATGGTTTGCATCCATGGAAGCGCCACTGCCAGATGGACCACTCAGGCTGCCGCCACGTGTAAATATGTTGGTCAGACTGCCGCATGCCGTCTGCTTAAAGCGATTCAAACGTTGCTGTGTACTGGACAATATGCTGTTCAGTTCATCCAATTTGCCGCCAGCGGCACGCAACGATTCCTCCTGATCCTCGAGCAACTGTAAGGTAAGCAATCACAAGGACATAGTAACAAAGGATTTTGTTTAGGCACAGCGGCAACAATATATAATATATATATATATTCTCGATCAGGCTGTTGAACTGTCCGCTCATCAATCTCTCACTTTTTGGGGCATCTGGACGAATCATGCTACATATGCATCTACATATTTGTTGTACACATTTGTACATATATCTATATATAATCGGCCAGATCGAATCATTATATCATACAGCTGCCATAAGAACAATCATTTATAAAGGTTGTTGTATGAAAAATCTTTCTTGTTAATTATGCTCTAGAGTCTAGACAATCGGACTAAATTTAATCGGACGCAAAAACCGATTTAATGCGCATATATCTTCGAAAGTTACTTCTTGATTTTGAAATAAAACCTTTGCCAGTTACGATCAAAGCTAATGAACTGATGGCAGGGCCGCGGGGCACCTGGTTAATTTTACAATCGAGGCCACGATACTCTAACAAATAAGATTTTCTAATAAGCGGGGACATACCACTCGAGGACCCGGGGGCCCTTGCACATGTTCAGTGTGTCATACTCTTAAGACGGTCCTGACTGATGATCATCATACAAAACTTTCTTTAGTAGTATATATGTATAATAGGAAAATGTTTAAGAAACAGCTTAAAAATGGATTTTGACGATTTACAGACACCTTGAATTTAAACTTAGATAAACAAAAGCTACTTAAATCCATTTGAACAATCATTGCAATCCTTGTCAATAACACTAGCTTACAGCTAAAAAGGAACTGGGCTCTCATAGACTTTTTTAATGTATTTTCGGGCGCTGATTTAAAAAATGCAAATGGTTTTCGAGAAAACTGCAAATAGCTAGTTTTTTTTATATATATATATATATACATATATTTTATATACATATATTTACTTTTGGGTATCTGCATCCAATTTAACATATTAATTGACTGTTGTCTAGTATTATTACTAAATGGTTTTAGAATATTACAAATTCGTTTGTTAAAGGAAAACCTACATTTGCAATGCAATGGGCGTTGCTCATAAAAAATTGACATAGTTTAGAAGACTGACGCATCACATCGTCCTGACATCCTGACATCCTGCAAACGTCATCAAATAGCTTGAACTTGCTATAAGTTTAATTTTGCTTTCAAATCTACCAATAGTTTTTAGTTTTCACAAAAAGGCCTTCACTGCTCTTGCTTTTAAATATAAACAAAAACAAATTAGCACATTTCAATTATTGTATTAGATTTGAAGCCATATATGTATACGCATATAAACAATGTTATATGTACATAGTATATTTAATGTAACACTTTTTGCAACATATTGAAATTGTGCAGTCGTAAATGTTTTTCAAAAAAAAAGGTGTCTTGTCACATTTTCAAGGATTTAATTTGATGATGTTGAGAAGTGTTGTGCATTTTGTTGACACTTACGACTGCCTCGGCTGCCTCCTGTTCGGCCAGTTGGTGCTCAAGGCGTTCGCTTCGTTGTCGCTCGAACTCCGCTTTATCCGGTGGCTGCAGCCCCAAAAGTTCGGCACGTTGACACTCCTGCTCATAGCTGCTGTTGTCATCCGCCATGGCGTAGCTAGTTCTTTCCGACTTTGACTAATCAACACACATCGATTTTTGGCATGTGTATGATGATGAATGGTTTAAGAGCCTAACAATAACTGGGCCACGACGCATGCGCCTGTTTTGGCAATAGTAATTCGAGTATATAAACACAGCTGGTGGCAATCTTACAGCGTTCTGGGTGACTTTAATGTTAAAATCTGAATACAATTAAATATATATATATATATATGAATATATACAATTAAGACTAGGACTCTGCGCAGCGTTCATAGATTTGTATGTAGGATTCGGTCAGTGTGATCATTTGTGGCAATATTTCGGTAACATGCAGATCCTGCATCTCATACCATTGCCCATTAGCCTTGTGTAGTATGTGCACGCGATAGGTGCCCTTTTTGGGATCACCGTCATGCACAATGTTGGCAACCAGATTATATTTGGCTTCCTGGCCGCCCTTGTCGCGCTGCTTCATACCCAGAATATCGCCAAAGTCCACATTTCTATAAGAAATAAATATTAATTAAAAATATCTTATAATAACTATTTATTCTGCTACACTTACTTAATCGGAAAGTTGACAATGGTTGGATTCTTTTCAAGAAAGAATGTGTTCTTGGTAAAACGCTTTATATACAATATAATGAATTGGGGCAATCGTGTTATTTCAAAACGCTTCATAAAGTTATCCTTGTACGTTTTGTACTCCTTCTCAGCAGAACCATTAAATTTGTTAAGCAACTGATATAGATTCACCTGCGGTATTATATTCTCACGAAATTCATCCGTAAACAGCGGCGGCGGTGGCAGATCACAGGTTAAATATATGAAATTTGTATGCTCCACCTGATGTTTATACTCTTCCGTGGCAAGCAGCTGCTGCTTGGCCGTATCATCCAGCTCAACGGGCGGTATTTTGCGTGTATAGATTTTCATTTCACCCAAAAATATTTTATACAATATGGAAGAATTGGGCTGCTTGTTGCCTTTGAGGGCGCGATGTAGTGTATTAAGAAACCAGGACAAGAAATCAATTGGATCACCCTGTTCGGTGATTTGGAAACGTTTGCTAGACCACAATACCACAGCCTGCAGCATTTCGTGGGGTGAGACATGTGCCTTAAAATTGCGCGGATTCCACATTTTGCGCATCAATTCACCAAAACGCTGAACTAGCGTAAACATTGAATCACCCGGTGGCCGCTTAATGGTCGCATAGTTCTGCTCACGTAAAAAGTAATCTCGCAGCGGACTCACATGCGACAGAGCGTGCAACACCACGTTGCAATAGTCATTTGCCTTGATGTTGTTTAGACCCACAACGCCGGGCAGATACAAAATGCCGTCGACAGTACGCGAATGCTTTGGTTGCACCCGATCTAGCTTGCTGATCTCGTTACGTAGAAATGTCGGATTTAGCACATACTTGATATCATCCAAAGAGGAGTCAATGATCTCATAGTTATCCGGCAGGCAGTAGAAGCGCAGCGTGTGCAAGTTGAGGAACACATGATGAGCCTCACCAACAGAGTGCGTATAGGCGTGAGTATTCGTGCCACGCCCCTGGAAATACTTGCCACACACCAGGCAGGCATAAACGTTTATTCGTGTCAACGATATGGAGCACAGCTTTTCAAAATCAAAGTCCAGTAGAGTGCGATTAATTGTGTCCAGATAGGGACAGACCCGATACTTGGGATTGAACACAGACGGTGTATCTGTGTTATTTGAAATCATGTTTATTGTTTGGTTTTTATATTTGTTTTAATATTTGCTTTCTTACCATCCTCTTCCAATGGGAGTTTGGGTTTAGTCTCCAGCTTTACGCGCTTTGCTGCTACGTAAATATTAATAAATGAATTATAGTAGTGCACTGCAGTTATTGTTGTGATTTTCATTTACCTGGTTGCGGTTGCGCCATTTCCAATGCTATTATTGTTATTAACTATAATGTTTATATTTTGTTTGCGTCTAGTTAATGTGCATTTATCGAATTATTGCCGGTGCTTGTTCATATCACAATAATATATCGATATGTAAAGCGTGATTTCAATACAAACGATAGCTGCTGTAAGCACAGGCATAGCATATCGATATATCAATGTTATGTTCACTAATAACGATAGGTGCTAAAAAGATCAAAAGCTTAATACAGCATACTTTTTAGCGGAAATGCAATTAAAAGCGTTAAAGAGAAATATGAGCCAATTATATTTAATATATATTTTTTTTATATGTATGTTTTTAAGCAATTTATTTCATTATTCTTATTTGAAATTTCTGTATACTTGTATAAATTACAGTAGAATTTTGTATTGCAATGCTTAAACAAAATTTTATAGATGCTAGCAAATTGTTGTTGATAACTCTAATCGCAATGGGATCGTAGAATTTCAACTAATTGCTCTCTATAAATTGCAAGGCTTCGAGAAGCTGCTTATCAACAAAGCAAAGTAGAGCTAAGAAAAAAAACAGTTAATATACAGCGTTTACACATAATTCACTAGCGGCGACTAAAAAAAGTGCTTACATTGTAAATTGCAGGAAAAAGATTGCATAATAAAGTTATTTTTTTATTGTTGCAGTTATGGTTGACTTTTTTTTAGATAAAATTAAGTTAATTGTTTACTAACCAAAAATGAATGGAAACAATTCTAGCTCTCATTAAATACAATTAACATTGTTTCGTTTAATTCAAGACACAATTCTAACAAGTATGCATCATCAGTGTAAACGCCCCATAAGCCTCACATTTAATTTATTGTTGTTTACATTTTGTATGAAGGGAGAATCGGCCAAAAGAGAGCAGCTAAAGCTTGATAAGATCGAAAGCTCAATGGGAATTAGAAGAAAACAAAATGTAAACACAATGAAGCAGCATACTCAGATTAGTTGCGGATAAGACAAGTGCGACACAAAGTTTTAATCAAATTTAACAAAGAAACAGGAAAATTAAAATCAAAATTCATTATAATGTGGGACAATCTGAATAATAAGGTGATACTGGTGACCGGTGCCGGCGCCGGCATTGGCAATGCTCTGGTCAAACAGCTTGCCAACGTGGGCGCCACTGTCATAGCAGTGGCCAGGAATGAGGTGCAGCTTAAGGAATTGGCCGAATACGATACGAAACACATTAAGACTTTGCTGCTGGATCTATCCAATTGGCAGAAGGTGCGCGAGAGTCTCACCGATCTACCAGAGCTCGATGGATTGGTGAATAATGCCGGCGTGGCCATTATTAAACCATTTGGGGAGCTTACCGAAGAGGATTTCGATACGTATGTATAGAATCTATAAATATGTTGATTTCAACATTCTATAAGACTTTCTTTCAGTCATTTCGATGTAAACATCAAGGCTGTTTTTAATGTTACACAATCGCTGTTGCCCAAACTGAAGAATGGCAGCTCCATAGTGAATGTATCTTCTATAGCTGCAACACGCAGCTTCATTGGTCATACCGCATACAGTGCCACCAAGGCGGCACTAGATTCATTAACCAGATCGCTGGCCTTGGAGCTGGGTCCACGGCAGATACGTTGCAATTCAGTTAATCCCACCGTTGTCCTAACCAAAATGGGACGTGAAAATTGGTCCGATCCGTCGAAAAGTGGTCCACTTTTGTCGCACATACCGATGAATCGTTTCTGTGAGGTAACCGAGGTCGTCGATACCATTGGCTATCTGCTGAGCAATAAGTCTAGCTTTGTCAATGGACATCATATTAATCTTGAGGGCGGCTATTCCGTTTCATAAGCAAAACAATATATATTTTAAATGTATGTTTTATCTTTTGTTATGTATTTGTTTTGTAAGCTCTCAATAATGGCTCAGAAACAACCATTAAAATGCTAAATAATTTTATATAATTATGTTACAATCAAACAGCTTACAATTAATACAAATTGATGTGTTTTTTTTTTTTTTTAAAGGTGTTAATACAGCATTATATATGAGAATATATACATATATACTATGTATGTTCTTGTATATATAATTTTATTGCATTTGGGATCTCTACACAAATATGTAGTCCTCCCCCCCCATCGGAAAGGTCCTTAGGTGCAAACTTTGCCCTGTTGTTGACTTTGCAGCTGCTGCTGCTGTTTCTTCTCGCGTTCGCGTCTGCGCAGTTTCTTGCGCCGGCGATCAATGACAGCCAGCTCGCCCTTGATGGTGTGGTAGGCTTTGCGCAAATCCTGGATTTGTTTATGCAATATCGAAATGCACTGATCGGGGCTTAGAGAGGGATCTGTATGAAAAAATTAAAGATATTGATTAATCATTTGAATTGATTATGTTTTATAAATTAACAAAATGTGTAACACTTTAAAATGGGGACTGGCTATGGCTATAAGGTTTGTACTATATATATACATATTTAAAACTGTTCAATCTGACTGACTGACTGATTGGCGACTCAGGAGCAAAGCTAGAAACCACAAATTTATAGGGAAATAGGGACATTGTAGAATAGTGTTTTGTTTCCTATTAATTTTAGTTTTACTATTAGTTGTAGATTTTATAGATTTATCTAAACAAAGATTCGATAATGAATTTGAAAAATTAAAGAAGATATTTAAGGTCTTGAAACGATATTGTTCATTTAAAAATATTAAAGCCAAACAATCTTAAAAAATTTATTCAAATTGAATTAAACCTGTTGCATACTAGGAAGAATTGGAGCTGAACTCATTAGTTCAACGTTATTATGAAGATTATAAATGGATAAATATATATCTGTTAGCTCCCATGGGAACAATCATTTGAAAATATGAACATTATTCTTTTTAGAGATATCTCAACTAAACTTATAAATTCGAACATTTATTATGCTCTAATCCGATCAAAATTCACTTCTTATGAATTTTTATATCTAATCCGACCAAAATTCAAATAAATTTTAGATTATAGCCTATATACCCTATAAAAATTTTATTTCTTGTTTATGTTTTCTTAGCTTTAAATTATTACCTAGTTCAACAAGGAAATTGTATGGACATGGTCTAACTCCTGATGAATTAACAATGGTTTGTTGCTGTTGTTGTTGTTGTTGCAATTGTTGTTGGTGTAGTTGCTGCTGTTGTTGTTGATGCTGCTGCTGTTGCTGCTGCTGTGACTGTTGCTGCGCTTGTGGCAACAGCTGTTGGCGTGCACTGTGACGCTGCGTTGTTACAATATTATCAGAATTATCATCCGTATCGGAACCACCTGTGTGTGTAAAAAAAATAGAAATTAAATTAATAAATTATTGAATTTATTATGCAATTACAACTGTAGTGTTTCATTTAGAATTGTAGCATATTAACAAAGTAGACGTTTAAAAATGTCGCATAAAATAGATTTGAATATCAAGTAAGGGTACTATATAGTTCAGTATACTCGACTACCCTACTTCTGGTACCTAGTGCAATATTCCTTTAAAATCAATTTAGAAATAAATCACATCAGCCTTTTTAACTTATTAGAAAAAATATCATTATAAATACACACACATATTTAAATCAAGAAGTGCAAATTAGCATTGTAACATCAAGCAGTTAAACAGCCATAAAACAAGCAGAGTACTTCGGATGACGAATGCTCGATTAATCGAATATTATGCATTTTATATAACTAAGTATCTGTTAATAGTCTTTACCGATTGGCGTTAATATTTATAATTTGATTATTTTATTCTCATATAATTTTGTGCTTAACTGATTTATATATACATAATTAAGCTATATTTTAGTTGTCAACTGAAATGGACTTACATTCATATAGGTATATATAAATTATTTGACAGAAATCATTTGCAAGGTAGAGAAACCGTTAAATATTTAAATTAAACTTAAAAAGTTATTTGTTTGGAGACTTTGTCAAGTTAACCTGTGGTTAATTGCATTTTAATTCAGCAAAATAGATTCATTTTATATTTTAATTAGTAGGTTAAAAAATTATTATAAAAAGTTGTAAATAAATTTGACATGCTCCTGCACTATATAGGAACTATGATGTCAAGCTTTGATGTCTCTCCTATAGTCTCCGAAATTTCGGCGTTTATACAGACAGACGGACGGACAGGACAGGGTTGTTGATTTTAATTAAGTAAAAATGCAATGCTCTGTTTTCTGTCGCTGTCTCTTGGGCAAATATATAGTACAACTAACGTTCGCAGTGCTTCAAGTTATATTTAAAATATTTCTAGTATTTATTTATTTATTTAAATAAAGTAAAAAACTTGCCTGTTGTTGTTGCCGTCGTCTTGCGCATGCTGTTCAATTGTTGCCTGCGGCGTTTGCCCAACGCATGCAACTCAGCGGCAGCTGCTGCCGTGGTCATTTGTCCAGATGATTGGATACTCATATCAGAGCCCTTGGTCCTTGGACGTTTGCGTCGTCCACTGATTAGATTGCTATCCAGTTCGACATACTTTTTAGTTGCACTAAGTAGACTGCTGCTGCCCGTTTCCTCGCTGCTGTCATCCTGGCTGGCCGGCGATTCGGGTGGACTGTTGGGTGATATTGAAGCAGCCGGTTGGCCTACAGGCTGCTGATTTATGATTGTCGCTATATGGGTTAGCGGCTTATATGGCGACAGTGGTGTTGTTTCGGATATGGACAACGCGGTTGTGTTGCAACTGGATGTTGAGGCGGCGGCAGCAGCGATTGCTGTTGTTGTGGCTGCTGCAGCAGTTGCTGCTACTGTTGTTGCTGCTGGTGCAATGGCGCTGGCAGAGACGATGGTCAGTTCATCTTTGCTGTTATAATTGGGCGCCGGACTGCCCGGTATGGTCTCCTCACAAAGCAAATTGATGGCTGCTTCATTGTGGCTGGCATCGCTAATTAACGGACTGCTGGCCGCTGGTGAAACATTCATTGTCGCCTCCTTGGCTGGTTGCATTAAAAATGGACGCGGCAGCGCTGATGCTGTTGCCGTTGCCTTGATGTTTGAGCTAGCTGTGGGCTCTAAGATGGCCATGTCAACATCCATTAGCGGCGGACTGCCTTGAGCCGTATACGTCTTGAGGAGCAGCCCACCATCGACATCGGTTAGCGACAAATTGGAGTCTGGCTTGGTTGGTGGCGAGACTGGACTAATGTTGGGACTATGACGCATTGCCACCACAACCGAGACAGGTATCTCAGGCAACAAAATGGGCACACCTGTTGGCAGAACGGGCGATGATGCAGCTGCTGCAATTGTTGTTCCTGTTGTTGATGCATCTCTTGTGGTTGCAAATGAAGGGAGAGTATTTGGCACGCCTGATTGCAGCAACATCATGGGCTTCAGGGCAATGGGCGCCTGTACGCCCGCCAATTGTTTACTGCTGCCAGCAGCAGCCAGCTCCAATTTGACGGGCGCACTGCCAGTTAGACTGCTCGAAGTTTCCGAGAGTGGACTCTTCAGTTCGCTAACAGTGCTCGGCTCTTCGGTCAGTACATCCTCAATGACCAGACGTTGTTCTGAGTCTGTGCTGTCCATGGATTCATCTGAGAAACTAGCCGGATTGCCAGCAGTTGCCGTCACTGGCGGCGTGCCGGCTGTCGACGAGGCCAACGATTGTCCAGCCACGGGCGTCTTACGTTGTTGTATGGCGCATTCTAGCTTTTGTATTGTTTCGCTTAATTCACTATTTTTGGCCTGCAGCGAGACATCCAAAATGGATTTAGTTTCGGGGCTATTGCTGCTGCTGCTTGGAGTTGTTGCTGTTGCGGTGCGATTATATAAATCTGTGAGCACTGTAGTTTGTATCTTTAATGGTTCACTTAACAGCTTTAAAGTATCTAGCATTATATTGGAGCTGCTGTTGCTGTTGCTGCTTGACTCGGTGTTCATATTGTTGTTGATTGTTTGTTGCTGTTGCTGCTGCTGTTGCTGCTGTTCGTCTTGTGGCTTGTCCGTAGTATTGTTGTCCGTTTGACTCTTTGTTTTACTTTGCTCCACTTCCTCCTTCTTCTGGCTAATGGCCTTTAGCACTTTGTCGGCTATAGAGCTGGGCTTTTGCTCATACTTGACCGTATCTAAATCAAATGGACCCGCTGTGCCCGCTAGCAATATTTTGACATTCTCCAGCTTTTCCAGTTTGTTATCCTTGTTCGATTCACCAGAACTGTAGCCGCTGCCCTCATTCGAGGTGCTCAGCTCGAATACATTGCGCGTTTCCATAAATGGACTGCCAACAACATGTTGCTGCTGTTGTGTTGTCTTTGCCACGCCCATTGCCTGAGGCGGTGTACTTAGCTTGGGTGAGATGCGTACACCAATTGCTGGCGTAGCTGTTGCTGCTGCTGTTGTTGTTGCGCCTGTTGCTGCTGGCGGCGTAGCTGGTGTTAGAGGCAACACCACGGGTGTTGTTGGTGGCTGCAGTGCATCGGTAAGCGCACGCGTTGTCTCCTGCACCGTCTGGGCTAGCTCCTCGTTAAGCGCTGTTATATTTAAATTGAAGCTTGGCGATTTGCGCAACACATCGAAAGGCGTCGAATGTCCTCCAGGCAATAGCTGTGTGCCAGCAACTGTTGCTGCTGCGGCGGCGGCGACGGCTGCTGCTGTTGTTGTCGCTGCGCTGCTGCTCGCTTTGGTGGCAGCAGCAACTGCAGCAGCTGACTTGGCGCTATTCGGACTTGCAGCTGTTGTTGCTGATGACAATGTTGCTGCTGCTGCTGCCGTCGGCTGTTGCTGTTGCTGTTCGAGTTTTTGCAGCTTCGGCTTATCCGTGGTTAAGGTGGCTTCTTTGAGTGGTGAGCCGCGTTTCTTTGCCTTGCCACTGACAGCAACAGTTGGTGTTGTTGTCGTTGCTGCTGCAACTGCAACTGCGGCATGTGGCAATTGATTGTGTTCGATGCTGTGCTGCATGGCGCTTGCTTTTAATGCTTGCTTACGCGCTGTGGCGCTAACAGCAACAGTTGCTGTTACAATGTTACTAACAGCTGTTGGTGTTGTTGTTGTGGTTGTTGCTGCTGCGGCTGCAACTGCTGTTGTTATAACCGAAGCACCGCCACAGCCAATGGCAGCCATCGGCGATATGCGTTTCTCAAATTCAAATGGTTCCGTATCCTTAAATTCATATATATCCGATGAGAGCAATTTGATGCCGCTGGTTAGATTGCTGTTGCTGCTGCTGTATTTGGTTTCCTTGGGTGTTGCAGCGGCAGCTGATGTGGAAGCAACAGCTGCTGCTGCTCCTGCTGCTGTTGTTGTGCCGCTGCTAATCTCCAATTTACTCATATCGGGCAACGAACGTGTTGCTGATGAGCTGCTTATGCTCACAGTTGTTGCCGCCGAATTATTGCTGCTGGAACAGAACGAGCTGGACGATGAGCTGGATGATGATGGCGAACAGGCAGCCGGCAGTTCCACCTTTAATGTGGCTGTCTCTTTATGCACCACAGGCTCTACAAACTTTTTATTTGTATCTGCAACAGTTGCTTGTTGTTGCTTCTTGATTTGCTCCAATTTCTTGGCCGGCATTAGGGTTGTTGTCGCTGCTGTTGCGGCTGTTGTTGCTGCTGATGTTGCTGTTGTTTGTCCTGTTTCGGTTTTCTTAAGCAACGTCAACGGTTTCTCCACAATTACCGATGTACCCTTGCTCGCTGTGCCCACATTTTGTTGGCTGCTGTTGCCGCTTATAAAACGTGTTGTTGCAATTAACATTGTTGATGTTGTTGCTGCGGCTGTTGTTGTTGGCTTTATATCGGTGCCTGTGTGGAATAGCTTGCTCTGCGGCTGCTCCTCCTTGGGCTCCACCTTGAAGGGCTTGCGATCCACCGTTTCATGTTTAATTTGCAGTTTTTCCGACTCTTTCTTAATAATTGGCGGCTGCTCGCTGGACAACTTCTGTTGCTGTTGCTGTTCCTGGGCTGTTGCCTTGGATTTGTCTATGCTGCGCTTATCGCTAACCGTTGCCGCCGTCTGCTGCTTGCGATATTCAATCTTTTCGGAGGACTGCGAATCCTCGTCAATGTAGGAATCCGTTTCCGATGATTGCTCTGTGGAACTGCCAGTTTTGGGCTCCTGTTTGGCTTGCACATCGCTCGGTTCAGTTTTAATGGCATCTTTACGCTCGAGCAGCTGCGGCTGAAAGCCTTTTAGCTCCGAACGTATCTCACTGAGATCATAATCACGTCCCTTGCCACCAGCTCCGCTGCTCATGGCACGATTGCCGCTGCCACCGGCACGTTGACGCTGTTGTGCAGGCGTTGGCTGTTGATTTGCCACTTGGGGCTGCTGTTTGCTTGATGATTGCGGCTGTGGCAGCGGCATTGGCTGCTGCTCCTCATCCTCATCCTCGTCGCTATCATCGCTGGCAGTTGTCCTACGAACTGGAACTGACTTCTTACCGCTGACAGCAACTGTTGCTGTTGCTACTGCTGCTGTTGCGGTTGGTGCTGCTGTTGTTTTAGTTGCTTTAGTAAAGTTGCCCTGCTGTTGCTGCTGTTCCTTGGCATTGAGTCGCTTGGGTCGACGCACTGGCTCATCAGAGTCAGTATCTGTTTCGCTGGCCATGGAGGCATCTGATACATTTGCTGAAATGGATGCGGATACGCGACGTGCCTGGTTGCTGTTGCTATTGCTATTTGTGGGCAATGTGCGGGTTGGACGCTTCTGTTTAAGATGCGATTGAGACTGTGAGGCGGCTGGGGATTTGGTGCGGCTTGAATTGGATGCAACGGACGATGGTGTGGTTGAACGTGGCGGCATTGAATCACTGCGGCCGCGTCCACGCTTGCCGCTTGCTGGTATTGCTGATGTGCTTGTTGCTGCTGTTGCAATTGACGGTGTCTTGGATACGCCTGGACCTGGTGGCTGTTGCTGCTGTTGTTGCTGTTGTTCTGCAGTTGTTGCTGCTGCCTTGACAGGCGCATCTTTAAGCGACACTGAACTGCTGCCACTTGGAGCAGAGTTGTTGCCACTGCCGCTGCTATTGTTGCCACCAAGTGTGTTTGCCTGGGCAGGTGCACCGCCACTATTGGCGCTGCTGGTGCTAATCGTGCGCGTCTTTTGCTTAGATCCCTTGGTTAGATTCTCGGCAATGCGCTCGCGCGGCACCCATTCATCATAGCGATTATTCCAGCCGGTATAGTGCACCAAATACATGGGCACGCCGCGCTGTACACTGATCTCGATGACCTTTGCCTCATAGGTACTGCCATGTGAGCTGGGTGATTTCTTTTCGTGATAATTGACCTTCAATTTGTCACCGATGCCAACTATAAAATCGCCAGTGTCTATTTTCTCAACGGTTACTTCATCCTTCTTGCGTTTGCCACGTTTCTCATCACCTTTGTCCACCTGTTTGCGTTGTTGATGTTTCTCCTTTTTCGTTGTTCCTCCTCCGGTGCTTGTGGTTGTTGTTGCTGCTGCCGCTGCTGCTGCTGTTGTTGTTGCTGTTGTTGCCCCTGTTGCCGTGGATGATGGTGTTGCAGTCGCTGTTTGGTTTAGAAAGAGACAAAATGCATTAATCAATGTTGCTATTTGTGTTTTTTTGTGTACGCTCACATACATTTATACATAAATATGCATACATAAGGGTGATTCCATAAATATATCGCCTAAAATTATAATTTAAAACTATCGATTGTTTTAGCAAGAAAATGTTTGGATTCCTAATTTTCTAATGTTTATATTTTTTATTTCCTTTTTTTTTTTGTAATTAATCATATAAAGTATTTTTCAAGCATTTCACTGCTAAATCTTAAATACTTTATGACGAAAATTGAGTAAAATATAACACTATAATTGAAAACTTAAGATTTTTAATTTCATTTATGTATCACATATTCCGAGTATTTTACCAGACAATCTTAAATACTTAACTTCAATGCAAGTTTTGTTAAAAATTGCGTAAATTATAATGTTAATTAATTGCTATTTGCTTAAGAATACAAGAATAAATTATCTGCAAATTTATATTTTCAACATCACAAATCATTAAGCAAGAAATTATCAAGTGAAGTTTTGATTAATTTCAGATAAAACTCCCCGCCGATTTCGGTGTATATTGCTAATGGACAAAAAAAAATTGTTTCGCTTATGTATTGGTGTAGTTTCGTTTCCTCCTTCATCTTTAATATCATTAAACTACAATCGAGCCTATTTATTGTTATGCCAAACCAGCTATTTGAAAGGTCCAACTTTTAGCTTCATTTCGTTTAAAAACGGTGATCTAACATTTTTTTTTTTAATAATATTTTCAATTTTGTTCTATATTTGTTACATTACATAATTCTAAAAAAATGTATTAACCTTTAAGTAATATTTAAACTTATTTAACATCTGATTATGTATTCCTTTGTGCAATGTGTCATTAAGAGCTTCCACAAAAATAAATGTGTTTAATTTAGCTGCAATTAAATCTTATTTTATTTACAAAGGGAATACCACTACGTCCGATAGGTGCCTATCGACTTGAGCTTTTTTCGTATGGCAACAGATATGTCGATAACACAAACAGCACAAACTATCGATAGTGTCAAAATACAGGTGTGCTCATTTATTTTGTGCCGGGGCAACAAAACCAAAAGCAAAAGCGAAACCAAAACAGAGCTGTGCCGTGCCGTCTCCAGAGAAGATCAACACAAAAATGAGGTAGAGATTAGAGTAGAGAGAGTGCGTTAATTAAACTGAAATCATTTAGCGCTTATCAATAGTTCAAACTAAGCGGCAGCTTGAAGGCCATAGCCGAAATATAATACAATAAACAAACATATAGTAACAAAATCGAAGCGTTTCTCTCTCTCTCTCTCTCACTCTCTCTGCCTCTATCTGTAATGTCTGATAATGCGGCAAGCGAGTAGAAAACTGGATTAATTGCATAGCTTAGTTAGTTAGCAGCAGCAGCAGCAGCGGCAGCAAGTGTGCTTATATAATAACAATGCGACTGCGACTCTTGGCCAGAGCCGGCAGGCAAATGCTGCTAAAGAATCAACACAATCAGCAGCAACAACTTCGTTGGTTGGCAACAAGAACCGCAATACAGCAAAAACAACAACAAGAGGAACACAGCAAGGGGCAAAAGCATAATTATAATGGAATCATCAGTGGAGCTGCCACATTGCTTGGCATTGGTGGCGGCTATTTTCTATTTTATAAACTGGACAAAAAGCATCGTCAATCCGAGTCCGAGCCAAAGTCGGCAGAGCAAACGGTGTCGACTCCAGTTGAGCCAAATGCTGAGGCAGCGGCACGCTTGTGGCATATCACAAAGCGTGCAGATCTGCCCATGTACAGTGTGGAGGATGTGCAGCGTCATAATACAGCAGAGTCGGGCATTTGGGTAACTTATGGCCTGGGCGTATACGATGTTAGCGAATTTGCTGATGAGCATCCTGGCGGCGATAAGATTCTAATGGCAGCAGGCAGTGCCATAGATCCCTTCTGGGCCATCTATCAGCAGCACAATACACTGGAGGTATTGACACTGCTCGAAACATTTCGCATTGGCAATTTAAATAAATTGGATGCAGCGGTCGAGGATGAGCTGGGCTCACCCTGGTCACAGGAACCAAAACGCCATCAGCTACTCAAAGCGGCCAGCGAGCGTCCATTTAATGCAGAGCCACCAATAAGTTTGCTAGGCGAGAATTTCTATACGCCAAATGAATATTTCTATGTACGCAATCATTTGCCGGTGCCCACACTGCAGCCACATGAATATGAGCTGGAACTGGAGGTGGAATCGGGTGTTGGCCAACCGCAGCGTATTCTCACTTTCGAGGAAATCAAAGCGTTGCCAAAACATTCTGTCACAGCGGCCATTATGTGCGGTGGCAATCGACGCTCCGAAATGACACGAGTCAAGCCGGTCAAGGGTGAGCTAAACTGTGTTGCCTAGTGTAATCTCTATAATTTGATTTATTTTGTAGGTCTGTCCTGGGGCGCTGGAGCTGTGGGCAATGCCAAATGGTCGGGTGCACGCTTGTGCGATGTGCTAATAGCCCAGGGCGTCCAACCAAATGAGAATTTGCATGTTATATTTGAGGGTGCTGATTTGGATCCCACATCGCATCCGTATGGTGCATCAATACCGCTGTCCAAGGCAATGGATCCACGCGGCGATGTGATACTTGCCTATGAAATGAACGACGAGCCATTAAGTAGAGATCATGGCTATCCAATTAGGGTCATTGTGCCCGGCACAGTCGGCGCCCGTAATGTTAAATGGCTAACACGAATTATTGTCGCCGATCACGAATCCGATTCGCATTGGCAGCAGAATGATTATAAAGGCTTTAGTCCCAGCACCGATTGGGATACTGTTGATTTTAGCAAATCACATGCCATACAGGCCATGCCCGTCACTTCGGCCATCTGTACCCCGATGCCCGAGGAACGTGTCAAGGTTAATGAGAAGGGTTTAATTACGGTGCGTGGCTACGCTTGGAGTGGCGGTGGACGACGCATTGTACGCGTCGATTTGACCAGCGATGGTGGCAACACTTGGCATGTGGCCGAATTGGAGCAGGAGAATGTGCCCGATGGACGACACTATGGCTGGTCGCTGTGGACAGCCCAGTTGCCAATTAGCTCTGATCAGCAAAAGGAGAAGAATATTGAGATTTGGGCAAAGGCCGTTGATTCTGCCTACAATGTGCAACCGGAGGCGTTTGAGCATATTTGGAATTTGCGTGGTGTCCTCGCCAATGCCTATCACAGGGTCAAAGTGAAGCTAATTTAATCGATAAACGATACACATAGCATATATCGCGTATCGATTGATGATCAAATTAAATGAAATTATTTGTAATGAAATCTTTTTACATATTTTGTACTCAGAAATATAATTATGCGATAGAATAAATCGATAATTGATTATATAAAACTGAAATTATTTGTTTTGCCAGCAATTTATATAAAATATACAAATATTTAGAAATCAAATTTATTTTATATTTATATAAGATACGAAATGAACTATCTCAAATAATCTAGGCTCAATATAGTCGCTTATCTAATCGATATGCAAGCAAATATTTTGTATCTAACTGATATGCGGATATATCGATAACTGATAACAAAAGCTAAATAGTTTTTATAAGATCTATTTACATATTTTCAACGTGTAAACATATTTATAAGTATAAATAATCACGAAACAAAACCTTATCTCAAATAATCAAGAAAGAAAACGATTTGTAAGCTCCAAAAACGTATTGTTTCTAATCAATATGTGGTCATATATCGGGTGATATATAAAAATAATTTAGTTTATTTTTAATTTTAGGGTTGAGAATGCATGTACAGACCCCTAAAATATTTATTATAACTCCTGAATCTAGTAGAGCTTTGACATTAGGCAAATTTCTTGTACAAATGTAAGAATTCTTTTTTTTTGAGATCCCCATTCCCAGTTTCAGGTTCGTTGCTGCCATTACTTGCCTAAAAGTGTTAAGAATGGTTTTGAAGACGAGTCCATTACTTAATGGCATCCCCATCGATGCTATGATTTCTTTCCCTGGCGACAGCATTTTAGCTGAAAAGGCAAGTCTGCTTAGTTAGCGCTCCTACTTTTAGGGGTGCTATTGAAAAGGTTAATTATCAGGGAAAACTTCAAGCTTGGAAAGACTAGTCTCTATAGACATCATGGAAAAGGCATTGAGTCTCCATGACTCATTGATTGATGATTGAATGATACTTTATAACAATGCCCATAAGTGTATATAAATAAATCATATAGATAAAAAAAAGAGAAATTTATATTTTATATTAAAAGGCAATGTTTTCCCAAATGCTTCCTTCTGTTTCTAGCTAGAGCAGAAATGATTGTAATGATGGGATTCCTAGTCTAGATTACAGAATCTAAATGTTTCCCTACTGATGATACCTTAATTGATTTTATTAAGCAGACTTCTCAGCCTAACTGGGCAAAGACCTGTAACTATGCTAAGTAGATTCTTATCTATCATTATAATTTACTTTTATTTCGATTGTGTATATATAGAATAAATAAAAATAGAAGCTGTCACTTACCCGTTGTGGGTGATGCATCGCGACTTCGTTGCGTTTCAGAGGCTGCCTTGCTGGATGCAGCACTGCCCCCGGCGTTGGGTTCCTTGTCTATGCTGTTGCGTGTCGCTGCAGCTGCTTTAATTTTGGCTAATGGCACATCTGCATCGGCATCTTTAACTGCTGATGCTGTTGTTGCAGTTGCCGCTGCTGCTGCTGCTGTTGCTGCTGTCGTTGATGTGGATGCAGCGGTTGTGCTGCTAACATTGGCAGCAGCTGCAACTGCTGCTGCTGTTGCTGTTGTTGTAGCTGTTGCTGCTGCTGCTGCCGCTGAGACGGTGGTGGAGTTGGCAGATTTCTCCTCATATTTTTCCACTAAGTTTTTGACTTTGCCACTGCTGGCTGCAGATACTTTACGTTGTTTTTTCACCGGCTCCACAACCACGCTTGATTCGCTTGTATTCTCTGATTCCTCGGCTGCCGATTGTGAGGCTGTGGAGGCGGCTCTAAGGGGCGTAGCTGTTGTGGCATTGCCACTGCCACTGCTACTGGCCGCCGTTGTTGTTGTTGTTGTGGCTGTTGTTGTAGTGTTTGTTGCGGTCACGGTGCTGCTGCTGCTGCTTGCGGCTGCGGCAGCGGCAGCGGCGGCGGCGGCGGCAGCAGCAGCTGCAGCAACTGTCTGATTGGCCACCGCCAATTTGCTAATCGTCTCCATTTTGCTAGTATCAGCGGGCTTGGGCGATGCAACCGAATTGGCGCGCACCAAACTGCGCCCTTTGCTGCGATTGGAGTTGCGCGATGTCATCAGCATGGAACAGCCGAGCTTTCGATGAAAATCACCATAAGGTTGTAAGAATTTCTTATACGCCTGCTTAACCAAATTCATGACGCTAAATGTGCACGGCGTAAAGCCCAAACGCATTGCAATCAGTTTCCATTGATTTTTGGCGGTTACACGATTATAACCACCGCGTTTCTGCACAGCACGGAACAGGCGATAGAGATCAACGTCACGGCTTTGAATCGATGGCACCTTATTAAGCGGTGTGCCACGATCATCCATATATTTGTACAATTGTGCCACAAACAGATCCTTCTCCTCATGCGGCTCATCATCCGATGAATCGGAGTCAATTTCCCCCTCATCATCGCTGGTTAAATTGGACAGTCCAAAAAGTGAATCACGATCCCAATGGGCTGGCAAAATGCTGCTATCAAGAAACTCTAGAGCCGCCAGTACAGCGGGCACATCCTGTTTGCTTGCCATTTCACGTGTAAACTCATTTGCCTCCTTCTTCGGCACCGTATAGTAGCGTCCATCTTTAAATGAGCGCACCAGATATTCGTCCTTGACACGAATACGCACAGTTGCCTGTTGAATATTGAATAAAATTCATTACAATTTGTTTTTTTGCATTTAAAAGATATTTGCTTATAAACAATAATCAGAATAGAAAGAAAAATATATATACTTTAGTTGATAACATTTAAATTAATATTTAGTTTCATTATTGCATGAATATTATTATGTGTCTAACATGATATTATAGATCAAAATTTAACAATTCTATGAAAAATCCCAGATCCCTGAGAAGAGAGCTGAGATAAACAAATATACCAAGGAACGATTACATTGAGATGATCGCTTCGAAAGGTTTATCAAATCAAAAATAACAAAAATAACACATAAATTAAATTCAATTAATAACATTAAATTAATTAATTGTGTAGCAAAACCTGAGACTAATTTATAGACAGAGATATGTACAATAATAGATTTTAATCAAATGCGTGATTGATTGCTATTGCTCAAAAAGATAAAAAATTAAAAAAAAATATATATTTTTTTATATTCTCAGATATCACAGAGTATAGAGCTGCTAATTTAAGAAGTCTGTTATTTAACTCCCGCCCTTGAGGCATTCCATATTATATAGTCATGCAGCGATTCTAATTATTGTAAATAATGCAGGTATTTCTATCTAAACTAACTAACTTACTTGCTTGCTAACTTGTGCTGTGGGTGCCACAACGAGAGCGGGAAACCATTTCTCTTTATCCTTTTTCTTGGACTCGGTCTCCACACAGACAACTTTGCCAATGTTCTCCTCCTTCTCGTTGACCACTTCCTTGGCATCGCTCTCGTCATCATCATCGGAGCTGCCATCATTCAATTGTCCACGACGACGTCCGCGTCGACCGCCAACAACTGGATTACCAAAATGCTCCGGATGTGTTAACGGCAGCTGATCCAACGTTTCGCTTTCATTGAAATGCCTGCCACTCTTCAGGCAGAGTGCTGTGCGACGCAGCGTTGTTATGTCGCCATCATCAAAGACGACAGTGTATTGTGAGCAATCCTGTATTTTGGTTATGGTCGCCTCAACAGTCTCCTTGCGATCCGGATGACGCACCTCAACAATGGCGCCGACACGCAATTGACCTGGTGCCGCCTTGATGGCATCATCCGATACAATACCAGATCCGAGGCCCTGTTTGTAGGCGACCTTCACTTTAATGTTGCGTACGACTTTACTGACTTTGGCCTCGCAAAAGGCGCCCTTGTATTTGGCGGACACCTCGGTGCCCACGGGCAGCGATGGTGGATCGTCCACTTGCTGTAAGACACACAAACCCCAATGTCCCATATTATATATTTAGTTACAGTCAGCAAAAGGTCACAGTCGATATTGACAGCTGCACTTACCTGCATATTTTGTACTAAATAACGTTCGCAATTTGTGTTATCCGAAACCAACGCCACTTTAAAATTGTATTATCAATAGCGTTTGCACATTTCAACTAAATGTTTATGTTGTTGACCTGGGCTTGGTACTCTCCCAAAACTTCACTCCACCTCCTCCTGGGCCGCCTCCTGCCACACAATTTGCCGCGTTGCGTTTTCTATAAATATTGTCTTTGTTTTTTGCCTTAGAATGATATTTTTACTGCTGCACAAAGCATCCGCATTGCTGCTATTGTAACAATATGAGTGTTATGATATTATTTTTTGTTCATCTTATTTGGCGCAACTTAAAGTGAAATTTTCGCTCTTCTCTTTTGCGTTGTTTAGCGTCTTTGCCATATCTGAGATGTGAAAATATATCAAGGCATCGACCTATCGAAATTTATGCTATCGATTTATATTCGATGTATCGATGCTTGTAATCGACATATTTAAAAAGAAAAACATTTTATTTTTCAATGATTCATTATTTAACACTCTGCATAAAGTAACAATAAATGTTCATGGAATAATAGAGTTATTTGGTCATTTAAGCTAATCCAGGTAAAAAAGCCGAACATAAAAGTCTAATACTTAAAACAAATAATGTAGAAAGTTAGTTACGCTGTCAAAAGTGCTATTTTCAATTTGATAGGTTGAATGTTTTTAGCTAAAGCTAATATTAATTAATATTTTAAATTATTATGAAAATTTGACACACACGCTATTGAATCGAGCTCTGCTGGTGGTGTATCGATATGATATTGAATTCACTGGTCGTGGAGTATCGAAAATACATCGACGTTAAGGTATCGAGCTGAAGAGTTGCCATACTGTTCCAAACAGTTCAATTGTTCGAACGATACATTCGATTACAGTATCGACATACATACTTCAGTATCGGAATTATGAAGCAAATAAATAGTGGCAGCTCTATACATATTTTCACTCAAGTGGCCACTACAAAATTTCACTCAATATTTGAGTGCGCGGGTAAATTTGAAATGCATAGCAGAATAATTTTCACTAATTTGCTTTCACGCATGTGCGCCTTCTCAGGGGTACTTGTCCATTAACAGTTAATAAAACATCTTTGATTTGCCCACAAAAATGTGATTATTTACAGCCTTTGTAAATTCAATGTATTAATATAGATACATATAATAATTACTTGTAAATGCTGCAGAATGTTAAAAACAAATAAATGAAATAATAATAAAAATAATTAGGCATGCACATCCACCCATTCCGAATCATGAAATTTTTATTGACAAAATCATGTGGTTTCGAATATGGGAGCACGTCTGAATAATAATTAAAATAATAATAGAATTGCAAACGGTATTCTTTTGAGAAACATGTAGCAACAGCTTTCCTTTGGGTATTCACTGGGCTGCCTCTTTCAGCGCACTAATTGAATTTCCAGCAAAAAGATAAGTATCAGTAAATGCTGTTCCCTAAATAACATTAGTACTAGCAAAAGCACCAGCACAATGAGAATAAATGCAAGGATACATTCGGCAAGGGATTCGGCTTTACCTTTGAATTTGCTGTTGTAGTTGGATAATATTTGACATGTTTTTGTTTTTATATGCACTTACATACATACTATAAGTACAAGTATATATACATATCTATATGCGGGCTATGTGAAGCAGCAGCTAACATAACAAAGCAATTAGCTAATGTTTGTTATGCCTCTTTAGTTCTTTGACATATTTTGCTTAAACTTTTTACACTAGGGTAAAAAAAAAACAATTGAGGTCACGGTTACGCATACGCAATCGACATGCAAATCAATAAAAATGCATTAAATAACAAACAAAAAGCGATAAAGTCGAGTATACCCGATACACTAGGCCGCGTCAATTTGTATGGGTAAAAAAAAAATCGTTTTAATCGTCCACCAGAATCGGAATCTACAATGAATTCTAAGAAAATTTCATTATTAAATGTCTGAAGATGAAAATGGTGTAAAATATATGTATTATATATTATTATATCATCAAATCAGAACGGCTGGGCCGATTTGGCTCAAATTTGTTTTCAGTTGTTCGTAATTGCCAGGAGCATCTTTCTAGAAAATAAAATTTAAGGAAAACTTTCCGGAAAAGTCACTAGCGCCTTAAAAGAGGTACTCACTGTTAACGTCTACAGCACTGTTACAGCAATACATTTTTAGCTTATTTTGTCAAATTAAAATAAAAATGTTTGCTTAATTAAAAGAAAAAAATATTTATAAAATTTGTTGTATAAAGATGAATCAGAATTAAGGCCAATATAACAGGAAAATGTGTTATTATTATTTTTTTTTAATTTTAAATACCTTAAGACATGTCAACCTGAAATCTTTATCCGTTTCAGCGGGAGCTAGGAATTGATTTTAGATGGTGAAATTTACTTAGAATTCTTTGTAGATTACGATTCAGGTGGACGATTTTTGCGAAAAAAATTGAGCCACCCTAATATACACACTCAAATCAAGCAGAGCAAATTATATATTTGATTTTCAAACATTTAACAAGCCAGACTGCACTGCTGCTTTATACAATAAGGGAATTTTCTTAAATAACTTTGTTCTTTGTTATACGAGTACAATTAAAGTAAAGAATTTATTTCTTTAACAAACACATATAAATAATAAAAGTTATTTTTTCAAATAAGCACAGATTTTTAATTAAATGTGTACACTTTATAAAACACATATTTAAGAAATGTATATCTTACTATGAATTTAATGTAGTGTGTAATTGTAATAAATAACTTCTTAATAAAGGTAAATTATATTAGTGTGTTTTGTCTGTCTGCTGAATGAGATATACGCACAGTTCTAGATTAATTGACTTCTTTTATCATTGCTTAGCATACAAGCGTGTCGAGTTATTAATTTTCTCATTTCCATTAAAACGATATTTGTTCAATGTAGTATATATATATCTATAGATAGAGAATTATCATGCATTTTGCTTGGCTGAATGACTTTTTATCCCCTACCTACCCCTAACCCCCCACAAACGACTATCCCCTATAATTTAACCTTTACCTCGTCCATTCTGTCTGCCCACTCATCCCCATTTGAAATGTACGCTACGCTCCAACAAAGGCCAATAATTTCTGCTGCTGCTGTTGACTGCTTTTCAATTATCATTTGCAAAAAAAAGAAGAAGAAAAAAACAAAGATTTGCTTAGTATGCCGAAGACTCTATACTCTGCTTGTACAAGGCACTATAAAATTGCTTTCAAATCAAAAAAGTTTTTCATTAGAAATCAAGTTTTTGATTGTTTTATATATATTTAAAGTTTTCAGATTTCGTTGAGTTAAATTGTAAATAAAATTCCTAGAAATAGAAAATTGGTTAGAATATTTTGACAAACATTTCAATATTTGATTGATTATGCTATAACTATATATATAAAACTGTTCAACCTGACTGATTGGCAACTCACAAGCAGGCCAAACGGCGCAAACTAGAAATCTGTAATTTTTACTGTAGCTTCCTTTTATATCGTAGGTTGGTACTCTGGAAAAATTTTATTAAAAATATATCGGAAAGTGGGTGTAAAATGCATATGAAAATTATATGAAAATCTCAGGTGGCACAGAAGGCTTCAATATTTGTAGAATTAAATTAGTTTGTATTTTTTCTTTTATTTTGTTTTGGAGCGAAAGCGGTGCGTAGCAACGCACGCCGGAATGATCTAGTAATAGGTAAAATAAGTAGTTTTAATTTTTAATTTTTATATCATTAAAAGCATAAAAAAAACTTTGAATTTTGTGAGTTTTATATTATTATATATCAGTTTTTCAGTCGGCTGATTGTTCCTACAGCAACTATTTGATATGGTAATACAATCCGATTCGGTTGGATTATAAGGATGTAGCAAAAGCAAGAAATCGTGACAGCCCTCGGCAAGTGTATAGAGAACAATAAAAGTAAAAAAAAAAAAAAGCAAAAGAAATAAAGCGAATGAAAGGCAAATAAAGAGTGTAATGGCCAAGGCATAGGAGCGTTAAAGTAAAAAGGGTTTTTCTTTCTTCAGTTTCCCAGGAGTAATTAGTGTGCATTTCCGTTATTCGTATGTATATATTATACATATATATATACATATTCTTATATACATGTGTGTGTGTGTGTAACATTTACTTTTCCACTTCGTTTGCGACAATCAAATGTAACAAAGGCGACCGACCAAGCAGCATGAGGTATAACTGCCAGGACAGGCCAGAAACAGTAGCAAGGATCCGGAATCCTGGCAACTGCCATTGACATTGTCATTGCCGGCGCATTGCATTGCATTCATTTGACTACCCTCCACCCCGCGTACACCTGCACAACTCCTTATCATCTAAGGCCGTAGCATTGTCGTAAAACGTGACATTGAATACGGGATACCGTCTGAGTCGCCCGTCTTCTGTTGCTGCTGCTCCTGCTCCTGCTCCAACGCCTGCTCCATACTTACCCGTACACCATTTGCTTCCGTCATGCTAATCTTTTTGTAATTAAGACTGTCACTCATTCAAGGCATTTCAATATTTCGAAACCGAATCGGGGCAATGCAGCATACATATATATTTTGTGGCAGAGATGAATATTGGAATACGACTGGCTACACTAAGAAAAAAGAAATTTTTTTAAGTATAAAAACACTTTCGATACAAAAAATAAAATAAAATTCTACAAACAGAGTATAAATCTCTACAAAGAAGTGAAAATTTCCACAGTACGAATATATTTTCTATGATATGAATAAACGAAAAAAATGATGGGTTTATAATCGGAAGTATGGATTTTCTACAATATGAAATCCAGGTGTTCTATGAAATGAATATAAAATTCATTAACCTGCAGAAAATTTTCTATGCTCAATATAAATTTTTACAAAATATGTTGACTTATTTCTTTAACCAAAGTAAAGTAATTTTTTTATTCAAATTTAAAAAAATAACGGATTTTTTTTATTGTGGATATTTTATTATAAAATTATAGATTTTTCCATGCTTTGTAGAAAAAGTTTCCTCGAGTTATCGAAATAATTAAATAAAATAAATAAAACAGAAAATTTTATCTGCCAGAGTTACAACATTTTCTTCACTTTGTGGTAATTAAATCTACAGGGCATAAATAATACACTTTTTTTTGAGTGTACATAAGAAGCATCGCACTGTTGCTCGAAGTATTTACATACAGTACACGCTCGATAAATTAAAGTTAAGAGTCTTACATAGTAAAAAATAATAGTTTAATTTAAAAAATTCACTTATTTTAAAATAGTTTAATTTATTTCAATGTCAATTCAAACTAGAAAAAATCAAGTAACGACATGGCGAAGCTATAGGATATATATGCAATAAAATTTTTAAATGTTAATAAATAAAATAAATAAATAAATTTGTTGCTGTATTCGCTTACATTAACTACGCATACTACTGGAAAAATTATAATTAAAATGGTTTTACTATGCTCAAAAGGGAGACAAACATTTATATGATTTTTTTTTAGCGTATTAATTTATAGATTTAGGAGTAACAAGTACATACATATAAGTCAAAAAATTTGGTCAATTCGATAAAAAACGTCTTTATAATTCAAAAAAATAAAGTAAATAAATAATACAAAATTTGCCTAATGGTTGAAAATTTTATTTATTTACATAGTTAAATAACACTTGGTAGCAAAATTTAGCTTTGTTTTTTGTATAGCTTACCAAAACTATATTTTCTGACACATATGTATATAATAGACGGCGAAAAACCAAGTTTAATATTTTACTAAGGTAAGGGTAATAGTTTTTTTTTAATATTTTTCTAATGTAAGAGTAATAGTTTTTTTTTATTTATTTTTGAAATTAACATTTTTTTTTTTTTACTTTTTTTCAGAGTTTTTTTGATTATAATCAAACAAATCACACGATTCCCAACAATTAATAAAAGAGACTAGAAATTTTTTTTCTTCAAGTAATCGTGTGTGTGCACTCAAAAAAGAGTGTACATCCAATTGTGGAAAACTGACGTCAGTGGTTGGAAAACAGGATAGAAATA
Organism: Hirtodrosophila alboralis; assembly: GCA_035043045.1. Classification (NCBI taxonomy): domain Eukaryota; kingdom Metazoa; phylum Arthropoda; class Insecta; order Diptera; family Drosophilidae; genus Hirtodrosophila; species Hirtodrosophila alboralis. Next base: position 121,987 of record JAWNNH010000097.1, read on the forward strand.
GCGCCATAGAAATTTTTTTAATGAATTTTATATTCATTTCATAGAACACCTGGATTTCATATTGTAGAAAATCCATACTTCCGATTATAAACCCATAATTTTTTTCGTTTATTCATATCATAGAAAATATATTCGTACTGTGGAAATTTTCACTTCTTTGTAGAGATTTATACTCTGTTTGTAGAATTTTATTTTATTTTTTTTATCGAAAGTGTTTCTATACTTAAAAAAATTTCTTTTTTCTTAGTGTGTCAGCTGCCTTCCTCTGCGATTCTCAAAAGTTAAAGAGAGTGCCAGAGATAAAAAGTTAAAAAAAAATAAATTAAAAATTTTTTTTAAAAAAAATTGTAAGTAAATGTAATAAGTAATAAGAAAACTAAGATTGTGTTAAATAAAACCAACTTTGCTTGACTGGTGCCCAAATATATAATTTTTACTTTTTGCACTATAAATAACTAAATAAATTAATAAATAAAACTTAAATAAACTAGAATAATACTCTGGCGTACCTGCAACAGTCTCATACATTAAATTAGTGCCTGACTATTTAAATGAATAGAGTTTTCACTGGAAAATTTTCCGTAAAGTCATTCAATAAATTAAGATTTCTCAATTAGTTGAACTGATATAATTGGCCTAAGTTGTTGTCAGCTCATGAATATAGATTATAATAAGCTATTTTTTGTTGTTTCTAATTTATGTAGGCATTAGGATCGCCGTGGGAATACGTGGGATGTAAATAAAATGCAACTTGTTTTCAAAATTTCCAACATTTTAATGCGAGTTTTGTCTAAATTCGTACATATCTATCTAGCTTGTATGTAAATAGAAACTCGTCGTATATCGTTGGGTGCTTCAACATTTATCAAAGTCTTTTCGGCTGGGGCAAGCATCATGGGAAACAAACGGCACTTTTGTTTATCGCTATCGAAGTCGGCGTCGGCGTCGTGCAACACTTTGCCCAAGTGATGCAATAAACTGCAGTGTCGGGCACTTTATTTGAGGTACGCACTGAATCTTTGCTATTTATAAGAAAGTACATATATACATATATGTATGCATAATATTTATACGATTGTATGTGTGTGTGTGTGTGTGGTATGCACAGCTGTGCAACTGTGCAACACCCGCCTTGGGGCACTTAATGTTGTTCTTGCTTCTGCTGCTGCTTCTGCTGCAGTTCAGAATCTTCATTAGCACTTGGTGCGCTTAGTTTAAAGATATCTGGGCAAGTAAAAGTTGTTGTTGTTTTTAGTATTATTATTGTTGTTTGTTGCTATTGTTACTGTGGTTATTGCCGGCAGCAACAGCATGTGCCTTGGGGGCCATTGACACCAACTGCAACAACGTACGCCTTGACTGCCGCCGTCTTTGGCATCTGCAACGCCATAAACTTTATATATATGTACGTAGAGCCCCACATACAATTTCCAAAGGTTCAAAAACGCATAAAACTCGAAATTACTTAGACAATTCGTTATATAGCTAAAATAGTTTTGCATTTACATTGTTTTTACCGCATATGGAGCTGCAAAATTATCTTGGTGTATTATTTATTCATAATTTTTTGATTTGTTTGGCGATAGTTTTTAACTATCGATAGTATTGTGGTTCTATGTATTATCTGCCTTTTTTCGGTTTGTTTTCTGAGCTCAAATTGATTGAGTTGAATTGGAAAAAAAAGTTGGAAATCTTGTAAGCGTCTTTTTACATTATTATTTTTACATAATTGATTCTTTTCAGAGTACATTTGAATATATATACAATACTAAAAAAAAGTGGTATACAAAAAGGCTTGCACACTTCGCAGAGCTTTCCCATTTTACAACTTTAAATCGAAACCGACTTCTATTCTTGTCACGTAACGCCACACCTATTTTTTTGCTTATATCTTTAATCGGAAAGTACGAATGTTTTTATCTCTTTTACTAAATATAATCCAGCTGAATTGCTACTCAGATATAAAAATTTTTTTTTTTTTAAATTCGACTTTTTTCTAGCATTTTTCACATTCAGGTTGTCGACTGTCACGTAACGCTACACCGAAAATGCCCATATAATAAAGTTGATCTAGGCTTTCTTAATTTATAAAGTCAGTTAATTAATTGAAATCCACATTTATTTTATACAAATGTAATTTTTTTTATATTTAAATATATTTTGTGTTTTTTTTCGCTTTTTTTGAATAGTTGATATTTTTTTTTTTTTTTTGTAAAAAATAAGTGAGAATGCTGTGGTTGAGTATACCCGACTAGATTAAAATAGCGTATGCCAAAAATCTTTAAAATTGTTTCTTTAAAGCGATTTACGGGGGTGAAGGAAGAACTATCGAAACTTAAAAATAAACTAGACAAAATAATTTATTTGCTTTTTCTGGATTTGGGTTAACAGCAAGTGGAATTATTTGTGCCAATATGATTGTATTTTAAACAAACTTATAGGACACATTTTTGATTTTTATGTTTTAAAAGTTTAAAGGAAATTTATATATCTGTTTATTGTTTACTTCGTGTCTAAATAGTTCAAATAATTTTCTATTAATTTTTCTATAATAGCTTAGCCCGCGTAATTACTACCATTTATATATTATCTAAGACAAAAATTATTTTTTACACTCTGAACTTATGAAAAATGATTAAAAGAAGGTCATAAAGAACTATCGATGGCACTATCGACACTATTGATGGTTCAAAATTAACTATCGTCGAATATCGATGGTTCAAAATTAACTATCGTCGAATATCGATGGTGCCCACTATCGATAGTTCTCCACCTCTATGATATCATACAGTTTTGCCTTCTCAAGCTCAGATAAATGCATGTGTTGACTTTTCATACAATTACACTAGGTAACAAAATTTAGCTTTTTTTTTGTATAAGTTACCAAACCTACTTTTTCTGATACATATGCTGCACCAGATGAAGAAAAACCACTTTACAAATTTTTCTGTGGTGAGACATTTTTTTTTTTTAAATTTTTTAAATCTGTTATTTATTATTTAGCTTTTTTCAGAGGCAAGCCTGTAGATTTTGGCATTACTCGAGAATCTTACAGCCGATTTAAATGCCTTACTTTTTCTAAAAGCTAATGAAAGGGCCTATTAATCATACATATAATTTATTACATTTAAATTACTAGTTTTGCAGCTATTTAATTTTGTATTTAGAAAATTATGATATTTTGTTCGGTATTTTTTTACGATTTTTTGACTTTAAAATTCGATGAAAAGTCGAAAAAAATTTTTTCGTTTTCTTCTCCTCTGCTTTTACATAGTTGCATTAATTGGGCGTCATTTAAGATATGAATCTTTAAAATCGATAAAGAGACGGCGGAGATTAAAGCATTTCATTGGTAAAATATACAATTTCTGTGTTACCTAGTGTTATTTGCCATTCTGTCATGCAGAAAGCGTTATTACTTTATAAATCGCGTGAAAAATATACTTTTTACACTGTTTATTTTTGAAACTACTTTACCCAAATGCCCACTAGATTGAACTGAGCACAGGGTGTCCCGTAGTCGCGTATACACAAATGTAGCACCTTTACTTGATTTTATCTATTTATTCTTAATTGGCCAACTAAATTGCACTTTTTGGCATGAAAAGTAGAAGAAGTGACGTCAGAAACAATGCGGCTGACCAGATAAACATGAAATCTGGCATTTTTGTGACGCAGCTGCTGAAAGTTGAGTGGCAGCTCAACTGATTAATAAGCCGCTGCAACGTGTCATAATCTGGCATCAGGTTCTCAACAGGCAACAACCATTCAACTATCAAACTAACCAACTAAGCAGAGCCCGACAAATCCCCCAACATATATATATATAGTATATTTTTATATAGGTAGGGAGAGAGAGTTGCTTATGTTTTCTGTTCAGTTTTATGGTTTGCCCAACTTCTTGTGGCTTGCCTGGGCTGTGTGCTAATTTTTAATACCTTGTGGTGTTCGCTGCGGATGCTGGCTGTCAAAAACTTTAAACACGCACACGCGTCAGACTCCGGGTTTGCACCACCGCAACGTAGTGCCACAGTGTACGGTGGTTGCTTATTGGATGGGTGGCAACAGGGCTGGTGCTGCTGGGGTGTTGAGTTTGACTTTTGTCTGCCTAATGACGTGAAATACGCAACGCGTGCGTGCGTGCGAGCGGAAGAGAGTAGCTTATCAGCTTGTCAGATGCATAAGGATAAGCTGATTATCACAAGGGTCATGCGCCGGCGATCGCATCAATTTACACCTACTTTACATTTTTTTCTTTCTTTTTGTTAAAAAAAAAAACCAAAATTGTATACCCTGCATTTTGGGTTAAGGAGGGGTATAATCGTATTTTCATCATTTATTAAATAAAAATAAGCATTTGTTAAGCTCCCTTCGTTAACCCTTTAACTCTTACGTAGATTTATTTCAACGATATCCTATACTACTGATACTATAATATTTTATAGCATAAAATATAGCTAGATCAAATTTTATATATATCTATTTTAAAGTTCTTTCAATACGACTTATTTTTAATTGAAACCTGAACAAAATTATGATTTATTTTTTACAATCTTGAAAATATAAATAGAAAATTTTATTTCGATAATCTCTCGAACAAAAATCTGAACAAAATCTTGACTTACCTTGCGATTCTGGGTGTTACACCAAAATTCACATGACGTTTAGCTAGTTTACAATGAACGTAAATGAAGCAATATTTGAATCCATCAATTATAACTTAAATAGATAAATATCTAAAATTAAATACTCGGTGAAAATGACGACAACACTCTTAGAATTCTAAATTTTTTTTTGTAACGTGCGACACAACTATTTGTGGTCTATTTTGCTCGTACATTTCTAAACATCACCTCCATTTTTGGTATTGCTGATTGAAAATTCTACAGAGCCTCACTAGATAGAGTATGTCATTTGTAATTATATCATTTAGACGATCGAAAAAATAAAGATTTCAGTCAAAAAAAGATTTCACTCGAGTGTAACGTGCGTCACGCAGTATTATCCCATTTACTAGTTTCTAGTATACCACATTAGTTTATTTTTTATCTTTTGACAGAAACTAATATTTTAAGTATCGCTAGCAAACTTAATCGACATTAAAATACAATTTAAAACATTGACTTAACATAAATTTGCTACGAAGTTTTATTATTTGATAAATTTCTCAATCTTATTTAAATTATTTGATTAATCTACAAAGTGAACATTACTCTTCTGTAATTTTTAAGATAATTTCTTTAATTTTGATAAACATTGTGAATATTTATATTCTAAATCTAAATTTCTGTTTTTAATAGTTTCTTTGCGTATGTAAAGTTATTTTCACAGGGCATCTTCTAGTCAAGCACTTGTTTCTTTTATATGCTTTTTGTGTATGCAAATTTACTGGTTAAATGGGTGAAATGGTTGGCGTAGCCCCTATCTACCATCCATTGCCCCCCCACCACTCGAATCCTTTATGCACTTTATCTGACTTGTGTTGCATAGTTTTGTGCGTTGGCCGCATTCATTTTTGGGGATTCCCCCATCTACGCTTCATTTGGCACACAAAGGCGTGGCATTTTTTTTTTTTTGTTGTCATCCATGTTGGCCAGCAATATAAGATATCTAGAACTTGTCCAAACATTTTGATGTTTCCAACAAGCGCACACATGTTCATCTATATGCATATACGGTAGAAATCATTACATAGGTATTGTATTTACTTTTGTATGGATTATTGAAATATTGTTTTTTTTAGAAAGATTTGTAAAATATTTAGAGCTTTTAATTATACAAATATTTAATGTGATTTTCTTAAAAAAAAAGTAGTAAAATAAAATAAAAATAAAAAAAATATTTTGTTTTCTTTTTCTATTTTTTTTTAATATTTCCAAGCGAGTTTTATATTTAAACTAAAGGTTGACTTGTTGGTTTTTATTTTTACAGAGAACAAATCATTTGCAATGTTTGTCTTAACCAATTTGTACTGTACCCAAATCTATATCAAGAAACGACTATTGGCTATCTGTCAATTCTTTAAATGCTTTGGGGTCTGTTATATAACTGTGGTTGTCTTTCAGTTTGTCATATATCCGATGCAAAGAGTATTTTAATTTTGTAACTTAACTTGTAACGTTCATGTATTTCAAGGATCTAATAACTAAATCATTTCTATTGGAATAGTATAATTAAATATCCATCATTGCATTGATACATAATACATTTTTATAAATTAATTAATTTAATTTTTAATATGAGCTTTTTACATACCGTTTCCATTAAAAATTGGTTAAGGGAACTTCCTAAAACATATCGAAAAATTTAACACTCAAAAGCCGGCAACTCCGACACCCTAACGTATATTTATTAAGAGCATTTAATTTACAGAGTCTTTAAGATTGATTTTTGGTATTTTTCTTTTTATTTTGCACAAATTTTTGTTTTTCTTTCGGTTGTGTTTTTTTTTTTTTTTCTTATGTTTTGCCGCCGGCTGTTCGGAATCTGAGTTCCCTATTCCGTATTCCTTATCGAATCCATAGCCGTCTGTCTTTTGTGGTCGTCTTTATTTTTTTTTTTTTTTTTTGATGTAAATGCAAAGCAAGATTTTTTTTGTTCTCTGTTATTTTTGGGACAATTTGCATGCCGGCAGTCGACAGCTGGGGTAACTTTTACTGGTAATTGCAACGCGTGCCACAGAAAGATTTCATTGAATTCAGTTGCTACTTGCCGCATGCGAAAACAATAGAAAATCAAAAAATTGAAAAAACAATGAGAAATATTTTTTTCCAATTAACACACGCGCGCAGAAAACACTTAAAGATTTTCAATGAATGTTCAGCAACAATGTTGCAATATTATTGATATTTGTTATTTGTTATTTGTATTGCAATTCAATGCGGTTTTGTATACGAATATAAAGATATTTCGTATACAATATGAACTGCATTCATTTGATATTATTTAACTGAATTTGATGTATTTTGTGACTAGTGGAAATAATGTCTGGATTCGCAAGTAAATAACATAATTAACATAATCGAACATCACTAAATAATCAAAGTGCATAAATAGGGGCAAATATATACTACAACTAGCAGACCCCATAAGGTATATATGTATATTTTAAATAAGCATCAAAAGTCGATCTAAAATTTGTCCGTCAATTGAAAAATTTTTTTAATTTGAAAATATTCATAAAATACAATTTTATCTAGTTATATACAAAAATTTGCAATCCATGTGCATTTTATAGATATGTTAATTTAAAATACGGTAAGAAAAATAGACAATAAAATACAGAAGTATTTACCACAAAAGTAGAAGAATTTTAGGTTTTTCAATAATATATTATTAAGTCCACTTTAGTGAAATATCATTTAAAACAAAGTATGATATAATCATTAAAGGTGGAATTGGGCTTCAATAAAGAGACAGTTTTGTTGCAAAAAAAATCAAAAATAGCCATTAATTTTTTTTATAAAAATTGTTTGAGTTAAGTTACCTAAGATGCCAAGAAAAAAAGAAGAAAATTGCAAGAGTAAAAACCAAAAATCAGGAAAGAATTTTTTTTTTAAATTAATTACAAAATACTTAATAAGTTTTCTATTTGCTGTAAATTATTTTCCTTCAAGCCATGCTCCAATTAATATGTTCCTTTGAAGCCAATCAATTGAAGCATTGTGTGGCAAGTGAAGCCATTTAAACTTGATGTCGATACAATTACCGGAAAGTAATGCCAAAAATATAAAATAAAATGATGTTTCAAACCTCCCGGGTGGCCCCTATATCAATGGTCAGCTGAGCTATGCAATCGTCATCGTTAGCCATCATCCGCCCCGTTGGCCGTAAAGAAGCTCGCTTCATAAACTGCGGCACAAATTATACGTGGAACGCCCAACTACTCAACGCCCATTCACCTGGCTGCCCATTCACCTGTTTCTGCTGCTGCTGCTGCTGCTGTTTGCTTGTTTGTTAAATTGAACAATTTATTTTATAATATTTTTTTTCATTTTTCTTTTTCTCTCGTTTTTTTTTGCCTTCGTAGTTGTCGGGGTTGCTGGCGGAAAGGATATCCTGCCGGCTAAAAAGTAAAAGCAGCTGCATAAAGGACAACTACAACAGCTAGCCAAAGGCAGCAGCAACAGCAGCAGCAGCAGCAGCAGAATGCAATAGTTTGCCATTTGTTTGCAGTTCTTTTGTTGCAGTTGAATGCGCCACATTTCACTTGCATTTTATTTGCAAACAGTTTTCAATGCTTTTGGTCTTTTTATGCCCGCATCGAGTGTGCCACGAGCAGGAGGTGTGGCAGCTGACTGGGCGTGGTGTGGCATGGTTCACGGCACTGTAATAGCAACTGCAAACGAGTCAAAAGTAAACTTATCAAAGTGACATAAAGACCTAAGGACCTCAAGATGTGGCAACCAATTAAATATATTTTATAAAATGCTAAAGTTACAGAACCAACAACAATACGTAAATAGACCAATTCGATCAGGAATTTATTAAAAGAGAGTTATTATAAAAAGAGTATCTTCTTCAGTTATTTTTAAATATGGGTTATAGGGTATACAAAAATGTGAGCCACATTTGCTTTATTAAAATTGTTTATCAATAGTTGTAGCTAAAATTTTATTTTATACTGTACCCGGCGAGCGTTGCTACGACCTGCCTTCAAAAAAAAATAATTATAAAAAAAAACATATCATATTCTAGATATTTCTACCATTCCGAGTTCCCTAACCGGGAACACTTTCTTGCAATAATTACAATAGATCATCGTTAATAACCATGTATTATATTCCCTGTTAATGTATAATAATATTTAATTTTATGCCCCATGGGCAGATGTAAATATAGATAAGCAAAAACAAAAATATTCTAGTTAACCCGTGATATGTTCATCTGCCATATAATTTATTTCTAGTAACGTTAAAATAATATAAACTAATTCGTATTTTTTTAAAAAAATACTGCATACTGTGATTTTGCTATTTCATTTGAAAAATACTGCCTACTTTAATTGTTATAACAATACTGTAAATGTTAACTGCTGTTAAAGTTAACAGTACTGCATACGTTAACAGTGCTGTATACGTTAACAGTGCTGTACACGTTAACAGTACTGCATACGTTAACAGTGCTGTATACGTTAACAGTGCTATATACTTTAACAATGTATACGTTACCAGTGAGTATATCTGTTGAAGCGCTAGCGACTTTTTGCTAAACTTTTTCGAAAATATTAATTTCTAGAAATCTTCTCCCATATATTACGAACAATTGAAAAAATATTTGAGCCAAATCGACTTAGCTAGCCGTTCTCAATTGATGAATACCTATACATACTTTTTTGTAGCATTTTTATATATATATAAAAATATATTATTATATAAATATAATTAATAATGTCTATTGCGTCCTTTTAAACATAATCAAACAAAAAAAACTAAACTGATAATGCTATTTAATAGTTGTGTAAACTCTAAGCTGCTGCAAACATAAATTGAGTGTTTATTTGCTATGAAATAGTTCAAAAAGTTCCACAGAGCATTCAAGTGCCTCACATAAGTCATCTAATTTTAAACGTTGAAGTATCCTTGTAGTATATGTAATTGGTTTATTATTGAATGGAATTTCAGTGCTTATTACATTTGTATTTTGCAGTGCCGTAAGTTCAAGATAAGAGTTATATTTAATAATGCGACATTTCAATTTAATTTTGACATTTCTCAGCACATAATTAAGATTTAAGTTTGTTTTGTGTAATATTAATATTTAAGCTAAAATTATACATTTAATAAGTGTAAGGTTTCAATTATTGGCTAGTTTTCAAATGGAACTGTGATCCTATTAGAACTAATATCTGTTAGATACAAAAGAACTTTAAATTCAGAATGTGTTTTGGAAATTCTGTGGGGATTTACTTTGTAATCAAAATCAGCTGATTAGACTAAGCACACACACACATACACACACACACACACACATTGCAAATTAAAAAGTCAATGAAGGGTCATTACAACGTGGCTGCAACAATTGTTGTAAATGCAAGTGCGTGTCGTGTGGCAGAGGGGCAGGGGCAGTGTGGAAATGACCTGCGGCTCGGCATGCGATGGGCCAATGGCAGCTCGTTTTGGGCTTTTAACCCACTTTAAGGTGCTTTGCGTGTGGCACGCGTTGTGGCAGCAACAGAAGCCGCAACAACAACAAAGTGAGCCATAAAATAAATCACTCATACGATGCATCGCACATAGTTGTCGTCGGGATTGGTTGTGCTGCTATTTGTATGCTATATATGTACATATGCATGTAGATGGCCATATTCCATTTCAAATGGTTGTAATTGAAGGCGCTGCGCCAGCATGTACGAGTATGTGACAAATCCCAAAAAAAAAAAAATCTCCTGTGTCAATCACTGCGCATTGCGTTGTCCTTGTGCCATCGTCGCTCCACTCAGCTTGATTCAGCTTAGCTTGGCTCAGCTTTCCACTTAACCTTTTTCGTTTGGCTAAGGCCATGGCTTCACTTGACTTTCCTTGTCGTCATCGTCTTTATATGCTCCCTCCAATCCCGGTACGCCCTCGCACACGCTTGTGCTCTGAGGCGAGCGCTAAGATTTTCACTTGGCAATTCAATTGCATGAAAAAGTAGACAGAAGACGACAAAACTTTGGTTTCATGTTTTTTCTATTTTTTTCTATTTTTTTCGTTTTTTTTTTTTTGATGCTCTTCTATTTTTACATCCGTCCTTCCTTCCTTTCTTACTTGCAGCTTGTAGTGGTTTGATATTAATTCTATAAAAAATCCGTTACTAGTCTTAAACGTATCCATTGAATCGCTTTAGCTTTGCCCTAGCCCTTCCTCCTCTTTGCCTTTGCCCGTCAGCTGTCTGGCGCCATATTATTGTCGCTGCCCCATTTTCTTTTCTTATGCCACACACACACACACAACGAAAAACGTGTTGCGAACCTCTTGAAGACCAACCAATTGATGGTAGATTCGTTGGCGATAAATCCGTCATTAACCCTGTCATGGTAGCGCAATAGCGAAATAAAATAGCGTGGAAGGTAAACTTATACATAAATGCAACTATTCCAAATAAATTTATATTGAATTCAGGGTCGTCTTAACGGTAGGGCACAACAGGCACCTCGAGTGGTATGGCCCCGCGTTTTAAATAAATTGTTGTTCCTAGGGAAGCGTGGCCCCGATTGTGAAATTAGCCAGGAGCCCCGCGAAAATTTAAGATGGCCCTGATTGAACTAGTATGGATTGAACTAGACAAAAATACTTTCAAGTTATTACTTATTTTTATTTAGCTGTATACGCTTGATTCACATAAATACCCTTGGAATTATTTTGCCGATCTTGTTATTTTCACGAAAAAAATATTTATTTCGGTGTAATTCAAGTTTTTAAGAAATTTATATGTTTATTGTTCGCCTCGTGTTGAAAACTGTCCAAGTGTAAGGTTATTTTTTTTTATTGGTGCAGTTACTGCTAAAGATGTGCTATATTTGTGATTCAGTTACTTTTTGCAAGTACTTATTTTTAAGTAACGACTCGCGGTCCTTACACATATATATAATTTGTGAATAATAAAAGTGGAAGTATTAAAGTCGTCTAATTTGTCGACTGAGGCTATCAATATTTTTAATACATATCGAAGAGTTATAAAGTTATATCAATTTTACTTTAATCATAGTTTAATTTATCGATTATTTTTGCATTTGGGGTAGTCAACTAATTTTACATTATCATTTGAATTGTATAAAACTGGAATTTAAATATTATACAACAAACTTTATATATATATTAGAGCTCACAAAAATTAAACCATGATTCTCTTAATTGTATTTATTGTTCTGAGTTCTTATTAAAATCTGATAATACTTTTTTTGAATTATCGATTATTTTTGCATTTGGGGTAGTCAACTAATTTAACATTATCATGTAAACTGTATATCACTAGAATTATAATATTATACAATAATCTTTATATATATATATTAGAGCTCACAAACATTAAACCACGATTCTCTCAATTGTATGTATTGTTCTGAGTTCTTATTAAAATCTAATAATCCTTTTTTTGAATTATCGATTATTTTTGCATTTGGGGTAATCAACTAATTTTACATTATCATGTAAACTGTACATAATTAGAATTATAATATTATACAATAATCTTTTTATATATTAGAGCTCACAAAAATTAAACCATGATTATCCCAATTGTATTTATTGTTCTGAGTTCTTATTAAAATCTAATTATACTTTTCCCTATCGATACTATAGAAATGTCAATAAGGCTATGATGATTATGGTGTTTTTTTTTATAATAAATGCATTGATTTATTTGTTAAAATTATATACATACATGCATAAAAGCTAATTATTTATAATAATTTATTATAATACACATCATATTCACGGCTAATATTAATAAAAATAATGCATTGGATGCGTTTAAAAAAATCTATCGATATTTGCGATATCGATATTAGATATGGTAGATATAATTCATAAAAATTTTGTAGTCTAAGTCCGTAGAGTATTTATTGATAGTTTATTATTGTTTTTATTCATGCTTTGTTGCTTATAAAAGCAAGCGATCAGCTGATTGCAAATGTAGTAGAAACATTCCGCAAGTGTTATCGCGCTTGCATGAACTCGATGACATTGCCATTAAAAACTATCGATTGTTGTTATGATTGTTTTGCTTACGTTTTTTTTTTTAACATTTAATAGGTTTTTATACTATAGTTTTTTATCTTCAGATAATTGCAATGTTTATTTTTTTCAGCTCAATATTGAGAGGATCAGCAATTCGTGAGAGGATGTTAAGGAATCTCAGCCACAACGCACAATGTATGTATGCATGTATGTATGCACATACATTATAATTTCCCCAACACTTTGACTGCATATATATGTACATATATTTCTCATATTCATGCCACAATCCGGCACGTTGCCATTTTGCTAAACTGTTCGAGTGACTTTCAACGATTTTTGGATTTGTCGCCAGTGGAGCAAGTTGACAAAAGCTTCTTGCCGCCTGCACCACCAAGATAAACCTGATGCCTGATGCCTGGTGCTCACCAGCTCAGTTGTGGCAGACACAGTTCTTCACTTAATATGCCTGCTGCTGCTGCTGCTGCACTCGATGTCATGATGTGCAGGTAGCTGCCAGACAGTCATACTGTAGCCAGGGTAGCCAGCCCGCTTGTCTGCATGGTAAATCTCAAAAGAAAAGAAAAGCAAAGAGAAGAAAAGAAAAGAAATGGTTGGTAACTTTTGCTTGGTGCAAAAAGCCCTGTTGCAGTAGGTCCTGCTCCCAATTCAAAAACCATCCGAATGGCATTCTATGCCATCGCTGAGGCAACTGAGGGAGCCGCTTTGGCATGGCGTGCAAAGTTAAGCAAATCGCATATTTTATTCATGTGTTCATTAGGCAGCTACAATGTGCGACCAAAAATGTTTAAAGGAAACGGCTGCCATGGCAGTCAGGCAGTCAGGCAGGCAGGCATGCAACCGGATTGCCAGAGAGGCAGTGTGGCAAGTGTACTATAAGGCATGAACTGATGATGGCACCAATGTATGCCACATGCCCATGCAATTCATGAACCTGCAAAATGGGTCGACAAAAACTTCAAAAGGGAAACGGCAGCAGCAACAGCAGCAGCAGCAGAGACTGTGGCAGCGGCAGTGGCAGCGGCACCTGCTGCTTGCTCGCAGTAGAAGTGAGAAACTGGAGTGCTGCATTATGCGGCAGGCGTGATAAAGCGACTTTGAAAAACTGGGTTGATCAGTCGGCACCCACATACAAACACCACACCACACCACACCTAGCTAACATGCCGCTGCTCTGCGTTGACTTTAAAGCTACCGAAATTGTTCAACATAAGTTTTTACACAAATTATATGAGGCGAACAGATTCTGCATACATATGTATGTATATAGAACCAAACTGTCCGGATATTAAGCTTAAGCTGAACCTGTGACCATACGACACTCGACACTTTATCGGTCGCCGCGTTGCATAAATAAAAATATCTTCATTTAAATGCAAAGACTGTAAACTTTACATATATAGAGAGTAACATACATACTGTAGGATTTTCCAAAAAACTCCACACATTACTCCATTTTCATAGGTTGGATATTATAATGTGCTTGGTTCAACGTTGCAAGCACAATTTTGACGTGGTCAAATGCATTTGCATGACGTTGCCAAACTAACTGCAAACAAATTTTTGGTTTGTGCGGCTTAACGCGTTCCCAACTAGCAGCAACATTAGCAGCAACAGTAGCAGTAACAGTAGCAGCAACAACAGAAGCAACATGCCCCACAATTCATCCATAGAAGTTGCTCATGCGATTTGCCTTTGGTCAACGTCAGGATGCAAAGTGCCTCCAATGTGACACTGGGCCGACAATCCCTCGGTCATGTGGTCGCAAGTAATGCAACCTTTTAGCAGATAATTGTCGCAACATTTTAACAAGCAGCAAATTGGACATTTTCGCACCTACAACAAGTTATATATTTAAGTATATTCTCTAGATCAACAACTATTTGTTCTCTCAACTTAAAGTTACTAATTTATCGATGTTTAATAATATATTAGAAAAGAATTATTTAAATAAACATCATGTACATACATCAATGTCTATTGCAAAAATATTAGATAGTTTTTTAGTTCAAAGTTTCAGATGTAATTACAACTTTTATATAAAATCTCTGTGTAAGTTTACATTACAAATGGGTAAAATGGAGTAATAAAACACTGCAAATTTCTTTATATGTATTTTAAGCAGAAGGAGGCATCTCCGACCATATTAAGTATATATATTCTGGATCACCATCAATAGCCAAGTCCATCTAGATCAGAAAGATACTATATAAGCGCATAGATCACGGGAAACTTAAAGAGCTGGAGTCAACAAATTTATTATGTAGGATTTTATTTTATTTTAAATAGAAGCGGGTTCTTATATCTAAAGTATTTCAAAAAAAAAAATTGATATTTATATATTTTGAGTGCCACAGAAGGTTTGAGTTAAGAGCCTCAATCCGTTTAATTGAAGTTTTTTGAACAATAGTTTAATTATTAAGCTTTTTACGTATGGCCAATTAGAATCTTTAATCTCTAAAGATCAGCTTAAGAATTGGGCACTAAATAAAATAATACTTGAAACTCCTATATACTATACCCAGATTTAGTTTTATTATATATTTACTTGATTCTTTATTTGTATTATACAATTTTCTTATAAGCGTTTGAAATGAATGTGCGTAAATATCATTTGTTTGTACATTTTTCAATAAGGTTTTTGATATGTTGAATATGACTTAACCTTACACACACCGAGTTCGTTAGAAGGTTGTTTAAATATATAAAATATATATATATTTTAAAACATTACAATAAGTTATTGTTGAGTCTGCATTCTCCGGACGGTATGGTACTTTTATATTTTTTGACTGATTTTAACATTTATTTTATAGTTAGTAAATCTACCTAAAGATTTTTTTGTATTTGCCCATACAATTTTAAAACATTAAACATTTAACTTAATAAATTTAAAACATTAATCTAAAGTGAATATAATGACTGGAGACTGGGTGTGTGTTAACTATATGCAGATTCTGGATGTAGACCTAAAGTGTAATACAAAAACAAAATTGTTATAAAATACTTATTTGCTTTCAATAGTCACAATTAATTTAAGATTAGATTTAATTGCAGTTCCCTGTCGGGTTGATGTGCAATTAATAAATATAATCAACAAATAAATAAATAAATATCAACAATTTATTAATATTGACCTTTTTCGTTAAGCTGAAAGACGGCACAGCGAACAATTTTGCATCAGTTGTAAAATGCTCCAGAAAATAAATAAGACAAAACTAAAATATTTCTAACATTGTTTTAAAATTTATTTATTTTTTAGTTTTTTTTTATATGGGAAGGGTACACAAAATTTCCGACAATGAAGAACGATTATTTGGGAATCCTTCGGGTCGTCTCTCTGGTATTATTATTATTATTGCAATTAATGCAATATTATTAATTTAATAACATTTTCATGTTTCCAACTGTTAACTTTATTTTAACTAATTAACAAAAATTCTATGATATATGTCGGTAGTATGTATATAATACAAAAGGACAACTTTCATATTAGTTTGTTTAATAAAAAAAATATTTGCATTAGCACAGTATGACATGATGTTGACAATTATAAAAAATAATTTTAGAAATGACGGTAACAAGCAAAATTTCGTAATTATGGTGTCGATATGAAAAGCTGCTGAAAAAATATATATAATTTATTTTCATGTACAGAAATAAATTTATTAGCTCACAAATTTTGCTAACACATATCCTGTAAAAGCAAATGTAACTCTATAAAATATCGGCATGAGAAACATATATATATTTTGAGACAATTATAGTTAATATGAACAATTTAATCATTTAAAAAAATATAATCTGACATATATATTTAAACATATTTAAAACTTATCAAATTTTTAAGATCGCTTTGTATTAAAATGTATTTATGCCTAGTTTTCATATAAACATAATTAAAAATTAATTTCTTGGGAGAATTCTTAGTCTTGCTTATGTATCATATATTCAACTTACGTACAGGGTATGGCTTATTCTAGCATAAACGCGTAGGAAAGTTTTTGTATGTGTTATACTCTATCTGATTGCAGTGGGTGATATTCCGTGGCGTGATATGACGCACCTGAATTCATTATTTAAACATATGTATATGTATATACTATATAACGTTGTTTTGCTAGTTTCATTCTGTTCATATTGTTGTTGTACTATTTTGTTTTGTTTTGTTATTTTGTTTTTGTTTTTGTTTTTGCTGTACACTCAAAAAAAAGAGTACATCCAATTGTGGAAAACTGACGTCAGTGGTTGGAAAAACAGGATAGAAATAGCGCCATAGAAATTTTTTTATGCCCTGTAGATTTAATTACCACAAAGTGAAGAAAATGTTGTAACTCTGGCAGAGAAAATTTTCCACAAGTTTCAACAAAAATTTCCATAACAATTTAATAATATTCTAAGTTTCATTGAAAATAATTACCCTGAGAATATAAAGTTTTCATCAAATAAAAGAAAATTTTCTTTTTTTTTAAACCAAATTTTCTCAAAATAAGAGAATATTTTCTATTATTTGAAACCAAATTTTCTCAGATACGAGAAATTTTTACCCACATTATAAAAAATTTTCATTAAATTGGAGAATATTTACTTTTATTTGGATTTCATATTGTAGAAAATCCATACTTCCGATTATAAACCCATCATTTTTTTCGTTTATTCATATCATAGAAAATATATTCGTACTGTGGATATTTTCACTTCTTTGTAGAGATTTATACTCTGTTTGTAGAATTTTATTTTATTTTTTTTATCGACAGTGTTTCTATACTTAAAAAAATTGCTTTTTTCTTAGTGTATGCTCTACATTTTGACCATATCATTTTCGACATTCAGCTGTGATTTTTAGTCTTTTAGTCTTTCGTTGTTGTCCCTTATCCGGTTGTGGTTCAATTTAATTATGCACACCTCGCTGGAAAAGGCTTTGTACCGCAGGGAGGACGTTCAACAGGGTGTTGCAGGTTGCAGGATAGGTGGATGGATGGGTGGATGGTATAGGAAACAGGGACAATTGGCTGTCGTCTCATGTGTATAATATGCATGCACACGCAGCACATTTGGGAGCAGTTCGAGTTGTTTTCATTTGGCCATTGGCCTGTAACGGCATTGCATGACCCGGATACGGATACGGATGCGGATGCCATTGCCACCTGTTGTTGTTGTTGTTGCTGCTCTTGTTGTTGCTGTTGCTGTTGCTTTTGATGTTCTGCATATTCATGTTCGACATGTTAAGCGACATGTCGTGTCAGCTTTTGCCCATTTATGGTACAACTTTGCCCGCTTCAAAAGACGACCCCAATGCCCATTAGCTGCTACTATGTGGTATATGTGGCATATGCGGTGTGTGTGTGTTTTTGTATACACTAGGGGTGTTGGATATCCCAGATAGGCGTCGCATTGTTGCTTTTACTTTCATAATAATTGGACCACAGTGTGGATCGACAAACCTAAAAGCGTTTAACGCGCGTTTCGCGTGAATGCGCGCACAACAAGTGAATCAAACCCGTCACTTCATGTTCTTGCCTCCGTGCCCATCAAATCCGCAATACACTCTTTGCACCTACTCCAACTATTGGCCCAGACGACGTTCCGAATTGATCAAGTGCATTGAACTTGTTGCAAAAAATAAATGCACAGAACTTGGCTAAATAGTACATAAAAAAATGAAGAAAATATTAAAAAAAAAACAAGAGTTTTATAGTTCAATATATGCGACTATGGGACACCCTCGCAAACACAACAACAAGCAGTGCAAAACAGAACTTTAAGCAGTTCAACGACAGTAAAAAACAAGCAGAGAATTTTGGATTTTCTTATAAATAACTTCGCCGTTTAATATCTGATCTATTTATGAAATTTATTATTTTTTGATAACATTTACATACATACCAAATTTAATGTATTTAGTTCCTATACTCTTCGAGATTCGTGCGTTCATCAAGAATATATATAATTTATCCTTGAAAAGCTGCATTGTGTTTTAATTTGAAAATAAATTATTACAAAAGTAAGAACGGCTGTCTTCGGCGCGACGAAGATAAATACTCTTGTAACAATCATAACTATAAGATATATACATATAGTATTTCAATTTTGATCAAATTTGGCCAGACTGTATAGAACACAATGATATTTAAAGCCGATTAATTTGTTGGCGATATTTAAAAAAAAAACAAAAAATTTTTGCTTAGAGGAATGTATTTGTCGACCGATTGTTCAAATGTTAAGTTTTATCTAAATAATTTCAAAACTGCAAAACAACCGACAGTTTGAAGAATATACATATTTATTTGTATATAATCGGAGACGCCTCATTCTAAACGTTACACATTTCGTGACAATATTAAAATATTATTTTTAAAAGGGTATAAACTTTTTTTTACAAATCATTTTCAATATAAAAGTTAAGCTAACCATGTCTGTCTATCCATGTGTGAATATCTCTCAGTTGAACAATCAACTAATCAGAGTATTTTTATATTTTTTTTAACCATATATTCCAAAAAGATAATCAAAACACAGATATGAATTATCCTGTCTGTTTACCTTTTAGAAAATAAACATTTTTAACTTATGATTTTTACTAAAGTTCCGCGGAATGAAAAAATTCAATACGCATCTTATTTATTCGAAAGTCTATATATATCCCTCAGCTTTTTGCAGCCTATTCTGATATTTTAAATATTTAAATACCGTTCGTTGCTAAAAAAACATTTTCAAATTTGATAACCATATTAACATGGATTATATTTGTTTAATAAAATCCCAAAATCCCATTTACATAAAATTATAGCAGCCAACAAACAGCAAACATACGTATAATAAAAATTGTAGTTAACTTCACTCTACAACATATTAAAATTGTATTTAATATTTGGAAAATAAAATTTTATGTTAAAGTTTGGAATATGTAAAAGTTCAAATTAAAAAGTTGCTTGAAATATATAAACAAATGTTTTAAAATTTCTAACTTTGAACAAATACAAAATAAGCTACTTATACCAACTTTAGTTAAATATAATTGTGCATTAATTTTGTTATTTATTTATTGTATTTATTGTTGATTTGTTAGTATAGTGCTACAAGTTGAACTTTTATATTAAAAGTCAAAATATCTCTAAAAAATAAACACTTATCTTAGTTTCTAATTATGGTTTTAAATAGTATAAAATATAACTATATATTATTATTATTTCATAAGATAATTGGAATAAGGGAAATGGATCTCTTAAATAAGATTATTTATGCAACAATAACATCTGTAAGAGAAATATGAAAAAAAAATGATTGTTATTTTTTTTTTATATTTTTATTTTAATTTATACATAATTTAATTGTATTTAATTGTTACTATAAATTTATATACCGTTAATAAATATAATAATAAATTATAACACTATTTGTTTAGTAAACGCATTTTTCCACTTTTAGCTTACTTTTTTATGATTTGTTGTTAACACCCTGTACCAAATAATGTTGGCTAAAAGGGGCTTATAGAATTGTGCAAATGTATTTAATGGGCAGTAAGTGACTTGCCTCATCATTAAATTATATATATTCTTGATCAATATCAACAGCGAAATCGATTTAACTTTGTGCTCAAAGATTTTAAGTAGTTAAGAGTTGTAGGTTTCAGTTTAATTTCAATATTCGATACTTGCTCTATCTAATCGATTAAAGCAATTTATAGACAGTTGATTTTTAAGCTTTATAAGCTTTGCAAACTGTTTTGAAAATTTCATCAAGATCGTTTAAGAAATACCGTAGTTATTGAAGCTAAACTATGTAGAGTAGCTGCGCTGCCGCCGCTGCAAAATGCACTGCTTCCTTTTACTGCCATTGAACTGCTTGAAGGTCAGTTATAGCAATGGGGATTTTGTATTGAGTCGGGCATACCCGATTATGGCACTCTTTAACTGCTTTACTTTAAACTTTTCTTCTGGCATAAATCGCTGGGCTTGGAAAGGTGTACGCGTGCGACTTTTGCCAGCCCATTGCCGGAAGAGCTGATAAAATCATTGTAGTTTCGTAGTTTCGTTTCTGGAAATACTTAAATTATGTTAGTAGACGACGACAACAACAATAACAATGACGTTGGCAACATCGTTGTAGTTGGCTGGATGGGAATCGAATTGTGTATGGATGGGAATATGCGTCAGGCAAATGAAGTGCTGCAATTTACTTAGTTCAACACTAGAAATTACATTTATTTATAGGGAATTGTTTTTGTGTAACGTCATTTGAATGCCATTTCATTTGTTTGCCGCTGCTGATGAGAAAGGATTTTGCTGACTTCGAAGCAGTAACAGTACAATTACCTACAGTTAAATAGATGAGATAAAACAAAAACAGTTAATTTAAATAAAGTAGCAAGCAGCTAGCAAATTTTCAGTTTAATTAGTAAAAAGCTTTTGCTTGTTAAAGTTATGTACAATATATTATCAATAAAAATAAATTAAAGTTTAATATTAAATTTTTATTTATTTTTTTTTTCGAAATCCTTTAACCAGGTGGGTTTATAAACCTGTGATTCTTAGCAAAGTATATTTATATCGTGGCACAGCAGAGCTGAAATAATATATAATTATAATAATACTACTAATACTTCAATTCTTGGCATATCAAAATATGATAAAATCTCAAAAAAAAATAAAATAAAATAATATCTCAAAAGATCTAAGCACGCTCCAAAACTGTTATGAAAAAAAAGTAAAAAAGTCACTTTTCACACTTATTATAAAAATTGTTGAATTTGTTAATTTTTAAAGTCACTTTTAAGAGGGATTTAAGTATTTTAAAATTATCGATAATAGACAACAAGTTATCGAGACTTTTACAGAAAAAAGTTATATATACATATATTTATGTATTTAATAGATAAATATATAAATATGTAATTATTATTATTGAATTTTATTTGATAATAAGTACAACATATTTTTATTTAAACAGTTTTCACATCACAATTAAAACTGAGTTTAATTTAAATCAGTCTTTAATAACAGTTATTGAAGACTTTTAGAATTAAAGTAGAGAAAAACTAATAAAATTGATTAAAGACTTATATTTTTGTGAAAAATTTTTGTTTTTATTTATTATTTTTTATTATTTTTATTTTTATTTCTTACCATGTTTGATAAGTCTCTTTCGAAATAAGTAAAAACACATAGAAATATAACTTATTTGGAAATTTACTAAATAATTAAATATTTATGCCTCTATATGTAAATACATAAATGTATATATGTACAAAAATTTAATATATATGTATGTATGTATGTATGTATGTATGTGTATGTTTGTGTGAGTGTCGTGTGCAAAACGTGTATGCATAAATATTTAAATGCCAAAAAGTCACGTCTTGAATAATTGTTTTACTTGAGGGAAGCGGCAAATGCGGAGTTGCAAGATGGGCTGCAAAAAAAGAGGATGGGCGATAGGAGAAGCGGTGTGGAGTGGGATAGGGGTAGAGAGGGGAGGGGGGAATTAACTAACAACAACGAGAACAACGACTGTTGTTGCTATTTTAAGAAGTTTTTCAACTAAGTGCAGCTGCTGGTAGGACGACAATGTAACCAGGTCTCAGTACCAGGACACGATTCATTATTATGAACGCAAATTACTCGAACACACACACACACACTCGCACAACAAAGAGCGTGTGGGTGGGTGTGTGTGACTGTGTGTATGTGTGTGACTGTTAATTTTCATATTAAATCCGTTAAAATGTGCAAATACCCAACAGGCACTCTCAGAGCACACGATGCTAAACTCAGCCACAGTCCCAGAATCAGCATCATTGCCAGTTTCTACAGCTACAGCCTCAAGACTACACACACACACACACAGCACACAGCACACACACACACACCCAACACACACATGCAGAGTACAGCCAATGAGGCAAGTCAAGAATGGCGCACGTGCTACCCTAAATATGAATATGAATATGAATATGAGAATAGTGTAAGTGAAGTTATTAAAGGTACTAACATGCATATAAGTATGCAGTACACACCCACACCTACTTCTCTGTGTGTGTGTGTGCATATTACTTTCACCTACTTTCACAAAATTTCGCTGTTAAAAATATATATGTATATAATGTAATTTTCAGTCTGTATGTGGCTTTTTACCAGTTGGCTGCCAGATCCGTGATTTATGCCCAGACAACTCGGGGTAAAAAGCGGCGGCGGCGGCTGCTCCTCCTCCTCCTCACGGATATACCACATCATAAAAAATGGCATATCAAAGTTCAATTGGCAACTGTGTCATAATAACTATAAAAACACATAATCAAATTACATAAGATAGCAGCTATGTAAGTAAGAATAACTTCTTCCAATTTGCTTGAATTTCATTTATCCACATAGAGACATCATTCATACACACCTGTCAGTATGTATTCACTATGTATGTACATACATACATACATACATATATACATTGTTGAAATCCCAAATGAGCCACTAATTTGTGAGCATGTCTAATGCCATTGCCTGGCTTTTTATGGCCATCTTCTGAGGAAGCCTTTGGAGCCCAGCATTATTATACACACAAAACACGTGCCAGCTGCTAGTTAGTTATCAATTTGAGGCACAACTTTGTTAGTATACAGTACAGTTGTGTTGCCTTTTCAACTAAATACATTTTTAATAGCCTTTTTATAGCGACTTTGCATTTTTTGACAAATGATAAAAACAAAAAGATCATAATTTTTACGTGTCTTACGTCTTTTAATAGCTGCTTGCTACGAAACTGACGATACAGCCCTGTTCAAAATGGCGCAAAAAAAACACACATTTTTGTATGCTGCGTTTTCACAGCATTTTTTTTTGTTTTTTTGTTGCATTTGTCTAAAATGTAGCCTAGTGTCATAATGCCACAAGGAATATTTGTCTTATATATATATACTTGTCCACATTACAAATAATTCCATGATTTGTTTATGTCATTTTTTTATAAACTTTTTTTGAGATTGTTTTGTTATTCGGTTGCATACATTGTGGTTTTTATTTACTTTCTAAAGACAATCATCATGTTCCGATTATGATATAAAGCTGCTTATTATAATTCTAGTATTACCAATGCATTCAAAAGTAACCACATCGTCTTCGTTAAAGAACAAATTTATTTGGAATTGCCGAATTTCACCATTTAGAGTTGCAATTGAATGACTCTGGCAATTCTTCGTAATATGAAACTCCGCCGAAAGTCTTGAGGATGGGCTTATATCAATATATATCCAAGAAGTTCAGACATTATATTGATCTTGGTGTTGGGCTCAAGAATATTGACATGAGGTCGCCGCAATTTCAACATTTCTTTCAGAACTATAGAAAACACGACCAACGCCAAGAGGAGCTAAAAAGCAAAATATAAACAGATTAGGCAATGCCTATCGATAACAATGCGATATAATTAAAAGGTATTTCTTATGTATTTCAATCAGCTCAATAAGAACACTTTGTGTCATTAAGCGGTATTTATTAAGAAAAATAATTAAATAAGACAATTTGTAACTATCGATATAATTATATGATTTTGACCTCAATTGTGACTCTTTACTGAGATATGATACCGTCAATAATCACAGTGATTTGTCCAATATTATTTTTGCTATTATGTCACGACTATCGCTACTGTAACGATATTTTGTTATGTTTGGAACCATAGCTGCCAACTATCGATTACAAAAATCGAACAGATCGACCGAAAGAAAAGGGGGAAAAAAAATAATATAAACAAGCTAGAAAAAGGGGGAAAGTATGTTAAACTATCTTCCAACTTTATGTATATAAGAAGTAAATAAAACAATGCTAGGTTCGCATATTAGATAAGAGGAGCAAAGGTATCTACGACAAAGGTATCTACGACTATATAATGAATATATGTATATTCTTGATAAGCATTAATTGTCGAGTCGACCAAAGCAAATCGACAAAAATAAAAATAAAATTATTTTTAAACAGCCTTCCTTCTCGATTCTCAAAAATTGAAGAGAGTGCTAGCGGAAATAATTTTATTGTTTTATTTTTAAGAATCAAGGAGGAAGGCCCAATATTTTAAGAGATCCAGAAGCAGAAAGCTAAAGTGCCAGAGATTCAGTTTAATGAGGCCAGAAACCACAATTGCAAGAAACGCCTTAAAGCTGGGGATCGGAATAAGTTGTCGATCCTAGTTAAGATAACTACGAACAACTGAAGATGAATGAATTTATATAACTATATTAATTAGCTATATTAATATTAACTTTATATTTACACATATGAACTCACACTGCATTCAAGGGTTAAATGTCGTGTTCTTTTTAAGAAATGTTTGTTAAATAATTACTTAGTTGCAAGGGCAACACAACTGTACCAACATCCTACAAAGTAGAGTCCTCAAATTGATAATAAGTGATAGAGTGAGAGGCAGCTGGCACGTGTTCTGTGTATATAATAATGCTGGCTCTAAAGGAATCCTTGGAAGATGGTCATAAAAAGCGAGGCAACCATTTCACATGCCCACAAATTAGTGGCACATTTGGGACTTCAACTATGTAGAATGTATGTATGTGTGTATGTGTGTATAATGTATGTATGTATGTGTGTGGCTGTCATGAAACAAACTTGATGCCGACAAAGTACAAAGACAGCAACAATAACAACAACAACAACTGTAACAATAAGAATAACAACAATTTAGCACAAAGTTAGGTTTTTGAAGAGCCAACAGCTTAGCAATTATTTCAAGCGGTTAATGGTCTTTCACTTGTATCATAATGAGGATTTAAAATACGTTTTGGTTTTGCAATTTGATGAGTTGATGCGGTAAGACAAGAAATTCTTATTAGCGAAACTCAAAAAACAACAGTCTTTATTAATTCGAAACAATTGAAGAGAAACCATCTTGATTGTTCAGTTAAGGTTTGTTTTTCCATTAATATACATACATATATTAGAAGAAACTGAGCAGTGATTATTATGATCCCGAAATTTGGGTAAAGTTTTTGGTCAGTAAGCTTTCATATCGAATATAGACATTTTTCAGAAAATCAAAAATTCAGCGATCATCATTGTATATTTAGTACATAGAAAATATAATAGTATGTATATACAATATATAAATTTGACCATCAGAAACGCTCGACCTCAAGACCTTTCTTAGTTTTTTTTTGTTATATTATTATAATTCTGATAGTGGTCGATCAAAACAAAACAAACCGTTAATTACCCATCTCTATAATTCAAAGTATTAATTGCGTATTTTGCCTTTGGACGCTGCTGAATGTTGCACAAGTTTTAGAAGTTGTAATACGATATTGAGATTTCAATCTATGCTCACTTGACATTGCACTTGTCATAGAAATTTAAATAATATTTAATATTTTACCCCTTGTAAACAAACAATCAGCTGATTGCAGAAACTTTATTCAAGGTCTATCGCGTTTTGCGTGATATCGATGACAAAACGTTAACGAAAACGACAAATTGACAAACCGATAACAAAACGCGTTTGCGTGGAAATTGGCAACAACTGATTTTTATAATAAATTGAGTTGCTTGATTTTCAATTGCTTAAGATGTTGAACTTATTAAATAATTATAATACATTAAATAATATTTTTATACATAGAAACAGTTTATCTGCTAAATTGTATATCGACAGTATTGTTATCGAATTAGTCTATAGCAAATCGATTGGCCAATTGGCGTTACAACAGTGACAAAAAGTCAGGTGCACATGTTGCTTTCATTCAGTTGAAAATTACTGAATAATGGCACCTTGGTCACCTCATGGAATTCCTTTTGAGAGTACTTGTTCCTTATCGTCTGTATGGTTTTTAGCGGTGTGCGATGCAATCCTGCATTTAAGAGCGGCACCAGTTTTACAAAATCTGCCAGCTGATAGCCTGTGTAATGAATGAGAGTTGAGGACCAGGTCGGTTTGTTCAGATTGACAGCAACGCCATGCATCCGCAGTGCCATAAATAAAGCAGCCGCTGCAAGTTGCGAGTCTTTTGATCCAATGGTGGCATAATCCATTAGCGACAACTCCAAAATGTAGCACGCCAGATTCAGTGTGGGCATTGGGACATTGATGCAACGAGCGTATCGACGTAAAAAGCAATAGGATAGAGGTATGGAGAGTTCGAAATTAATAGTTTTTAACATTTCTAATTCCATTTCCAACAGTTGCTCAACCTTGTAGACGTAGCCACCAATTCTTAAAAAGTCCATAGCATGAAGATGCTCATTCTCCACATACTTGCTGGCAATCAGAAGGGCGGCCGAGGCCAAAAATCGCAGTTTATTTCTACCAAGGACCTTGCGACACAAATAGAGATCAACAATTTTGACAGCCAAATAGAGGGTCTCATGATTGAATTCCAATGTCTCCTGTGTCTCGACCAACCAATCTATCAAACGGCTGCGCGACAACTCTTTGACATGAATCTGCTTTGCCATATAGTCGGTAATGATGAACTCAGCCTCACGCTTTTTAAAATAATTAAATATATCCATTGAATATACTGATTCCTGAAATGAATCATCATCGGGTTCATGATTAACGATGGCAGCCTCGAATTGAGTCTGGACTGGTGTTGTCTTTTGCTGCATTCGGGCAGGGGGACGATGCGCTGTCTCAAGCCTTCTAGCGGGGCGCATGAATCCACAGTTAGATATATCCTCCAGTGAGTAAATATCGACAGTCTCTAGCTTTATGGTAGCAGCAACAGCGGGCAGCACTACATCCGGCTGGGTCATCGGTGGATATCTTAGGGGAGCTGCCATTACCGGTGGCTTTCTGGGCAGCTGCTGCTGCTGCTTGGTGGCCGCCTCGTTGGAAAGCATTATATTAACATTGTTTGTCAAGTCCACTAGTGTCGAGCGCTTGATCTCAGTCTTCTCATTTTTGATATCGATTTTGCGCTTTCCAGGTAGTTGAATCTTCGGATTCTTGGAAGAGAAGGGCTTCATCGGTGAATATCTCAACGGAGCCGCCATTATCGGTGGTTTTTTGGGCAGCTGCTGATGCTGCTTGGTGGCCGCCTCGTTGGAAAACATTTAGATTGTCCTGTTGTTAAGAAAATACCATTTTTGTTATGTAAGTAATTTTATTAATACAGACTTATTTTCGTAATAATAATATTACTTCACCAATTCAGTTTTCACTTTGAATACACAGCGCTAGTAATTACTTTCCGCGCTGGTTAACAATTTTTAATCAATTATTGTTAAAATTAAGCAAACAGGCTATTTAAATACACGTTAATTCAACATTTATACTTTTGTAGCTTCAGCTGAAAACTTTGTGACATTCGTGAGATTTCATTTTTCGAACTTCGATTTAATATCGAAAAACCGACCCTGCCAACTGTTTGGTTGACTGCCTTTTTAGGGTTGTCAGCGTAAAAAAATTTTGTTTGCTTAATATTTGATCGTATTTTATTTTAAATTTCGATGCACGAAACTGAAAAGATTAAATGTTATTAATTTGTTCGTAAAATCAAAATATTAATGAAACTAAACCTTAATTATTTTAACACTAGATAAATTTAAAAATGTTCAAATTTTTGGCCCGCCAAATTTAAAAATACATATGACAACCCTACGGTGTCAGAATGCGTTAATGCTCCTTTAAGCGTAAGCAGGCTGATCAGCTGTTTAATTAATTTTTGCGCGCATCAAATTATCGCAAATTATAAAAACGCCAATTGCCGGTAAAGATTTTGAAATCATCGGATAGAGGTATCTTTAACAGCAACGGATTGGTTTTCGGTTGGAATTCAGTTGACACATCTGTATGTGAAAATAAAATTTTTCTCAAGCAAATGTGTGTGTGTGTGGGACCTACATTTCACCTCGATTCTCAAAAGATAAAGGAAGTGTCAATGAAAATAAAATAAAATTCAATTTTATTCACTTAAATGTTATAATTAGCATTTACAGGTGGGTTATTATTAATTACTATTAATTATTGTCCATAAAGAGTACAGGCGACTTAGCCTTTTCTACGTAATAATACAACTGAAGAGAGATTATTAATACTTTGTTAGATTTTCAGAGCAGCGAAAATCTACAAAAAAAACTCATAAAGGCGAAAATAAAATACAAAATTCAATTCAATTCATTTATTTGCCGATTCTTAAAGATAATGCAGTTTTGGTATCTTATTTATATGGTAAAGCGCTGAGTGACAAATTCAGGCTAACTTCAATTATTTTGAATATTTTGCCATTTGCTTAAAAATTAAGTATTGTTACAGTCTTTGAGTTGCTTTGGACTTTGTTTTTTAGTTGTATTCTTAACAATAGGTACAGTACAGTACAATACAAAATTATTTTCGCTCTAACTTCCTTCAACTTTTGAGAATCGCGTAGGAAGGCAGGTCTCCACAATCACAGTCTCTTGAAGAAAATAAAATAAATTTTTTTTTTTTTTTATTATTCTGGATCAAGACTATTTATACTCTTTATATAATCGGGGACGACCGTCACAAATATTTGCACTATATTGAAAGCTTTTTTTTTATATGTATATACATATATTTTTAATGGCTACAGGCTGAAAAACTGTCGATTTTCGACCATTAGGCAAACCTTGGTATTCATTAAAATACTTGTTTATAGGTATATAATGTCGTTATTTTTTCCAATAATAACAATAGGCTTAGAAGTACAGAATGAGCCGTAGTCGAGTATAAAAGGATTTTTACTTGTTTGAAGTTCGCTTGAGTTAACTTTTACTTAATGTGATTGTCAAATAAAAAACTGAGAGAGATTTTCTCGATTTTATTTGAATTTATTTTTCATTTTTCCTGTACATTCCTTTTCGGATATACCATCATTATGCGACAAATATTTAATTAGATATCGTGTTTTCCGTTTTCTCCTATATGGATATAGTCCACGACCGACTTGTATCGAACTAATATACTGCCAATAATCTAATAGTTAAAAAGTATCGCTTCCGTTTACAAAGCTATAAAGTTGAAATGTGTTAAAGATTTATACTTTATACAAACAAATTTAAATACTACTTTCCATGTCCACTTAATTGGCTTGTATTATTCTCTTACTTTTTTTTCCAAACTCATGTTGTTGAAATAGACATACCTTATAATTATGGCACCCCAAAGTTCTACACACATTACTACCTCATGGACGCCCACATTTTATTAACTTTAATTGGTTTTGACATTTATTGATTTATTCAAAAGCAAACAGAAAACAGAAAGCAGAAAACTGGGCAGGTGGTTGAGTGTTTAAGTGTTAATTTGAATATGAATTTATATTGTCAGGGGTATGGGTCAATATTTATAAATATCTGACATGCAATTAAATATTAAAGCAACAAGCAACAACACAGTTGCATCGCACATACGCATCAATATAAATATGTATATACATATAAGTAAATACAAATTATGTACATATGCATATACATATTAATAAAAATATGTTAATATTTTCATGTAAATAATCAGCTCAATGTTTACTGAAACGGCCTGTTTGAAATGTTTAAAGTCACCTCAGGCAATATCTTGAACATTGATATGACTTTGTGTTAAGTCATATGTCCTTTTCACAAACGTACACATACATATACAAACATCACATCTATGTCCTGGCACTGTCCTTACAATGTCAACAGTTGTTTGTAAAATTTTGAATTTAATTGATAATCCAATGAGTGTGGAAATAGTGTCGCTTCTAAGCACTAAGTATAAATTAATTGTCCTAAGCTATGTGTGATAAGTTACATTTATTAGTCTAAGATTGTAAAATCAAATAAATATTTAATGGGACATAGGACTTGTCAGTAGACGGAAAATGAAGAATTTTATTTAAACACTAAATAAACTGTATATAAACTTGATTCTATTTATTTACACATATGCAAAAATTAAAAGGCTGAGAAATTTATTAAAGACAAAGAACAATTAAAATATGAAAGTTAAACTCTTGCACAAAAGATTCACAAAAATTTTAAATTGTTTTTATCAAATCTATTCATGCATAATGTTTATAATCATGAGAAGCTGTTGAGTCTAGTGAAGCAGCTAAAACGGAAATCCATGAATGTGCAGCAATAATATTTGGCCTTTACTTTATTTTAGCCACAACATGCAGACGGCTCAAGAGAATCAAGATTATTACAAAAAAATAGTCAATAGATTATAATCTATAATAAATAAATAATTAATTAAATAATTATTTGTTCAAAAGTTATTAGAGATACAAATTTTTGCTAAAAATTATGCCCGTTTTTAAATTTCCTAAAAAATTGACTCTTAAATGAGCATGTAAAATGATGTTGTGTAATTAATATACTTCAGGAGGTGTCTTCTTCTATGTTAAGACCAAAGACTATAAAATACTATAAAATATTTTATAAACTCTGGTAAGACTTAATAAAAATATAATTTTATTATACAATAAACTCATTAATCTGTCAATAGTTTGTGAAATTTTGTATTGTATTTTTTCTTCCATTTTTATACGCTTGCAAAAGAGTATTATAATTTAGTGTAATTATAAAATGTGTAATGCATAAAAAGAGAAGTCTTTGACCCCATAAAGTATATATATTCTTGATCAGGACGACGAACTGAGTCGATATAGCCATGTCCGTCTCTTTGTCAGCCTGTCTGTCCGTCTGTTTCTATGCTTACTTTTTGGCTTTTTTTTTAAGCTATCTTGATAAAATTTGGCAGATCAGATAAACAATTATGTTCTGAACAATCTGTCTAAGTTTCATTAAAATCGGACTATAACTTATAGCTCCCATAGGAACAATCAGTCCAAAAATTTACTTATATGATTAACTTTTCTGTTTTGCAAGGTTTAAAACCCAAACTTAGTAGTTCCATGTTATATTATAATTTTTACAATCTTACCAAGTTTGATCAAAATCGAACCATTATATTATATAGCTGTCATAGGAACAATCTGGTAAAAAATAAGTTCTTGTATAAAAAACGTTTTTGTTTTTGGTTAAATTTGGCAGATCCATGTGCTATTAGGATGTACATAATCTGAATAAGTCGAACCACTATATCTTATAGTTCTCCATAGGAACGATCAGTTGAATATATAAATTTTTAAGAAGTTCATTGTAAGGGTATATAGCTTCCGTTTCCTTCTGGCTTAATATTTTCTAATAATACTATTTTAATGAATAGTAGATTTTATGTACATATATATAAATATATATATAATTATTATTTTTATATATATATATTATTTTTATCAAAAATCATTGAAAAGAAAAGAGAAAAAAACGAAAAGTAGATTTTTTTTAAATTTTTTCATATTTCAATTTTAAACATTATATTTGTACAAATGGTTTATTTTATTGTTTTCTGTCTTTACTCCTTCTAAATTACAACTTATTAGCATAAAGTTGTATTAGTCATTTACCTATTGAACAGCCCTCGTATAAGTATATCATCATTACTATGTTTGAAATTCAAAAGATGCTTTAAACGCCAAGCAACCAATTAAATAAAATAAAATTAGTCAATTAGCAAGGCTTAAGTCCTATTAATTTATTGATGTGTAAACTGTGCAAACATTGTACAATTTTTCTGAAAACCTAAAGACAATTTTAAACTATAATGTGTAGTGCAAAGTTAACATTAATGAAGGTAAATATTCTCAGAAATATGGCTGAGCTTTTGAGAATGCATAATTATGTACAATAAAATATTTCTGTAAAATAATTGGCTTTGTTTCAATTGATGACTTTAAATAAAATAGAATAAATCAAGATAAATTTAAGCAAATCAAAAATAGTTTCAAGAATATCTAAAAGGATGTTAACTGTGCCAAAATTAAAAATCACTTTTTATAGTAAAGATCCAAAATATCCGTAACAAAACTTAAAGCCATTTTAGAGCTAAAAACTCATACATCAAAGTACTACAACAATTTGTAAAATCAAGTGCAAGATTTATTATGAAATTCTTGCTACAAAATATGATTGAAATGTGATTTGTGATTTTTGTGGCTTGCCAGCCAGATTTAGAGCCACCCAAAAGTTCAGGGTTTTTGTTTTGGCTAAGAAAATAACGGCCGCATTTCGAAAGTTACGTGGAAATGTTTCAATTATTCATTAGGAATTCAGCTCAAAAGCAAGCTCATGTCAGACTGACTGTTTGATTGAGACTGACTGATGGATTGTATGACTGACTATATAAAGGATGTAAACACTTGAATGTTTATAGTGGAGAAGCCACTTCGCTTTGACTGTCAGTCAGTTCAAAGAAATATAATCACTTTGTAAGGAATATACTAGTAGTACTTATATTTAACCAGATGTTTCAATTATTGAAGTGCACTTGCATTTATATTTTGTATATCTGTGTGTGTGCATATGTGTGTGTACTCTCATGGACAGTATCTATAGTTGGGCAGGGGAAAATTGAGAATTCAAATATATAAATATATATATACCTAGTATTTTGTCTTAAGCCCAAGGTGCAGTTACTTTGAACTAGTAATTAATTAAAAATTTGCTTATATTACTATCTTAAACCCCTTCAATGAACAAACAACAAATCTTAACTACGCCCATGACACAATTAGCTTTAAGTGCAGTTATTGAGTTTTAGTTTTTGTAAGCACATATAAATAACATAAGTATAAATAACATAAGTATGTACTTATATATTAGAGCTGATAAATTGTTTTCTACTGATATGGAGTCATACTTTAAGTATACTTAATGTTGGTCCTTTAAGGACATGTGATTAACCATATGAAAGGTATTGAGCAACACATCATGAATGTACATATATTCGTACTATATGTATGTTTTATTTTTTTTATAATAAAAATTAATATAAAATGTAAATATAAATATAATATACCAAAACTAAAGGTAATACACTGTCCAATTTGAAAGATATTTAAATTAAATTTTTATTTTTCAATTTTATAATTTATAATTGTAATTATTACTATAAAAACTTAAATATAAATTTAAAAATTTTTTTTGTTTTTTGTTATAAAAATTGCAAAAATTAATGAATAGACAGACGAATTTTAATTTTCCATTTTCATAATTTATAATCGTAATGATAATTATTAAAATTTGAATATAAATTATAAAAAAATAATACTTTTTTTTATTTTTATATTATAAATTACAAATATATAAATTTTAAAGATAATTAAATATTTTATTTTTGATTTTTATAATTTATATACGTAATTTTTATTATAAAAACTTAAATGTAAATTATAAAAAATTATTTTTTTTTATTTTTACAATAAAAATTTTAAATATAAATATAATATTCCTTAATTAATAGACCGTCCAATTTTAAAGTTATTTAAATTGAATTTTTATTTTCCATTTTTATAATTTATTGTCGTAATTTTTACTATACAAATTTAGATATAAATTATAAAAAATAATATATTTTTTTTATTTTTATAATAAAAATTACAAATATAAATATAATATTCCAAAATTAAAGGATGGACTGCCCAATTTTAAAGTTATTTAAATTAATTTTCCATTTTTATAATTTATAATTGTAATTTTTATTATAAACATTTAAAAATAAATTATAAAAATATATTTTTTTTTTTTTGTTAAAAATTACAAATATTAACATAATTTACTACAATTAATGAATAGACGCTTTTAAAGATATATAAATTCAATTATTATTTTCCATATCATTAATTTATATTTGTTATTTTTATTATAAATATTTAAATATAATTTTTATCTTTCATTTTGATAGTAAAAATTGAAAATATGGATTATATTATGATTTTTAAATAAAAATTTTAATTTATTTTCATCTTTTTTGAAATTTAAATCAAGAAAAGAATTGTAATTAATTTTTATAATTAAAATTAAAAATAAATGTTTATTCTGCCTCCTAAAATTTTTTATTCATATACACTAGTGAGCACAATTATTTTGACGAAAAAAATATACAATATTTTTGCTTGTAACTTCTTGTCTTCATTAATTTTGGTAAAAACATAAACCAATTTTTTTCAGGTTTGATTTTTTTTTATAGCTTTGATAGCTTCAACAGTAATATTTCAAAATTGTATCTGTAATATTAAAAACTCTCATTTGATTTGAGAAAAACTCATAAGTTTGTGCAATGCCCATAAATTTTGTCAACAATTTTTTTTTGTTTTTTTTTTTGTAAGTTTGTCTATTCTACCTATGTTTCTGTGTACCTCAAAAAGCTAACAAATACACAGTTAAGCATTTAGTACTAATATACGTTTTGTACATACAAACATATATACATACATATATGTATGTGTCTAGTTGTTGAAGTAACTTCAACCTGCTGTTTGTTGTGCAAATTGGCCATTGAAGTTGCATATTGATTCATATTGCAACCCAAACTAGAGTCCTAGTCAAAACAATTTTGCATAAAATATAGTATACATATGTATGTGCTTGTTTATTTATTTTTCGTTTCAAGCTTTTCAATAAAATGCCATCTCATCATTAGAAACATGTGACTAAATTGTCATTTTGCATGCATAAATTCTACAGATGGCAAATGTGTTTACTAAATGTGTTCATGAAAATGTTTTTTTCAGAGATGAATACATTAATAGCCAAAAATTTGATTCAAAAAATAACGCACTAAGAAATCGCTTAATAACATTTCAAAATTTTAGAAAACATGTTCTACCATAATTAAAGTATTTTTCACTCTAATTATTTTGAAAACTGTGAAAACTGTTTCAATTTACTTGCATCAAATTTTTATGGGCATATTTTTCTTTAATAAAATTTTTATTTTTAGTATTTGTAATATATTACCTACATAAATATGAATAATGTAAAAGTCTTGAAAAAGAATAACTTTAATTTCTAATTTTATTTTTCTTGTTATTTTCTACATAAGTTAATATTTAAAATTCGAAAATCTTGAATTGTAATTACAAAACATTGCTTAAATGTATTTAATTAATTTGTTATTTTAATTTTATTGTAATTTTGTACATATGTAAATTATAAAATAAAAATTCGTTTAAGAATTGCGTCAAGTTTTTAGCCTTAGCTTATAAGAATTTTGACTTTATATTTTTTGTGAGTTTATCATATTTTTGAAATTACTTATTTTTTTTGCCTTTTTTGTTTTTGGAGCTACAGGCTCATACTCATACATAACTGGCCCAAAACGAAAGCCATCACTCATAGATATTTTCAATGTAGAGTGAAGCCAATCACAAAAATTTCCAATATCAATCGTATTTTTTTTTTGCTCTCAGGCTTGAACTATCAAAGGCCAAAGGCGTTGTTCACCTGGAATTGTGTTAAGTTTCATGGAATCTGCCCTCTGACCCCCTCCCCCCCCCCCATGATGTTGCCTTTAAAGTACAGGAGTATGCATTGCGATACGTGTTCAAACAATTGGGGGTTTTTTTTTTATATTTTTTTTTGTTGATTTTTTGTATACGCTTACTCAAATAGCGTAGTTTAAGTTGGTCGATTTGTCAGAACTTTTGGAATATAATACGTGTAGCAAAGAAAATTTAGCAATTTCAAGTCATTTTGAGTCGAATTTTCCATTGGCAATCATATAGTTTATTATTTTTAAAAAATGTTTAGTATTTTTTAATAATATTAAAATATCAATTTAAATTCGAAAATTTTTGATGTTCTTATTTTCTTCCTTTCTTCAGAAATTTATGTATAATTTAAAAAAAAATGTTTGATATACTTGATTTGCCATTGATTTTGAATTTCCTTTTATGCGACATTCGTAAAGGTTTTTCTTCCTTCCTTCCTTAATAGATTTATGCATAAATTCGTAAAAAAAAAAAATAGATAGTCTTGATTTGACTGTAATTTTTAATCTTGCCTTTTTGCGATATTCGTAAACGTTTAAGCTAGCGCAGTAAAGGGGCAATGGATCATTTAGCTATATTTAAAGTTCATAATTATACTGAATTGAAAATATAAAAATATGAAAATATGAAAATCAATTAATGAATATATTTTATTTATACAATATACTTTAAGCAATAGCCTAAACAGAAGGGCATTTAAAAATCAGCGTGAATTGAAAAAACGTTTGATTTTTATTTTTGTTTTTTTTGTTTTTGTATTTGATATAACTATATTCAAATTGGTTGCCAAGCAAAGATATGCAAACTCAAAGAAATCGTCTCCTCACTTGATGTACATTTTTGATGTCGAGTTGAGATGGATTTAGGGGAATGGGGGTCAGGATACTTGGGCTGCCAGCAAAAAGGCAGGAGTCCACTTTGTAGTGCGTGGTCCTTCGAGTTTTGTCTGCCTGCCATTTTGCGCTGGAATGCTGGGCAGCAAAAAGGGAAGAAAATGTAAGTAAAATAAAAATAAAAAAAAAAATATGATTCAAGTACAACCGACTACGCTACACCCTGTAAGCATTTGAGTCAAGCAGTTCAGGGCATACGGATAGACAAACCGAAGGACGGAAGTAGATCTCCTCGGCTTCGGTTTATATTGATTCTGGGATTAAGAATGCCTCCCTCTGCCTCTTAGTATTTTTACACTTTTATCACTCCCTTTAAGCCTTTTTGACTGGGTACAGGGTATAAGAAAAAGGCAAAAACAAATATTACTCTTTGGTATGCATAAATATGCATTATCTGGCAACAAAGCGTAAGAAAAATCGTTTAATGCACGATTTGGCACAAGGGAGCCTTGAAGCGAGCCTTAAGCTCAGCACCTTAATATTTTTTTTTTTTATTTTTTTATTTTTTTGTGTTCATCTTGGTGTTGCTGCTGTTGTAAAAGGATCTTTCTTTGTGCAGGACATGCGTTAATTGCGTGCAAGAAACGCATCCATCTTGTCGCTTCAGGTGAGGCCAAAGCCAAAGCGGCAACTAAATTTAATGGTAAATGAAATCAAATGGCTGACTGGCCATATCCGTCGCACTTAACATCCAACAAATTGTAGAACCGTTCACAACTGACCCGCACAACAAATACCCACACACACACACACACTTTAGAGTTGTGCCTTATGGTTCAATTGTTGTATTAAGTTCAGTAAACGTCATACTAAATAACATTAAATATTACATTTAATAATAAATTAATAATTGTAGCGCTGGGAAATTATATTAAAAAAAAATAATTTAAAAAAAGTTTAATATATTTTTTCTTAGCTTTTTTATTTAATTTCCAATTGTATTTGCAATAAAAAAGAGCTGGGCCCTGGGACTTTTTTGATGTTTTTTGGGGCTTTGATTTCAAAAATATAAACCTTATTTTTTTTTTGAAATAATTGTTTTTGATTTTTGTTACTTTGGCTGATTTTTTGACACTTTTTCAACTTATTTGTTTTTATTTTTACATCACAAAATATTCAATTGAAAAGTCAAATTGTGGAAATTTGTGTTTTTGAATAAGTCTAGTTCTCAATCATTATAATCAATCCCTTCTTCTCAATCATTTCAAATTTGTTTAACACCACTTAAAGTTGAAAGTTGTGTCACTAATTAAATAAAATAAAATAAAAAAATAGAAGTCTTATATAAATGGATAATTTTTCGTAATAATATTAAGGTATTTATTTTACAAGTTAATAATCAAATTTTTCACTTTTTAGGCTCACAATAATTAAAACTAAATGTTTTATTATTTTAAACTTTTAACTGAAGTATTTGGCACATTTTTCAGCACACATTTCAAATCTTTCTCTATTTCTGTCATTTCTATTTAATTGATTTGACTTATCAGTTAATTTTATACTTTATTTAAGTCGTTGCTGTAATTAGTGAAAATGTATCATCAGTTCAATAAAAACTTAATCTCTTTATGGGAACCGATTCCATGACTGTTACATATATTTCTAATGTATTATTAATCTCATGTCCCCACTTTTAATGGATGTAAAAATCGTTCGAATATTAATTGTATTAATAATATAAATATAAATCCGTTTCTCACTTAAATAACCTTAATCTACAAGATTTTTTTTCCTATATTTTTTAATATTTTAAAATATTAAATTTTTTTCGAATATTAATAGAATTTATAATATTAATGTAAAATTAACATAAATCTCCCAATTTTTTTTCATATATTTTTTTGTATTTAAAAATATAAAATATTATTGCCTTTATTTAGGACTTAAAAATAAAATCAATTAAAAATACGAGTAGTTCTTAATAATTTGGTTTTTCTATGTTACGAGTATATAAATCACAATATCGAAATTATATATATGTTACTGGGATATAATATGCAATTGAAAAGGAGTCACCAGATGGACCTAAATTTCTAGAACCCCCAGAAGTGGTAGAAGAACTCATCTAAAGAACTAACGATAGATTGTATATCATTAAAAAAAATGCAACATTTATAATCGATTTCATTAGGAATTGGGAATAATATATAATACTTTCTATATGGTTGTCATGATTTTTTGGTGACCTTAGTTTGTTAGGAGATTCTTTCTTTATTCAATTGAATGTGTAGTTCAATTGAACAAATTCTGAATGAATTGATGCAACTCCCATCTATAAACTTGCACACATCTCTGGTTCTTGGTTATTGATTCTTAGCGCCAGGAGGCAGCCCATACCAAAAGCAATCATCCAATCACCCAGTCACAAAGTTCTTAACACCAAGTCCAAGTCAATGGCAAAAGTGAAAATGTTTGCAATTTATTGTTACTACTACAACACAACGAGAATGGACATGGAACATGGAAAAAAGAAGGAAAAAATTACTATACATATATGTATATATATATATATAGTATTGGGAGAAGTAGATGGGTGTCGAAGTTAAAGTTGGAAGTCCGTTGATTCTAATGTACTCTGCAGCGTTCATTGATTGCCAATTGATTGTGTGTGAATTGTTGAGGGCTGAGGTCTTGGGGCAGCAATAAGTTTAAGTTAAAATTAAAGTCATCTTAGTGTTAACTTGCAACTGGCAACTGGCAACTTGCAACCTGCAACCTACAACAGCAGGCCATGACATTATGTTGAAGCATAAAATTTAAGCAATTTTGCAGTTAACTTATGACTACAACCGAAGCTGACGCTCAAACTGCTTTTACTGCTGCTGAAGCCTGGCTATGACGTAGTCTGCTCACATATCTTGTGTATATTTATATATGTATATATATTTACTAGAAATGACAAAATATCGATAGTTCAGATAGTCAATAGTTGCAATTGTACACTCAAAAAAAAGTGTACATCCAATTGTGGAAAACTGACGTCAGTGGTTGGAAAAACAGTATAGAAATAGCGCCATAGAAATTTTTGTATGCCCTGTAGATTTAATTACCACAAAGTGAAGAAAATGTTGTAACTCTGGCAGATAAAATTTTCCGTTTTATTTATTTTATTTAATTATGTCGATAACTCGAGGAAACTTTTTCTACAAAACATGGAAAAATCTATAATTTTATGTCCATAATAAAAAAAATCCGTTATTTTTTTAAATTTGAATAAAAAAATTACTTTACTTTGGTTAAAGAAATAAGTCAACATATTTTGTAAAAATTTATTTTTTATATTCATTTCATAGAACACCTGGATTTCATATTGTAGAAAATCCATACTTCCGATTATAAACCCATAATTTTTTTCGTTTATTCATATCATAGAAAATATATTCGTACTGTGGAAATTTTTACTTCTTTGTAGAGATTTATACTCTGTTTGTAGAATTTTATTTTATTTTTTTTATCGAAAGTGTTTCTATACTTAAAAAAATTTCTTTTTTCTTAGTGTAATTGTTCGATAGTTTGCCTATGCTTTTAAAGAGAAGTGTCCTTATTTTTATTTTTATAAACTGTAGGAAAGAATTGTTGAATAAAAATATAAATATTTTTTAAATATTGAAAGAATTTCATTAAAGATATTTCAATAGTAAGCAAAAAATATGAAAAGAATTTCATTAAAGCTTTTTCATTAGTAAGCGCGTGATTCGTCGACGAAAATTGTTAGGCAATGTGCTTGAAGCAGTCGTGCGTTTGACTAAAAAAAACAGAATTTTTTTTTAAAGCCAAAGAAAAAGTGATCTGATCTAGATTGCTGATCTAGACATCTGACAAATTTTTCCAGACCATCTTGGACAGTTCCTGCGTTTTTTTGGCACATATTTCAACACTTTATAGGACTAACTTCAAGGATTATTATTTGTCAGATACTAAAAACTGCAAAGACCCTTTACACTTAAAATTGAGCTCAACAAAAAAACGAAACTTTTTTTCGTTTTTTGCTATCGATAGTCTCTGCTGCCATAATGTGCCATCGCTAATATTTACCGCAGAGCTGGCCGGATCGCTGCCTGGTTGGCTGATAGGCGACAGTTAACAGTCAACCACTGGGCTTATGCAGACGAGACGTGGCTAAAACTTGGCTAAGGGGCATGTGGAGCGGATGCCAGTGCCTGCTATCATTCGGCTGTGTCTCTTGGAATGGGAATTGTGTGTGCCACCAGGCGGCAGTCGTCAGACAAAAGCACGCAAAAACTTTGTTGCAAAACACTTAACATTACACACTCACACACACACACACAGAGAGAGAGAGAGACATACACCAATACGTGCACTTGTACAGGCGACAAAAGCTTAAATATTTGATTTCAATTTAGTCTTAAGGATTTCTTAGATAATGCACTTCTAGTAACAAAAAAAAAATTATTTATTTAAATTTGTATATAATTTATTTATTTATTTGTGCGAAAAAACACAAAATATTTTACTATGCATAGGCAGATGAATGTTCCTTTGAACAATTTCTGAATATCCACTATAAAATATGTATCTCGGGCGTTAAAATATAATACTTTCAGTGGGTATTTTCCATTGCCGGAACTACAGCCTTTTTATAGCTGTTTTATCGTATAATCCGGCGGGAAGAAATAGTTCACCTTTGCGATACTTTTGGGCGAAAGAATTGCGATTTGAGTAGGAAATTGGAATGTTATTCTGAAAGTTAATAAACAAATAATTTTTAAATATATAGGGGATA
This sequence comes from Hirtodrosophila alboralis, assembly GCA_035043045.1. Lineage (NCBI taxonomy): Eukaryota > Metazoa > Arthropoda > Insecta > Diptera > Drosophilidae > Hirtodrosophila > Hirtodrosophila alboralis. Next base: position 163,636 of record JAWNNH010000097.1, read on the forward strand.
CTAAAATTTAAAATATAATCTTAATTAATGTTTGTTGTTCTCAACTAAGTACTTTAATATTTTTGGCACTAATTTTATTACTAGTTTTTATTATTATAAAATACAAGTTGGGTTCATATATTTTAAAATAATATCCCTATAAATTATAGACTTTTTTTTACATATAAAATTAAATTCCATATAAACATCTTTTCTATCTTTTTAGTACTGAAGACGAAGCTCTACTTTGGGCTCTACAGGTTGGATAATTTTCTTTTTTTTATAGTATATGTTATCGATCGGCGGCTTTTATTAATATGTTGAACATAAGTCTATATATCTTTTAATTTTTTTTCTCCCTATTTTAGGATTGCAAATTATTGAAGTTCTATTTTATGTGTTTTTGGTGCGAGAAAGCTGATGATATTTGATATGAACTTGATAATTTTATGAGCTTTAAAAAGCCCCAATTGCCTATTTAAATCTTTCCGGCAATTGCCTAGTCAACACTTTCAATCCTTTTAATGTCAGATTAACTTTATTTGTTATCGATATGTTTCCTGTGAAGTTAGTTTTGAATAGAAGCTCTAATTTTGCAACTAACTATAAGTTAATTGACTCTCCCAAGGACTGAATCGAGCATTCTTTGAATACACAGTTCATGCGCTTAGTAATCTTCCTGTGAAAGGAGGTGAAACTAAGGTCTAAAAATTCTATTTAAACTTTGTTATTCAAGACATTAAGTTTTACTTTGAAATTTGTACGATGGGACATGCTTCTTTCTACGCTAAGTTCCAATAGGAACTTATCTTCGAGAGCATAGATAATGCCTTCCAAGTTCAAAGTTTGACTAGAGTCAAAAATTCAATCCATCATAAAATCTCTCAATTGTCGACTTAACATTGATTTCTACCATTACTTTTGATTCCATTAGACCTGGTTCTAAATTTCACTTTCGTTTTAAATCCACAAATAAATGTGTTGCATACTTCTAGGAGCATATAATATAGAAAATAAGAATATGACATTTGTGTTGCCTGCACGCCACAACGAGTCGCAAAACAGGATGAAAGTATGCGTGTGTGTGTGTGTGTGTGTGTGTGTTGTGCATTGTCTGGTTAGTCCTTTCCGCATATATTTGAAATAAAGTTACGACAAGTTGCACTCAATTTTCAGCATTTACTGTCAGCGCGCTGGCACGCCAAGTCATCCAAGTCGTTTCAGGGGTTGCGAGAGGATGCCGGGTGTCGTCGGTTGGGTCTAGGACAATCCCAGGCAGTTGCCGACCAGGAGGCAGCACAACATATGTATAAACATACTTACATACACATACCAGAGAATAGCCCAACAAAAACTGTGTCAGTTCGTGTGGACATGGTAGGACATATATGGGTATATATATATATAGTACTATATAGTAAAAACAAAAGCGAGCAACGCATAAAACGCTTGAAATGAATACGTGTAACTATTGTGTACACCTCTATGCCCTCTACAACTATCTGGCTATACCTCTCTGTAGAGACTTTTGCTATCTCTAACTGGGTAGAGCCTTTGCAACTAAGAGTAAAAAGCGTCAGCTTGTCGGCTCGCCTTTTGATTTGCCAACGTTTTCATTTTCATTTTCATTGCAACTCCATGCCACCACACACACAACACACGCCACACCTGTCCCTGTGCCTTGTACACTAAGAAAAAAGAAACACTTTCGATAAAAAAAATAAAATAAAATTCTACAAACAGAGTATAAATCTCTACAAAGAAGTGAAAATTTCCACAGTACGAATATATTTTCTATGATATGAATAAACGAAAAAAATTATGGGTTTATAATCGGAAGTATGGATTTTCTACAATATGAAATCCAGGTGTTCTATGAAATGAATATAAAATTCATTAACCTGCAGAAAATGTTCTATGCTCAATATAAATTTTTACAAAATATGTTGACTTATTTCTTTAACCAAAGTAAAGTAATTTTTTTATTCAAATTTGGACATAAAATTATAGATTTTTTCATGTTTTGTAGAAAATGTTTCCTCGAGTTATCGAAATAATTAAATAAAATAAATAAAACAGAAAATTTTATCTGCCAGAGTTACAACATTTTCTTCACTTTGTGGTAATTAAATCTACAGGGCATAAAAAAATTTCTATGGCGAAAAAAATTTATGGCTTTATAATCGGTAGTATGGATTTTCTACAATATGAAATCCAGGTGTTCTATGAAATGAATATAAAATTCATTAACCTGCAGAAAATTTTCTATGCTCAATATAAATTTTTACAAAATATGTTGACTTATTTCTTTAACCAAAGTAAAGTAATTTTTTTATTCAAATTTAATTTATGGACATAAAATTATAGATTTTTCCATGTTTTGTAGAAAAAGTTTCCTCGAGTTATCGAAATAATTAAATAAAATAAATAAAACAGAAAATTTTATCTGCCAGAGTTACAACATTTTCTTCACTTTGTGGTAATTAAATCTACAGGGCATAAAAAAAATTTCTATGGCGATATTTCTATCCTGTTTTTCCAACCACTGATGTCAGTTTTCCACAATTGGATGTACACTTTTTTTTGAGTGTATACTTGTACGTGTGTGTGTGTGTGTGTGGTTGCACTTTTGTGCGCAGATAAGCTTGCATCTCCATTTGCATATGGAATAACATGCGTGTGAAAATTTGCCGGGCCTCAGTTTACGGTCTGTGTTCGTTCACATTCATGACAATGTCGTCGTCCGCTTTTCATTTCCCCACATAGATTCTGCCGGATTGCCATTAAAAATGTCACAACACTGTTTGCAACGCGCATCGTGCAACATTAGAGCATCAAGTTGTCACAGTTTAGCTGGCAGCTGCCATGTGTAGGTAGCAGCATCTAACAACTAGCAGGTGGCATGTGCCATGTGCCATGTGGCATGTGGCAGCTGTTAGTTTATTTAAGTTAACAACAAATTAGCTTAGTGAATTAATTGCCCATAAATCTGTGGCCATCAAAACACAGATCGTTACAATTGCCAAGACAACTTCATAATTAATGCACACGGCTGGCAAACAGTTAGAGAATTAGAAGACTGTACTACAAAGAACTTGGATTATGCACGACAATTAGATACTCTGTAATCAATTTTGAAATAATGTTTATATAAGTACTTCAGTTTTGATAGTTAATAGTTGGAATTACCCTATACTAAAGAGAGTTTCTCAATATATCACAATATGTAAAAGAATATTACAATTTATATTAAATTTTTCGATTTGAATGTTTTTGTAAAAATCTATCATTAAATGTAAAGACAGGAAATAATGTTTATATCAATAAAAAATTAAAAAAAAATGATTTTAAATGCTAGAGAATAATCTTAAAAAAATATTGTAGTTAGTACCAAAAAGTTCTTAATACTAGAATTATTTAAATTAATACCAGATCTTTTTTATATACAGTCAAAACTCTCCTAACGGACAGCTCTAATAGGCGTATGATCCTCCTCATAAAATTGTTAAAAAAAAACAAATTAAGTTTCTTCTTTATGCATATAAGAGCTCTCACGGCGCGCGTTGCTACGCTTCCGGACCTAAGAGAGAAAAAACTAATCATATTCTATAATGTCACTATGATTGCTCCAGCTGAGATTTTCATAAAATTTTCAAATAAATTTTTTATTCACTTCTTGATAAATTTATTACAACATTTTTCCAGTTTGTCAACCTATAAGATAATATGAAGTTACAGTAAAAATTGCAGGTTTCTAGCTTTTACCGTTTGGCCTGCTCGTGATTGGCCAATTAGTCAGGCAGTCAGTCAGTCTTATTTTATATATAGATTTATAAGCAACATATTGTCAAGATTTCTGTACTTTTCAAATCATTTTTTTATCAGTATATGACTTGTGAAGAGTTTTAAAAGGATACTTGGGATAGGAATAATTCCGAATAGGAATAGGAATAGGAATAGGAATAGGAATAGGAATAGGAATAGGAATAGGAATAGGAATAGGAATAGGAATAGGAATAGGAATAGGAATAGGAATAGGAATAGGAATAGGAATAGGAATAGGAATAGGAATAGGAATAGGAATAGGAATAGGAATAGGAATAGGAATAGGAATAGGAATAGGAATAGGAATAGGAATAGGAATAGGAATAGGAATAGGAATAGGAATAGGAATAGGAATAGGAATAGGAATAGGAATAGGAATAGGAATAGGAATAGGAATAGGAATAGGAATAGGAATAGGAATAGGAATAGGAATAGGAATAGGAATAGGAATAGGAATAGGAATAGGAATAGTCCATCAATTAACAAAAGTGAAACCATACTGAAGATATTTTTCAAAAGAAGAGGTATCATAATTAAGTTTTCCATATTTACTCAAAAGAATTAAAAAGCTTATGGACTTTCTTTCTACCAATCTACAGTGTTAAACAGTTGAGTTGTTTACGAATCAAGTCGTAGGATCATCCAAGCTTAGTCTGTATATAATGATGCAGTAAATATTTGTCTTACTTTTAGATGACAATGACAACTGCATTGTAAGCATTTTGGGCCGAAACACTGAACATTGACATAGTTTTTCGAATGGGAATGCGACTTTAAGTGGATTTCCATGCGAAGGACGAATAGAGTCAAAAAAAAAACAAGTGTGAGAGGTGTTTTTAAGTTTTTTTTGAAGGCAAACGGGCCAAAACTGCCAGCATTGGCCACGTACCGAAGTTGGCCAAAACAAGTTGTAAAGTGCAGTGCAGCAGCGTTGGCGTTGGCTATTATTTGGGCCAAGTTTTATGGTGTGGGCGTTTGGGGTTGGGGTTCGTTTGGTTAGTTGGTCTCCCTTGGTCGCTTGGTGTTGTCGGGCAATTCCCAAGCAGTTAAAATAATTGCAACAAATTTTCAAGTTTCCTTATTATCCTTTTTTGCATGCCTGTGCACATAATCCAATACACACACACACACACACACACAACAACAACTGAGAGGTTTGGGTTGACAAACTGTACATTGAGAGAAAAACAATTATATTTTTTTTACTTTTATAGAAAGCAATTTAATGGCAAAAATTAAAACTTACCCAAACTGTTTAAAGATCCTTACAAATTTTTAAAAATGCATTATAATTTATATAAATATAAAAATTACATGATTTAGCATCGGTATATACCGAGTTAGTTTTTATATAAAATTTAGATTATTTTCTATATTATTTATAGTTATATTATAAATAATTAGGCTGCTCTTTAATCATTAACAATTTTTTTAATGTGCAGAAAATTTTCTTTATTTTTCTTTATACCAATTTCACAAAACATTATTTTTAAACTGATATTTATTCTATTCTGATTGTAAAAAAAATTTAATACAATTTTTATTCTTGTTTGAAATAATTTTGGTTGCATAGAGTGTTATTTATTTTATTTATATTATAAAAAATTACGCTTCCTTTGAATCATATAAATTAATTAAATGTGCAGCAAAATTTTGTATATTTTTCTTAATTCCAATTATTTTGTATAACATTTTTTAAGCTTATTGTAAAAAAAAATAAATTGATTTTTAAAAAGAAAAATATGTTACAAATTCAATTCTTATTTGAAATAATTATCCATATACGTTATTTATTTTTATATTATAAATAATTGGGCTTCTTTTGAATCATATAAATTATTTTAATGTGCAGCAAATTTTCTGTATTTTTTTCAATTCCAATTATTTCATATAATATTATTAATCTTATTTAAAAACAAAATGTAATTGATTTTTATAAGCAAAAATTTGTTAAAAATTTCATTCTTATTTGAAATAATATTGGTTTCATAGTGTTAAATATATTTATATTATTTATATTTATGTTATAAATAATTACGCTTTCTTTGAATAATATATACTTTTTTAATGTGCAGAAAATTTGATATATTTTTCTTTATACCTCTTTCATATAATATTTTTTTTAGCTGAATTTTAGAATATTATTATTTTTTTTTATTTTACAAAATTATTTTATTTAATTAAAAAAAAAAATTTCTTAAATATTCTTTTCCTGTATGAAATAATTTTCTTAAAACTTTGTAACAAATTTTGAAAAATAAGTTTTAATTCCGAGTAACTGACATTTAATTCATATGTGAAATTTGTTATTAAATTAAATATAATAATATATTTATGATATATAATTTTGTGGAATCGAAAAAAAAACTACGACTTTACAAATTGGTAGGTTTGAATAATTGTAAACATACTTTTTGACAAGGCTTTAAAAAATGCTAAAAACCCTTTTTTTTATTTAGATTTTACGCTTTGAAGTGATTGGGAATTAAGTTAAAAATTTGACTTTAGAATATGCAAAATTTTCTTCAAAATTTTGATTTTATTTTTTGCTAGTTGAAAATACTTTTCTTGTGGCATTTATAAAAGATTAAAAGAAATATGTAAGTTATTTGAGTGTAGACTTGGCCGTAAACAGCAGCCACATAAATGTTTTAAGCTGTTGTGAATTATGGTAATGAATGTCAGCGCAAACTTCCGGCCAAGCAAAAGTCTGGGGCAAAATTCCAGTTCCATCAACCCAACATGGTCACCCCGAGACATGACGCCAGTTTACATATATACTATATATATCTATATATATATTTGCCTTTGTTTTGGACGCCTTTTGTTGTTGTTGGCGTGTCGCTCGTCCTGGCGGCAACTCGGAAATGCACCGTTTTAACTGCATGCGAAACATAATTGACAAACGGTTACAATGACAACACCGTTCGCCCGCCTGCTTCCCTCTTGGCCAAGAGATCCTGCACTAGTAACAGAGCCTATCTCCATCTTTGTATCCTTTGCCGTAGCCGTAGCCGTCGCCATCGTCGTCTCTTCTACTTTAGTTGCGTCTCCAGCTCCGTCCGTTATGGCCATGGAGCTCGCTGTGATTTATGTTGCCATGCATCGCCATTTTTACCTGTCCATAACAAATTGGACACCAGTTGATGGAACCCGTAAAAAGGCAACTTGTCGCAATGCAGCTGCACCTCATCCCCTGCAACCCCCTGACCACAGCAAACAAAAGTCCTTTGCCTTGTTGTGGTCAGAAATGAGCTGCGAGCTATCAAACAATAAACGTATTAATTATATTGATACAATAGAGAAGAAAAGGATTAACCCCAAAGAGCATTAACTGGTTACGTATACGTATAAAATCAATTTCAATTCAGAAAGTATTCTACTTTTTAATATATATGTGTATATTCCCTTAAATCGACGAACTGTATCGATTCAAGTTGAAAAATCAACATTTCTGTCTCTATATAGTATTTTCAACATTTAATGATTTTGTTATACACACTGTGAAATATAATATAATTATAATTTAATACATTGTAACTAAATGAATTATGTACAGTCCATAAATATTTTTCTTTTTAAAATAAATAAAAATTGAAAAAGAAACTGAGGCATCGCCATGTCAAAATATTTATTCCGAATAGTGTATATTAATTGTATTTTAAATAATAATTAAAAGTTTCATTTAAAAATCTTGTGGTAATTTTATTATTCAATTTTATAATACACACTTTATTATATTAAATTAAAAATGTTCTTCAATTTATATAAATAATTTGCAATTTACATAAATATTTTAATATTCGTTAAATGTTGTTTTTCGTTTAAATATATTGAATATTTTCGATTAAAATTAATACAATATAGTGAAAAATTAATTTTTTTTTTTGCATTTAAAATATTTTGTTTTCAAATTTAAATTTTTAAGTTGTTAATGAGAAAAATAAGTTTATTTACCATTAAATAAATTTTAATAAATTTTAACTTTGCAACATTTAATATTAAAATAAATAAATTTCTTATGATACCTTTGAACCATTTTTAACAGGGTATAAGTTATTAAAAAAATGCAATTTAATGTTTCGTGGTTTTGGCAAATGAAATAGTAAATTCAATATTTAACTTAATTATAAATCGTTTTGTAATATTTTGTAATAATGCAAATTTAATAAGATTAATTGCTTGATTATTATTTTATAGGATTCAATATGAATCGAAGCCGGGTATTAGACTGAATATCTCCAGATTCTCTCTTTATTAAGATCTTTTCTAAAAGGTTTTAAATTTAATTCATGTTCCAAGTAAAAATCAAACTAAAAATCAAAATGGATTTAAATTTGTTCGTGTTTTTTGGAGATATTAAGGCCGATGTGTTTAATTTTAATCAAACATATAACCTTTATTCAAATTTTTCGTCCTACGCGTTTCGGAAATGTTTTTATTTTTTACCTTCTTCAGGGAGTCTGTAAGTTATGTTTATATATATTATATATAGCTCTGCTTATATGTTTGTATATGAATTTAATTTTAAACTATTTTTTGCTGTGCATAAATTAAAAAAGTGAATACAATATAATTAAATTCAAATTCATACTTTAAATATGATTTGTGCGCATGGATTTTCTGCCTAATTTTCTATTTGTTAACAATTTCGATTTATTTAAAATTATTTTTTTATTTTCTGAATCTTTTGACAAAAATTTTTAATTACTTTTAGTAATAGTAATAATGATCATTAATAGAAATTATTTTTTACAACACTGTAAAAATAATATAATTTCTATTGGCACAGCTGTTATATATGTTATACAGATGATTATATAGCTACCAAATTTATATGGATATGTCGAAAATTTTATTCATCTATTAACGACTTTTTATGCTTTTCAATAAAACGCAATTGAAGTCAACAATTTGAAGTTAAAATATGATCTTTGTTATAAAATAAAAAGGTAATAAAATAAAATAAAATATTAAATCCAATCAAAGACGCACAACTAATTTTTCTAGCTGTGAATTGATTCAAAATTAAGTATTTATATAGAAAATCATCTGTTTTTTATCAAGATATATCAACTTAGATAAAAAAAAGATGATCGAAATCGGAAATCGGTTCGAAACTATTGTATAAAAACCTTTTTATTTTCAATAGAAAATTATATTAGAAAAAATTCTTAATTTTACGTAACTAAAGCTAACTAAATATATATTCAAATCCAATAACTATATAGCTGCTATAGTGACAATCGAGTTCAACATTTTCTCAATTTTCTGGCATTGGAATGCCTCTTGCCAATTGCTAATCTGTATTGTGTGTCTATCAATCTGTCATTTATTTGGAACTTTAATCCATTTGATGATGGGTCGACAACAGTTGTAAGTACCACGCACTGTTGCATGGGGCAAGTACCATATTGTGGCAAGTTTATGTTGTATAATTGCTTGTCTTGACATGTACTAAAGTCCAGGGGTTTAGCCAAAAGTGATTTAATAACTCGTTGAGTGTCAAATTAACATTGCCTAATGCTTGGAAACCAAAACCCAAACTTTAATTTTAAGGTTTTACACACAGAAAATGGAAATGGAAGAGTTCAAATTACACTGTGCAACAGTTTTTGAACCATAGAAAATTACCAGAGGTACGTTGTAGTCTTACTCGAGTATAGTATTTTTATATAAATGAAATTAAAATTTTTAAGGTATACTCAAAATTTTGCAGTCATTTTTACGAGTCACTTTTTACACTTTTTGTGACAATTTTATACAATTTTTTTATATAGATTATAAAAGGAGATAAAACGGGCTTTTAAATAATATATGTACATATATATATATATTAAATAAATATTAAGTATTGTTCAAGTTATAAACCTGTCAGTCTAGCCAATTTTTTAATACAATTATTACAAATTATTGACTTTGATCGCTGTAAAGTCAAAAAGTTTTCTCTGCGCCAATTTTTATAAAATTTTTTTAACTAATTAACAATCAATTCTGTGTACAACAAAACTTATTAAAACAGAAATAATTGAATATTAAGCAAATTGTTATTAAAAGCGTAAAAATCTAACATATTATTTTAGTAGTAGCGCTAAAACCAATTTATCGAAAATAAAAAAATATTTAAAAATTTTTCAATACTCAAACTTTTTGCTGTGAAAACAATAATAATTATTCCTGGCACTGGAGTAAATTTTTGGCTTCAATTTTCTCCACAAAGATGCAAGTGCAGGCAACTGCAATAAGAGAAGCAGAATTGCCAATTGCATTTCTCTGATGCGCTTCATTTGATTGCAATGTAAATTTGATTAGCCAAAAGTGTCCTTACTCTCGCTCCTTGTTTTTTCGAACAGATGGCCAACAATATCTGGCTTATGTCTGTCTATCAGAGAATGATATTGCTGTCTGAACGATGGGGTCAGCTCTTTGCCAAGTGGACATTGCAACTGATTTTCATGGCAGACAATAAAACATTTGAACAAAACGTTGTCCCAGCGCCATGCATCCATCATACATATGTACAATGCCAATTCCATGGACTATCTACTGACTGTCCAAGCTGTCTCTCTGGTCACTTGTTGCTCCGCTCCAATCTCCACACTCAACTGAAGTGGCCGCCACTGGATACAGGATACGGTAGACTGAGCATTGTACAGAGTGAACAGTGGATACTGCCATTTTCACGCGCAAATAAATTTGACAGCTGCCGTTTTCCGATGACTTTTGATTCGGTTCTATACTCTATAGACATGATTCTGACACATGGCACAACTGGCTTGTCTAGCATACTCTATTAAATTTAAGTTTTTAACTGTTAAGCTGCTCAATATTAATCTACTATCGATAGTATCGATTATAGTTAGCAATTGTATTTTATTATTACTTACTTTAACTGGTTTTGCCTCTATCTAGCACTGCTGTAAGATTTTAAAATAATTCCAGTATTTAAGTCTATCGATAGTATCGAAACCACGTCTGTCGATAGTATCGAAACTACGTGTAAAATCCTCATCAACAGCTTGTTCATATTAGTATTTATTTGTTAACAGTTAAATTAAAAGCTCAGTTGATGTCATTCAGTGCCTAAAGCTTTCATGTGCTTTAAAAGCTCTTTTTTTCAATAGATATTTAATTTTTGTATTATATATATTTTATTAAGGTATATTGATTTGAACAGAATTTGAATATAAAACTAGACGCATTCAATTGATAAACTTCATAATTTTAAGCTTAACTTAAACTTTCAGCTGCTTTTAAAGTTCATTTTTCAATAGATATTTATTTTTTTATATATTATATATTATTTTATTATGGCATATTAATTAGAAAAGAATTCGAATATAAAATTCGTGGCATTCACTTGATAAACTTTATACGTTTTAGCTTAAACAAAGCTTTCATGTGCTTTTAAATTAATTTTATATGAAATTATGATTAAGAGAAAAAGTTTAAAAAACATATAACTATTACCTTTTTTGGATGTAAAATACAATAATTAAAAACCTGTTCCAATAAATAATTTTAATTAATCTAAAACTATCCTAAAACTACTTTTTAAACTTTCAAAAATGTAAGAAATTCATAAAATTAAATTTTTCAATGCAAATTAAAGCATTTGATCTGCTTCTAAGTGACAAGATTAAAATATATATTTCTCATTCAATAAGGGAATATATGAATACTCTGTTCTATTGAATTTTTTCAACTTGTTTGGTTTTTTTTTTTAATTTTTTGTGTGTTTTATACACGAGTTGTGTCAAAAAGCTATCAACAGTTTGTGGGTGAATATGAATTTTGGATTCGAGGGGAGGGAATATTACGTGTTCATATTTATTTCACATATTTTAACACTGAATCGAATTGACAATATTTTTGCTACTATTTTGATTATAATTTCTAAAGCACATTTCAAATCAATTTGACTGTAAAGTTATATGCGACTGAATAAGCAGCCGGCCATGTGAATATTCATGTACACTGGACACAGGTTCCCGGAATGTCAGAAACCACCTGTTTTCCCCTTTAGCCCCTCTCTCTCTCTGTCGTCATTCATAACCAGTTAACCACCAAACCATCTCTGTAGAACGACAGGACATTTGCGGAACGTATTTGAATTCCTACAGCTTCTGGCTAAACTACACATCACATTTTCATTAGTCAAATGTAGTTACAGTCCTTACCGATTTCTGATTGCATGGTTCCAGCGATTCGTTACATATTTTTCTTAACTAGAAATGTACAAAGTTTATAAAGTGACAACTGTGACTATAGTGAATAATTAAAAGTTGATTGTGTTATTCAATATTTTGTATTTTTTTTTTATAAATTTAATTCAACAATGTTTGATTAAACAAAGAGAAAAATTTTGTATTCAAACTAGATGTCCCGTCGCGCGTTGCTACGCTCCCGCTTCAAAAAAAAAAGACAAAAAAAAAATCAAATTAATTTTACAATGTCAATATGATTGTTATTTAAAGCGCCAACGGGCATGAGATTTTTATACAATTTTTAAATGCACTTCCAACCACTTTTCAATATATTTTTAACCAAATTTTTTCAGAGTGCCAACCCACCATATATTAGGAAGCTACAGAAAAAATTTAAGTTTTTAGCTTCTACCGTTTGACCTGTTTGTGAGTCGCCAATCAGTCAGTCAGTCAGGTTGAACCCTTTTATATTTATAGATATATTAAACAAGAAGCTTAATATTAAGAGGAAGACTAAAGCTTAACAATTCTATTGGCCAGAGTTGTCGCCGTGGTTCAATTTAGAGCCATTTGGGATCGTACTAAACGTCAAAATTATCACAATTTAAAATTATTTAATAACATATTATAAACAGAGGTTGAACTAGCATCAAAAATAAATAAGTAATAGCATTTATTGTAGTTAAAACACAGACTACTTTATAATAATTAATTGACAGACGTAAAGATCAACAAGTTGTAATACACATGTGACATGGTTTGGAGTCGAAAAAAGTTTCCGAAAAAACATATATTATATTAATTAATAAAATAATAAATAACCCAAAAAAACAGTAACAAAAATATAATATTTTCATAAAAAAAAAGTATTGGATATTTTGTTCGAAATTTAATAAAAATTGTAACTTCAATAGATAGATAGATATATAAATAGATAGATAGATAGATAGATAGATAGATAGATAGATAGATAGATAGATAGATAGGTAGATAAATAGATAGATAAATACATAAATAGATAGATGGATCAATAGAATTATAGGGACGGTACGGAAAAATTTATAAAGCTAATTGGAGAACCGAGATTTATCTCACAAAAGAGACACTTCTGAAGTAAAAGAATTCCATGGTAAATTCTATAGCTTTTAGCCAATTTAAATCGCGAAAATTAAAATTTAAAAATTATTTTTGTATAGATTCTATCTGATCTTGAAGTTAACAATAGTATGGAGTCGAAACCATATTCAAACTTGGCCTGATAAGGGATACACAAAGTTGTTTCTAAACTAATTTCCAAATTTGCAAGAGTACAAATTTGTATGATCTCCATTTTAGATATTAATAAGCACAAGGAAAAAAAAATTAATTTTTTAGGTATGAAACAAGGTGGTTAGCTTTTATTTTTTATCATAAATAGAACTAAATTTATTTGTAACATATTTAATTTTAACATTGTTATAGACTTTTTAAACTAAGCACTATTCAGCATTTTTGACAAATGTTGAAAAATACAAAGTCGCATTCACAATTTTATCGATGATTGCAAATTTTAACTCGATAGTAGCATTTTTTTAAGGTCTGATAATCTTGAAATTTTGCTGTTCAATTTTGAATAGCACGCACTTTCAAGAGTGCGAATAATATTGCAATTCTTCCAACAAATTTGGCTTCCTCCTCTTCTTGTAATATTTGCAATAAAATTGCGTTTAAATTCTTAACAAAGTTTATTATTATTAACATTTTATTATCCATTTTAGCTTATATTGTTTTAAAGCCAAATTAACGCAGCTGTCTATGCATATGTATAAGTACACACATATGTCAAATCAAATCAAAAAACAGCTGATCAAATGCTGAAATGTGTAGTGTAAACAGACATGTCAGCATTTGACATTTTCAACCCAAAATGCCAAATTCAACTCGTAGTGTAAAAAGGCTATTATTATCATAACTGTGACTGTTCTATTTTTAAAACTGTGACAGGCTCTGATATTATTCATCTCTATTGGGCACACTGGCCATTTCCAATATGCGAATGCTGTCCACGAAAGGATTTTATAACTTCGCACATAAAGTCATTATTCAGCAAATGAAATTCAATGCAGAAAATTTTGAAAATATTTTAAGGGCTGACACAATTTCATTCGATATTAACTTTATTTCGCTTTAACATATAATATATTGGGAATAACAATTTAATTTTGGGCAAATAAAAAGAAATTTTAAATTGAAATTTAAATCAATTGAAAACTGGTGAAACTACATGCAATACTATCGATTGGTAAAACTATCGTTAGAATAAAATAAATCTTAAATATGTATGCCAACTATAATATGAGTTTTAATAATTTGTATATTATATTAAATATTTTAAAATTTGCTTGTGATGTAATTTTTATATGATAGTTTATAGTGACAATACGTTTCGATAGTTTAAACGATGATTATTTGCTCTACATACTCGAACTAACAAAAGGTAATTAATTATCGATAACATCAGTGTCGCTCCATTCTATCAATTCTCTTTCGCTCTCTCCCGCTCTCTCCCTCCACACTCTATATATGACTATTTCTCTGTTGTCACAAACATAGATAACAAGTTTGATTTTCGGCTTTGGCCGAAACTCGTTAATTTTGCAACGTTCCCAAAGGTAGGCAACACTTTTTATGCGCCAACTTTTATGCGTGCATTTTTTATTTGCCTACCTAAACACACACACACAAACACATCCACAAATTCTATAGACGCGCAAAGGCCACAGACACTGTCGTTGCCAACTTGTTGCGCGAGGGAGGACAAAAAATGTACTCAAAACAAAGCAATGCGTGGGAAACGCTGCTGAGCGAACGACGCGTCGTTGCGGCTGCTGATAACATTTGTAGTGGTCGGGCGGCGGGCGGTGGGCGGATGCAGAGGCGCCCGGCGCCCGCACTGTGAATTGAGTGCAAACTCAAGCTATTGCACATTAGTGTGTGTGCGTGTGTGTATAATTTTGAATTATATGATCAAAATGAAAACTATCGCTGATTCTCTCTTTCTCCGTTTCTATCTCATTTTCGCGCTTTCGTATTCTTTGGCTGATTATATTAAGCGCGGTTTGCGTATGTGTGTAATTGTTGTTGTTAATTAACTGAAATCGCATTAATAAAGTTACTTGGAGCGAGCATGTTCATAGACAGGCAATATACTATGCATGTATGTATGTGTGAGTGCAGCCGCCGCAGCATATAAAAAGTTTTAATTGGCAGGCGACGAAGTTGCGCTGACCTCCAGCGGATACCGCGACCGGGCGGGCTCACACACACAGCCAAACACACACACACATACATAAGCGACAAAATTTTTTAAGTGCATTTTGATTCAAATGTACACACACATAACGTACGCATATTGTTTTTTTGGTGTGTGTAAACATCGTGGCGCCTTCAAAGCATAATTTGCAAATGAAATTAAATTATATTTAACACATTCGTATATATTCAGAAAAAACTATAAAATATAGATGTTGCCAAAAAGAATTCAACAACGATTACGAATATTACATACATAAATGTATTGCAGTTTAATTATCGTTTTGAACGTGAAATTATGACACTATTTGAATTTACCAGTCAGTTTGCGTTTTACGCTCATTTTGTGCCACTCACTTGAGCGCTTTTATTTCCAGCGCAATTTTGAGTAAAATACAAGCATCTGTTGCGCGACAGTGGTGCAAAGGCAATTTAATTTTTATTTGAGCTCTTATGATTAAACTCCAATGTATTATCCCGAGCTTTATTATGTTATTTTATTTTGTAATGTTTACAAAGATTAACTTGTTTGAATAAACATTTTTTTAAGGCTTTGCGCTATCAATACTGTATGTTGAACCTATGGATAATATCTGCTTTATTAAAAGAATATAATTGGAAATATATTTCATTTATATTCGTCAAACGCTAAATCGCAAATGGTAATATGTAAATATTTTTTTAAAATGTTTTAATTTAAGTAAATATGTATTTATTTATATATTAATGTAAATTTATTTCTCCAGAACGCGAATACCGAGTCAATATATAATAACTCAAGCATTGAAGGTTTATAGGAAAATTACTATTTTAAAGACACATTTATTTACATATAAATATATTATATATATTTTTTGATATATGGAAATTACACGTCGGATAAGTTTCTAATTCTTGTAAACACATGAACTTGTTGGATATAATTTTTTTTATATATACATACATATATTATTTTATAATATTATTTTAATTTACGTATACCTGTGCTCATTCATAGCATTGTGCATTGTGCTCTTTAAATTATCTGCGCACCACTGTTCACCATACCATTGCCATTTGAGTTAACATTAACATTGAGTGGTGTCTGACAGCAGTTCGCAGAAAATTTGAGTGTAACTTCGTAGAGGAATAACATAACAGTTTAATGTTAAACAAAACTCACTCACCACTTTTGGCATTGCTGCTTTCTGCTTTGTTTTGCTTTCTTGGTGCGTTTCAGTTTGTTGTGTGCGCGCGTTCCGAACGGTACTCATAGTCGCGTGCGTCGTCGTCATAATTGCCGCCGTCGTCGTTGGCGTTGTCGTAGTTCGTTCAAAGCGAAGCTGGTAAAAAACGATGTATGTTTAATGTGTGTGTGTATATCTTCGCTGCGGCTGCTGCTGCCGATCGACGCGCGCAATGATCTTTCAATAATTTTGTTGGTTTTTTTTAAGTTCTTGTGTTTTGTGCGTGTGTGTGTATGAATTTATTTGAAATGGAAATGCATGTGCAATAAAAGAACGCAATACCAAAAAACCGATAATAAAACAAATGTTTTTGTTTATTAACAAGAAATTTATACATATTTACAATTTCTTAACTAAATGTGAATGTGTAAATGTACAAAACTGTGTGTGTGTGTCTGTGCTGTGTTGTCTTGCTGATTGTATGTGTGTTTTTCTGTGCGTGTGTGTGTGTGGGGGAGCGAGCAAAGCTTAAAAATGAGAATTGCATATAAAAACTGGTTCTTGCAACCAGTCGGCCAACATAGCTAAAAGAAAAGGGTTCAAGCCAAAGCCACAACAACAACAACAGCAACAACAGAAGCAGCAGCGGCAGCAGCTAAAAGAAGAGCAAGAAGAAGCTAAATTCCCATTAAATTATCGCTGGCTGCGCTGTTGGCTTTGGCTTGGCATGCATTTGCGCTGGCCGCGCTGATCTCGCCTTAACCTCTCTCACTCGCTCTCTCACGTTTGCTTCAGTTCTCGCTCTCGCGCTCTTCTTTGCTTTGCTACCTGTGGCAGGTGTGCGTGTATGTGTGTATGTGAGTGAGTGAGCAGCATTTTGTGTGCTGCGAATGACAGCGCAAAGCGTAGTGGCCGATCAAAAATGACGTTAACATTTGTTTTACTTTTTACTCTGCTTCTGCTTCTCCATCTACTGGTTCTTATATGTTTGCTCACTTTTTCTCACTCACACGCCCTTCTTAATGTTGTTGTTCTTGTTGTCTATTGCAGGCAGCCAAAATGCAAACCAAATTAAAAATATAAAACAACAAAACTTTTTCCCAAGTGAGAATTAAACAATTCTATAGAATAAAACAAAAAGTAAAACAAAACACAAAAAAAAACAAAATAAATTATATACTACGAGCAGTGCTGCCATCAAACGCAGCTCAAAGTAACAGACAAGACAACAACACCAACAACTGGCACAAATGAAGGAAAGGCAGCGACGATCGTTGGCGTCGTCGCTGCGGCGCGTCAACAAAAATCCAGCAGTAGCAAATATAAGAATAACAACAACACCAACACCTTTGCTCAAAATGCTGTCGCAGTCAACGTCGTCGTCGCCGCCGCTGCTGCTGCCTATGCTGCTGCTGCTGCTCGGCATTGCCGCATTTAACTTGGACAGCTGCTCATGTTACGCGGGTAAGTTCTGTCTTATGCACATTCCCCGTCCCTCTTTATCCAGCTCACAACATTTTTTTTTCCCACTTATTTTGCTTCTCTTCGTGTTGTTTTATTATTCTTTCTTTCGTTTTTTTTTTGTTTCTTTTGGTGAGTGTGCCTCGAAAACAAGTACAAAACAAACAGCCCGTGGGAATTTGTTGTTTCAAAGCGTTGCAGGAAATTAGGCAAAACCAAGGCAACATTTAATAAAGTAGTAGTAATAGTTTAGTAGTAGCCTACGGCAGCATTTAGTAGTAGTAGTATGCATTGTTTTGTTCGATAAGAATTTTAGTTTCTTGTTCTTATCAAACTAAGTCAAACAAACAGACCTCAAAATTAAATTTACACGTGTTTAAATATAAATACCTAGAAACAAACATATGTACACATATACTACTTTATATAGTGCTCGATCTACTACTACTACTACTACTAAAATATGTAGTATAAAAAATATATAGAGTTTGCAGATTTCTCAAAGTAGTAAAAAAAAATTAATATGCCCATTTTTTTCCAATCTAATTCAAAGCGTTTGGGTTTTGATTAGAGATTGTCATAATAATGCAATAATTGGAAAATAATCGATATATATCGATATATTTCAAAGACAAAAAGTGTCTTTAAAATAAGTATGTTCGATATTAATACAATAAATTAAAAAAATAAATTTAATGAACATAAAATCGGTTAGTAATTCAGGAGAAACTATTAAAAAAATTTAATATTATACCACGTTCGGAATTTAAAGGTTAATTAACGACAAATTTTACACACAAATAAATTTTTAAATATTCAGAAAACAAGAATTATTTCAACATTTTCTAACATATTTTATTTTAACAAACGTTCCCAGACTGACAAACAAGTAAATTGTGAATACATTTTTTTTTTCGCTGAATATTTTATTCTAGAAAACAGAAAACGCAAAAAAAAAACAAATTCCAAGTAAATTCAGATTTTTATTTCATGTTTGTTGACAAAACTATAAAAGTTATTTGAGTAAATATCAAATATACAAAATTTTTAACATGGAAATGCACAAGAAATTGAAAAAATAACAATGAAGAAATGTGAATGCAGCAAGAACTTGAAACTTGTATTTGTCTAAAGTTTTAAATTGCTTTAAATTGACTTAAACTATATATTTTTAATCAAATATATATAAAGTTATAATTGACAACAAAGATATAAGAATAAATGAAACATAGTTGAAATATTCTTGTGGTAGATAAGCAGAAATATAAAAAATAAAATATTTATTTAATCGATTTTTTATTTGCTTATCGATAAACGTGACAAATTTATTATTTAATTGTACAGTATAAAATCGAAATCGCTAAATTTAATCAAAAAATACTGGCGTTCTACAATTCGCAAATTTTGCGCTTAAAATAAAAACAAATAAATATATAAAAAAAAAAGTGATTAAAATTATGAATTTATTGTATATTTAATATCCCGTTTCTTTCGATTTAATATCATTTTAATTTCTTTCTTTTGTATTATATTAAGAGTAAAATTTATTCCAATTATATGATAGAGTTTCCAAATAATTCAAAAATTTAAACATGGCTAAAGTTGCACAAGCAAAGTCGAGGCATTTATTCGATATTCATGTGTCTTTTTTAATATACAATAATTTTATATAATTATATTTATTAATTGAATATAATTTATTTAATTTTTTGTCGTTTTAATCCAAAATGAAATGAGCCAAAATATCGATCACGTTCGTGTAGAATTCGATTCGTTTTTTATACGTTTCAGGCCGATAATTAAGGCAAAAGGTTTTCATAGCAAGTCTAGTTAATTGAATTTAAAATCTTTGATTATTTGTTGTAAAATTTGTCACTTTTTTAATGAGCAAACATTTCTTGAAAAATAAAAATGATTGCCTTCTGAAATGAAAAAATAAAAATAACAAAAAAAATAGTTATTGCCTCCTGAAAAGCAAAGAAAAAATAAGTTGAATAATTTTTTCAAACAATAAACTTAATGGCCCAAGGGATCTTTATAATGGCATACAAAATTTTACATTTTTATAAAATTTCAACAGTTTGTAAAATTGTTATATTGAAACATTTATTGGGTATATATTAAAAAATAAATAGAAAATAGAAACAGCATCAGAAATTAGATTCATTTATGTTGATCTTAAAAATACTATTTTATTAAAAACGAAAAAATGCAAAAATTAAGCAAACTTAAGACAAAAATTCCACATTGCACATTTATCAAAATGTTGCCGACTGTAATTAAAAAAAAAATTGTCTTCTTCTAAAATTAGAGCTGAACACGGGTCGTGTTTTTTTTTTCCTTTCATAGGAAATTGCCAAACTCGTGCTTAAAAATCTTATTTCGTGCCGGGCCGTGCTAGAATCGTGCCTAACTCTAAGACACAAAACACATCAAAGTTCCAAATGATTTACAAAATTTTAAAAATTTTACATAACAAATTCGATCAAACTGCATATGAAAAGTTTTATTTTTTATATGAATTAAAAATATAAAATACATTTTTTTTGGTTCGTTCTTTCTTTGAAATCGTTGTTTTTTTCTAGCTCGAATATGTCAATAATCTTTAATTAAATAAATATTCTTGTAATTAAAGTGCTCGACGCTCTGAAGCATCTCTCTCAAATGCATTACGCAAGAGTATCAAATAAATAGTAAATAAACCTAAACACAAGGTACAAAAAAACCAAAAATTAAAACCATTTTTTTTTTAGATTTTTCTTTTTTTTTTATAAAAACAAAACACTTGTACACAAAAAGCCTAAAATAAGCTCTAAAGAACTCAAAATAAAACCGAAATGTCGTAAACTTTTCAACAGGCACACTCCAGTTTCGATTTGTGCAACAAAACTTTTGTTGCCAAAAAAAAAAATAAATTGAAATAAATGAAAATAAAATAAAACAAAACAAGGCAAAAGCTGCAGCTGTCCAATTACTTGTGGACTTAAATACTTTTGGGCTTATGTTGAGCAGACAAAAAACATATAGTAAATACGTCTGACTAATTAGGCACACAGGTTGCAACAAATGCTCTGATTAGCGAAATAGTTAATCCTAGCCCTACTATACAAAATTAGCTCTAAAATGAATTATTTCAAATGCATTATATATTTAATTCAACAATTAACTCCATCAATGGTTAATTAAATATTGCAAAAAAAATGCAAAAAAAATTATTTGATTTACATTCATTATTTCAATTCAATTGCAGGCAAAAGATATCAGATTATTTTCAATTAAAAATATAAAACATTTTATATATAATTATGAAAGGAAATAAGAAACTCAAAGTACAACTCTTTAATTATAATTACGGTTTTTCCTTCGTTGTTTTTTGTTGTTTGTTTGTTACCTGATTATTCCATTGTAGTTCATAATTGTGTGGCATCTGTCATGAAGTGCGGAAGCCCGCCCTGAAAAACAGGGATAATTTATCAAGTTTTAAAACAATGTTTAATAATTTCATTTCATTCCATTGTCAGATTATTTCTACCACATTGAGTGCAGTTAATGTAATTGTTTTTCTTATCATAACATGTTATAAACATTCCTCAATCAGTTTCCTATAAATCTATAATTTTAAAAAATAAAAACTGCAAGTAAACTTTTATTTTTGATTATTGCAAGTTGTTCTTTAAGCTTTTTGATTTTTAGTTAAAAAAATATGTTGAAGCATATTTTTTGATTTAAATTAAAATTGGCAAAATTTATAAAACGTGTTTTTTATAGTAAAAATTACAGAAAATCAAATTATAATGTTTTTTGATAGATTTTTAGATAGAACTGCAAGATAACTGTTATTTTTGATTTTTTTAAAACAAGTTGTTTTGTAACTTTTAGTTTTAATTTTTAATTAAAAAAAAAACATTTTGAACCTTTTTTTTTTTTAATTTTAAATTAAAATTGTCACAATCAACAAAACTAGATTTTTTAGCAAAAATTACAGAAAATCAAATAATGTTTTTTGATAGATTTTTAGATAGAACTGCAAGATAACTTTTATTTTTAATTTTTAAATAAAAAAAAAATGTTGAAGCATATTTATATTAAAATTGGCAAAATTAATAAAACGTGTTTTCTATAGTAAATAACACAAAAATCAAATTATATTAAATTTAGATTTTTGGTAATTTAGCACATTATTTTCTGAATGATTTATTTAGTCAAAATTCGCTGTCAATTTCTGATTTTGTCTCATTTATTTCTCATTTTATGCATATTATTTTCACATTGATTTTATGTCATGTATTATGACATTTAATTCGGTTTTACACATTTGAATATATATATTTTAATATAGTTTAATTCATTTTAATTTCGTTTTTTACTTTCGATTTCACCTGTAAATTACATTTTAATTAAAACTTAAATGTTTTCACTTAAGACTTCAATAACTGTGAACTCATAAAATATTCAAATACCCCCCCTCAAAAATAAAAACATAGAATTATTAATGAATGACTGTAAGTGGCATCGTCCCCCTTTTCTCCACCCTTGAAATTTTCGGTACTCAAATGATTTTCCATTGAAAATTCAATATTTACAGAGAGCAGAGAGAAGGGCGACGGCATTTTCACTTTTACATACAAATAACCAAATTCATATAACAAATATTCGTATTTAATAACTAATATCAAATATCAAATGGCAAATAATATCGAATTCAAGTTAATTAATAGTGCAAGTACATTATTTGAATATGGAATTCATATTTAATAGTTGAAAATATTTTTAGGGCTTTGCAAAAACGTGACAAACATAATTGATGCAACTAGTGCTAATTATTACATTGTATTTATTCAAAATAACAATTGGAAAATATTTGAAATATTATGCTTAATAGAATTAATTAGTTTTGTATTTGTGTTTTCATTCCTTTTGACTAGAAATGATTGCACCAAATAGCTTAAATATTAATATATTATTATTAAATCGAGTAAAATAAATTTTATTATTAATTTGAAATGTTGGGAATTTTTCAATTTGAAGAAAAAGTTATAATATAGATTATGTAATGCATTAAAAAAAAGACAACTTTACCTAGATAAAGCATAGAAAATGAGCAATAACATTTCTATAAATGTTAATTAACATAGCTACGTTGACAGTAACATTTTGGTGTTAAATCAATAAAAGACAGCTTTATATAATAAATTTCAAATGAACATTAACATATCTTTAAATGTTAATTAACATAGCTTCGTGGACATTAACATTTTAGTGTTAAATCATAATGTAGTTAGCCCAAAAGTTTATTTAAATGAAATTAAAACTTTATTTTGTTTAATATTTTAATACTCAACAGAAAATGAGCATTAACATTTCTGTAAATGTCAATTAACATTGCATCGTTGACAGTAACATTTTGGTGTTAAATAAATAAAAAACAATTTTAACTTTAGATAAAGCATAGTAAAGCTCAAATAAATAAATTTGAAATAAGCATTAACATTTCTTTAAATGTTAATTAACATAACATCGTTGGCAGTAACATTTTGGTGTTAAATCAATATGTAGCTAGCCAAAAAGTGTATATAAAAAAAAAAATCACAACTCTATTTTGTTTAATATTTTAATACACAACAGAAAATTTGCGCGACATAAAATGTTTAAATATTTGCATCCAATCTGTTTATCACTTAAAAAGTCGTTGCATTTTATTTTTTCAAATTTTGCCCAGCGTTGCCAAAAAAATGATGTGTGTCGGATTTTTTTTTTTTTTTAAATTTTGTTCTGAATTTTTATTCGTAATCCAAGAAGAGTTGAGTTGCTGTGTGAGAAACACCAAAAAAAAAAAGATAAAATTGCACATGCAACCATCTGGTGTCGGATCTGTTTGCAGTTTCCAGTTGCCGCCAGAAAATTGTCGTCTTCACATTCTTAACAGGTGTCCTACGAATTGGAGACAGAATTGTGTTAATTATAATGCTGCTAATTAGCATATGATATCCGGGACTCTGGACAGGGTAAAAGGCGAAATGGGAAACCTTTTTTTTTTAATGCACAGAGCTGTGCTCTGCCAAGGCCAAAACACAAAACGGCGTCTTATATTAAATATGTAAATAAATATTGCAAAAAAAAATATTAAATAAAAAGAAAAATAAATTCTTTAAATAAATCACACGAGCTGATAAAAAAATAAATATCACAAAAGTGTTGACGCTGCGTCGGCGTCTTTGGCATTTTTTTTTGTCTCCATTTCCAAGGTGCCAACAAAAAAAATAAAATATATAAATAAACAATTTATAAATAAGCGGCGTATGTTAATATTAAATGCAATTAAATAAGAATTGTATATATAAAACTTTGTTTATAGTGACAATCAAGAGCATTCAGACTTTAAATATGAGATTATTATTATTGTTGAATTATGATTTAAAAATTATATAAAAAATAATATAGCTAATATTGCCATATATGATCTCATATTCTCTGTGTTATATATAATTTTTTCTTGGATAGCTCAAATAAAATTAGTAAAATGATTTTTTAACTCTATTTTAATAGAATATTTCTGCATATTTGCAATTTAAAAGTCGAATCAAAAAATCTAAAGTTATGGGCCAGAAAATGGTGTCAAGTTATATAAGCAGAAAAAAAATATATTTTTTTTTGTTCTTTTATTTTTTTTTATCGATAAACGTGGCAAATTAATTATTTAATACTACACAGTATAAAAATGAAATAGATGAATTAAATACGAAAATTGGCGTTCTACAATTCGCAAATTGTGTACAAATTTTGCGCTTAAAATAAAAATTAATAAATATATATAAAAAAAAACCAAAAAGAGTCGTTTGGGTCAAAGTTTTGTGAGCAATATGTATAATACGTTTATTGCTTATTATTGTTTAATTAATTTCTCGCTTCGATATTTTTATTTAATACCATTTGTATATCTTTCTTTGGTTTTATATTAAGAGTAAAATTTATTGTTAGAATATTGTCAAAATAGCAGCTTAAAAATATGTTTAAGTTGCCATTTCTGCATATTTGCAATTTTAAAGTCAATCAAAAAATTTGAAATTATGGGCCAGAAAATGTTTTCGAGTTACCTTTTTTAATTCAAAAGGCAATAATAGTTTTGGTGTCAAAAGTATAAATTTTTTATTAAATTTTTTTTTCTTTCTCTTCACCAATTTTTATATAAATATTTTTTTTTTTAACAAATTTTCTATCATTTCTGTTACAACAGCATTTGTTCGAAAACTTAAAAATAAATGTGTCGAAGAAATTTAAATCTAGCATTATTTTTTAATAAAAATATTTTGCATTTTACATTTTTTTTTTTTTGCATTTTTTTTGCATTTTTTTAAATTTTTTTGCTGTGCATTAATATCAAAAATAGTTTTTAATAATTTTTACAATTTTATTATAAATCTTAGCGCTAAATCGATGATAGAAATTTTGAATTTCTGTTTTTTGCACATTTATTATATTGTCTTAGGAATATTGAAGCGTGCAAAAAAATTTCTTTAAATACACAACATAATTTTGTTTGTTTCTATTTTTTCGAAACTCAGTTTTTTTTATTTTGCTAATCGACATATCCTGTTTATTGAGAGCAACATCTTTGTTGTCTATTGCTCTATAAATTCTGGATTAAATTTTTTTTTTTTTGGAATTTACAGATTTATCTCAAATTCAATTGCTAAGTTAAATTCAATATATTTGGTTTTGGTCAAATTGAATTGAATTTATTTAAGTTAAACTTAACTGCAAGTACTATATATATGTATTATCCTTGGCTTGTTTGCTATTATTATGTGTGTTGAGTTGGAATTCAATTCTATTTCGCAATCTGCGTTATATTATCCTTATCCTGTTTAGTTTATTATTTTTATTTTTTTTTTTTATTCAAGTGCATTGAAATTTTGCAGGCTCTTTGTCCGTTTTGGCAGGCCATATATGGATTGATTTTAAGCCAATAAGCGCATTTGCTTGTGAATTGTATTGTCTGGTTGATTGTATTATGGTTATTTGAATTCATATATATATATATATATATATATATATATTTAGGAGCAGTGCCTACTTGAAATATTTATCGACCAATTCAAATTTAAGCATCGCCTTCTTAGTATTTAGGCTTATTTAATTGTAGAGCATTATATATTTTCCATCTACATAGAAGCGAGAGAGCACATTAGATAAATCAAATGTTGTGTTTCCGTACCATTGTTTTAAAGCGTATAAAATTGATTGACCCAGAAATTACAACAAAAGCAACGCACAGTGGTGCAAAAATGCAGCTAAAATTGGTCAAATAAGTGGCTGTTTAGAAATCCATTTCCGTTTCCGATTGAATTGTAATTAAATATATGATTTGTCAGACAAAAACTTTTGTGTGGGTTTTTTTTTATTATTTTGGAAATGATTTTAATGTCAAAAATATTTCTATATAAAATGTTTCGATTTTAAGTAAAATCAAGACTTTTTTTTGTTATTTAATTTATAGTTAGTTTCAAGTTAAATTAAATGTCGAAAAATTGAGGTTTATATCTTTATATAAATCCTACCTAAGAGTTTTTTTTGAATTGCTAAAAAAAACCTAAGAAAAAAATACAAAATTGTCTTGTGCTATATAACACATTTTTATTGTAATTAAAATCATTGCATAAAAAAATATGAAGCAAATAAAAAAGGACATTTATTTGAATTTATAAATTTAATGTAAAATTAATCACATTTTTGTATCTTACAAAATTAAAAAACATACAAAAAAATACTCTCCAAAATATACTCTCTTAAAAAATAAATGCAAAACTATTTTACTTTTTAAACTGATTAGTGTCAATTTTATATATTTATTTGATATTTTTATATATTTATTTGATATTTTTATATATTTATTTGATATTTTTATATATTTCTTTGATATTTTTATATATATATTTGATATTTTTATAAATATTTATTTAATATTTTTATATATTTATTTGATAGTTTAAATCGTCATGTTATACATATGTTTATTTAGAAATTTTGAGCATAAATAATAATATTTTGTGAACACTGTGTGGCATGTCATGACATGTTGTTGTTATGGCTCTAAAAATGCTTTTGCATTATTCTAATGCGTTTTTATTGACAATATAATCGCATTGCACATTTCATGCAACATCAGCAGCATAAATAACAACAATAACAATTACAATTATCCTATAGAGAATCCACAGTGTCAATACAATGGCAAAAATCAGCAGCAGGCCGCGTCAACAACAATTTTGAATTGCCAAAAATTAAACAACAGCAGAAGAAGAGGGCCAAACAGTATTCAGAAATTCTGAATGGCATACAGAATACGCAATAACATGGCAATAATAACAACAATTGGCGTGTGTGGCATGTGCGGCATGTGGGGCATGCGGCATGTGGCTTGTGGTGGCCAGCCAGCATTGTCAATTGGGTGGCGCGCTACTTGGTCATTGCTCATATAAATTGGCAACATATTCCAAGTGTAGCGACGCCTGCTTGTTTTCTTACACTCACATAATCAATTATTCAAGAAAATAAAAAAAATCTCTTTAATCAAATTTTATTCTTTAAACTTTTTTGTAATGAAGGAAGTATTTATTTTTAAGCAAATATCGCTGCTTTCTCAATTAATCGGTTTTTTGGCTAATGTTGCCGATTATCGATAATAACTTTGGTATAATTGAAAAAATAAACCATTTTTTATAAAAAGGAATTATTTATTTTTAAGCAAAAATCGCTGCTTTGATAATTAATTGTATTTTTCTTGCCGAATATCGATAATACATTTAATCGATTTTAACAATAAATTGCCGATTTTATTCTAATCAATATAAGTATCGATCGATTTGGGACAAAAGCTGAAATTTGATCGCTCAACCAAAGTTGGATTCTTAAATAAAATATATTGAAGATTAGGGAATAAAATATATTCTTATATATTTTATATATATATATTCTTAAATAAAATATATTGAAGATTAAGGAATAAAATATGTCAAAAAAAAAATGTTAATATTTATATATAAGTGTATCAACTTTATTTCTTTTTAAACATTGAAAAATCCTTTATATAAATCGGTTTTTCGACTTGGTTTTTTGATATTTTGGTTAGAATAGGATTGTATTAGCTTTTAAATGTGTTTCTCTGTAGTCAAATGCTACTGAATATTTTGGAATAATATTTTTAGCTAGAGTTTCAAGAACTTTTTTAACTGTTTTCTTAATGTATAATTTATCAAAAATTTATATATTTTGTTTTCAGCACAAAGTGTCGCTAAAAGAAAATTTTTAACTTATTATTTTTGTCACTTCAAATGAATTCTCGCTTTAAAGTTTTATGCCATTATATGAGTATAATAAAATTATAATCATTAAATAAATTTAGCAGAGTAACAATCTATAAATTCTCTTATTAAACGCAATTTTTAGCAGTTTTTTTTAAGTTGAAAACTCATTGTTTCTAAAATGAAAATATATATATATATACTTAAGTTTATATAAAGTGCAAACCATTTTTATCAACTTAATCAATCGATGTTTTCTCCTATTTTTATTTTGTTTATATTTCTTGCAAAAAAAAGGCAAAAACAATGCTTAAATGCATAAGATAAAATATAAAATGTTTCGACAATTGGAATTCTAGAACAATTAACGGTTAACCAAGTTTTCTCTCTTGTTGAAATTTCAAGAACTTTGTTTTTTTTTTTTGTTTTTTTGTGGCACACTTCAATAATTTGTTAAGTTTTGGCTTGCCCTTTGTTGTCGGTTTACTTGCCACGCATTTCAATCAGCTTTGTGCCACTTGCAGCACATTTAGAAATGCAATTCAATTCAAGTGTTTTTTTTTTTTTATAGACAATAGCAAATGCTGTTTTGTTCATTAATTATAACTATATTTTGAGTTGTGCTTAGGTATTTGTTGTTGTTGTTGTTGCATGCAAGTGTTTAGCATTTATTAAGCAGCTAATGAGCTTACAACACACAAACACACACACACACACGCCATCAAATAACCAGCGAGGCACGTACAGTAATAACTTGCAACTTACATTGAAAAAAAAAAAAAAAAATACAAAAATGAACAAAAAACTGTCTTTGGAATGACAAAAACTTAATACCCTTGCCAACGATAATAATAAAATTACTTGTATGACAAATATTTAAAAAATAAATAAATACAATATTTAATAGTTATTTAAACAACAATTCAATATTCAATAGATTTATGGCAATTTGGTATAAATGTTTAATCTTGGGCAAACAATATAAATTAGAAAAATGTATGATTAATAATTTTTAATGAGCAGAAAAGAGAACTATATTAATTAAATATTTATATTGAAGTAGTGGAGTAGGAATATTAAAAAAAATAAAATTCTTCAAATTAAAAGTCAATTGATACAAACAATATAAACTATAAAAATGCTAGTTTAACAAAGATTAATAAATTTTAATAAACTGAAAAGACAACTTTATTATATAAATATTTATATTGAAATATTGGTGTTAGAATATAAAAAAAAAAAATTAATATAGTCAGATAAATTAAATAATAATTGATATTGCCTTGACAACTATAAGAATTTGGCAAAAATTAAAACAATCTTTTGAGATAAATGTTAAATTAATTACTAAATTAATTTTCATACATAATATAATATTAAAAATATATAATAATTTAATTCTGTCAGCTCTGATAGATATATAGTTAAACAGCAGCTGTATCATGAAATTGACTTGATTGTTAATATACATTTTTTTTAACACATCTAACAGATTTTCTGACAAAACTATATAATAAATACAATTTGTAGAGTATACAGAAAAATTGTAATTTTCATTCATTTTTTTTATATACTTGAATTCGACAATTTGTTTGTTGTAATTATTATGCCAAAGAGGCACTCAATAGAACTGAAAGTATGTTGCCTGTGTTGCATGTCAAAGCAAAAGGCAACAGGCAACAAAATGATGAACTGACTGCTTGGCTGATTGACTGCTTGACTGATTGATTAATTGACTGAATGCAATGGCCAGCCACTCCTTGCGATCAAGGCCAACAAGAATATGCCGCTCGCTTGGTTAATTCTTCTGGTACCTGGTTATTTGGTTATTTGGCTACCTGAGCTTATTGTGCTTACATTTTGTCGCATTTGCATAAACTGCAAACAAATTTCATTGTAAAATGCGCACAAAACTCAGAAAAAAAAAAAAATAAAAGAAACATAACAAACAATTAAATACACTAAAAAAAATGTATATATAGCAATAGAAAATGCAATAGATAGAGGAAATGCAATTTGCCACAAAATGAGAAAAATATTTTTAAAAATATTACATTATTCAATTTATAAAATTAATTACTTATTAAAGTTATACAATTGCTATTATAATTTTTTGTAAAGGAATAAATAATTTTAATAAGATTTTTTTGATATTTATATATATTTTCTTTTAGTATTTTGTTAGTATTTTTGTTAGTATTTTAGTATTTTTTTTATTTTTTTTGGCATTTGCGGTATTTTTGTATTTTGTGTATTTTTTTTTGGCATTTTCGGTATTTTTTGTATTTTTTGTATTTATTTTTTTTTTATTATTATTATTGTCAAGAAGCAGCCTTCAGAATGTAATTAAATTAAATTAAATTGATTAAATTTGTATTTAAATATTTTTTTCTTTATTGCAAAAATTATTTTCTATGATATTTTTGCTTTTTTTTCTATAGTATTAATTTTTTCTAGTGTACATTTTTGTATGTTTAGGCTGAGTTTGCCGGCCAGGTGCAAATTGACGCAGTCACAGTCCAAGCCATAACTGCACACACACACACACACACGCATTCCCAGGTGTACTACGTGTGTGTGTGTGTGTTTATGTTTGTTAGCTGTTTTGTGGCGACATATCCACGGCCTCTGCTAGCCATAGCCGACTACTGCGCCATCATTTGACATTTCCGGTCATTGAGTACCCAGTCGAAATACAGTCTCTATAAAATGCATTCATAAATGTTTCTTTGGTGGCTAAACATAAAGTTTTTTTTTTTTTTGATATTTATTTATTAGTGCAATGCATTTTATATAAATTGTTTGAAGTGCGAGTGGGAAATATATATATATATTTTTTTTTAATTATATACAATATTTATGAAATTCACATAAAACTGTTTTCATTTTCGCATTTTTTTTTATCGGCAGATAAATTAGTGGAAATATACTATAATTACTCTTGTTTGCAAAACAAATTCAATTGATTTTTTCGGAACTCATTTCACGCATAATTCGAATGTTTTTCATAGTTACAAAATTAGTTAGAATTTTTGAAAAGTAAATATCTTTTTTTGGGATTTGAATTAGCTTAGAAATGTTCAAATTAATAAAGATATATCTTAAGCTATCATTGAAATGTCTTTCATAGTTGGAGAACTTGTTAGAATTTTTAAATAAAAATAATCTTTTTTTTTGGGATTTTAGAAATTTGTAAATTCATAATGATATTTTTTAAGCCATGCATATTCTGTAAATTTAATATTTTTCATATTTTTTATGGTAAATGTTTTTTTTATTAGAAAGAAAGCATGCTTTTGTCATGCATTGGTAAGCAGGTTTTTCATGCATTCTATTGCTATTGGAATCTACTTAAATGCTCTGCAGAGTCGTCACGTTTATTGTCGGCATTTATCTTATGTTTTTTTTTTCTTTTTTGGCAATTTCCCTAGATTTTGCAGTTTTTGTTTGCCATTGCACACAGGTAGAATGTAGAAGTGCACCTAAACATGACTCTGGATCTGACTCTGGACTCTAGGCTCTGCAGCATGCTGTTGGCTCTGACCTTTGACCGCTGACCGCTGACCAGTGGTCGCAATTTGGTTGGGTCACACAGTCTCTCCTCTGGGTTTCTTCAATTTTGTTTTGGCGTCATTGTAATATTCGTTTTAGATAAATGAGTATACGCAGCGTGAACGCAGCTAAATGTTTAACTGTTCATATTTAACGAGTAGTTAGTATTAATGGCAATTAAATAACATTTTCAGAATGTTAAAAAAAAATTTAAGGATTAATTAAGCATATAACAACAAACTGCATTCAACTAAATTGATAGACAAATGCACAAGCAATTTGATTTTAATTTGAATTATTTAATTTATTTAGATAATAGATTTAAAGTCAAAATACTCATTGAAAAAGTTTGCGGATTAAAAAAAACCAAAAGTAATTAGAATTGATAACGTTTTAGGTACGACAAAACAAAACATTTTTATTGATAAAGCAATTAGTGTAGAAATCTCAATATTTATTCTTTATTAATTGCATTTTAATTATAACAATTGCTTTTGTTGTTGTGTCGATAACAGAATAATAATTTGATTTGTAATTTATGCATGAAAGATAAGAAGGGCTAATGAAAGTTAAATAGACAACATTTTGTAAAAGAATATTTATTTAAAATATGAAAACGAAAATAATAATAATAATAATAATAATAAAATAAACTGAATATATGTTTAATAAGTGGTGAAGTCATTTTTCTATTATTAAAATGTTAAATATATGTTAATGCTCATTTAAACAGAATTTTATGCATTAAATTATTTAATATATTAATATTTATTTTATGCATTATTTATGTTGTATTTTTATATAAAATAAATATTAATTCATTTTTAATTTTCTATTAGCAGATGCCTGCCTCTGTTATGTTTTACATTTAATGTTAATGCCGTCGCTGTTAATTGAGCGCTCTGTTATACCTTACATTTAATGTTAATGATCTGTCTGTTAATTGAGCGCTCTGCTATGTTAAAGAGCATTTGCTTTGAATTGTTCTCTTTGAAAAAGAGTTTACTTTGCTATAAAAAATCAAATTCAATTTATGCTTAGCCTTATAAATGCCTTGGTTTATCGAATATATATATATATATATATGTATATAGAACCCTTGGTTTATAAATTCTCAACTGCACATTGTAATTTATAGAATTCAAGAATTATTTATTGCTTGCAATGCGGCTTTTGGTTGCAATCATGGTTCCTGGACGACTTGTTAAGGCGGGGTGGTGCGGCACTTTACTGTTTTGTAGCCCTTTGCACTCCCCCCCCCCCCTGGTAAGGGGTTCGTAGGGGGAGGAAGTTGTAATTTCCAACATTTCTCGCATTGCTAATTTTATTATGCACATATTTTATATTCTTTTACACGCCTTATCAACTTTACATAGACTTAAATCTAAGCATTTACTAAAGTTACCTGTGGGCGCAACACACACACACACACACACACACATAGCCCGCATTTGCTTTTGTATTTGTATTTGCATTTGTATTTGTATTTGTTCATTTTGTTGTAAAAATTTGCCCACAAGCTACTTGGGGCGGGTTACATATTTCAGTTGACGCTTTTAAATATTAAATAAGCCCACAGGAACATGCAACATAAAACAATGGCAACAACAAGTTGAACGCTTGTGCACGTTGCCAACTTTTACCTCTCTCTCTCTCTCTGTCACACTCTCCCTGTCTCACTCCCACTCTCTCTCGCTGTCTCTCTTCAGACAAGATAGTTAGCATTTTGAAGTTGCTCAGTTTGCCGTTTTTATTTGCACTTTGACCCTTGTATTTTACTCGCTACTCCCCCGCAACACTGCCACTCTCTCCTCCCACTGCCACACTTTTGGCTGTGCCACAACTGGCAGAAGACACAGCGAGTCTTGCGGCTTTCTAACAAAGTGCCGCGTTGCCGTCGCCGTCGCCATTGCTGGCTTCATTATTTGAGCTTCAACTGTTTCTTGTGTCGCGTCTTAAACAACAGCAGGCAGGCCGGCAACCGACTGTTAAATGCTCTGTTTATAGTTTCAGTAAAATATCTAAAAAAAATACTTCACAAAAACTTTTTTATAGCGGACTTTTGAGAGTCAATTTATATGCCATTTAGCCAATTTTATCCTGAATCCGAAAAATATTTTTAAATAAATATATTATCGAGACCTTATTCATGCTGAATAAAAAAAGATAGATTTTAGAATTTTCAAAAACTTATGTATATGTATGTTTATATTTATATGTTCAATTGGTCGCTGATTCCGAGAAAACTTTCTTAAAAGATATATTGCTTGAACTGTTTTTGAGCTAAATAAAAAAAGCTTGATTTTCGAATTTTCACAAAAAAAATTTAGCTTTTGTCAAGTGTTAATAACTCCGCATAAAGTTTAATTATATTAAAGATATTATCTACTGTAAAAAGTCAATAAATTAGTCCATTAACTTGCTGTACAACATTTATTGAATTAGATTAATTCTTTAAAATTTATTAGGGTTTGAAATTGAAAATTTTGTATAAAAAATGTACATTAAAAAAAATTAAATATTTTCGACAAATTTAGTCCTCAAAATTCGATTTTTTTTTTTTTTATATTACTCTTGAGATTTATAAATTGACCCATTGTAAATATTGGTTGAAAAATAAAGAAATTTTACTTGATTTCCGTTGAGCTCAAAAACGGTCCCGGAAAAATATTTTTAAATTTTTTTTCGGAGTCACGATATGATCTTAATATTCTTTCACAGATTAGAAAACTTTTCTTTAATTTTGTATTAACATTTTATATCGATTTTATTTCTTTATATACGAACATTTATTAAAATCTAAATTTAATTTTAAAACAAAAAAATAAATTAACTATTCTGTTACAAGAGAATTTTCTTAAAAAAAATGTTGGTATATATAAGGATGCAATACAGAGCTCAAGTGCTAACTGCTAAAACTGCCTAAGAATTACAGACAAAATGTGCAAAATTCAGCACATATAATTATGCATTTAGTGGAGTAGTATGATTTCTTATTATGGTAAATTTAAATTTCGAAATCTTGTTCATATTCTCATAGTATAAATCAAGAAGTAGCAAAAAATAATAAAAAAAAAAACATATTTTAATTTAATTAAAATTGAACAGTTTCATAATTAAAAATCTTTATTTTAACTTACAAGATCAACTGACTTTTGTTAATCGTGAAATTCTTGACTTTTGTTTGCCAAAGCCCATATGCTCTTTAAGCCTGTTAGGTTACAGGGTATAGCAACAATTGTGACGCTTACTTTGTTGTCTCATCTCGTGTTTGATGCTTGGCCGCATCGTCGCGTCATTTGGCTCCGCCCTTCGTGCAACATGCGGCATGCAGCATCATTGTGGCCACTTTTTATTTTTTTTCGCGTCGTGTCGCTTGTAGGTCTAGGGACTTTCTTTTACTGCAACTGCTGCGGCTCTGGGCTCCCTTGGCACCCGTGCCTTGACATTTGCCTATTAGCTTGCACCTTGGACCATGCAGCTTGCCACCTTGGCATCGTGCCACCCCTTTACCTGCCACCAGTTTTTTGTATAGCTTTATGACACTTGAAAC
This sequence comes from Hirtodrosophila alboralis, assembly GCA_035043045.1. Taxonomy (NCBI): domain Eukaryota; kingdom Metazoa; phylum Arthropoda; class Insecta; order Diptera; family Drosophilidae; genus Hirtodrosophila; species Hirtodrosophila alboralis. The sequence goes on from JAWNNH010000097.1 coordinate 198,971, forward strand.
GTATGCTACAACCTATTTGCATTCATTTTCATTGCCTTTTGTTTGTGCCACGGCTCGTTTCATTCTTTATGTGGACTCTCGAGGCATTTTTAATTTCTCGTATAATTTTTACATTTCCGCGCTGACCAAAAGAATTTGCAATCTTCATGTAATAAAAGGATGTTCCTATATATAAATAAGAATGTTTGAAGAACGTAAAAATTTTATGCTTAAATTGGGAAAACTCTTTTGAAATGGAGTATATTTAAAATTATATATAAAAACTGGTGAAATGCTTAAAATATTATGCTTAAAGGCTGTTAAGGTCAAGTACAATATTTCAGTTGAAAACTGATTGCAAACTAAACAATATTTAAAAATAAAATGTATTTTTGTATATATTTTATAAAGGCTAATCAAATAATTTTGTTTTTTCCAAGTGTAAGCTCAATTAAATAATAATTTCAAAATAAAACGTAAAACAAAAATGTAAGCGCAATTTTTGTTATTTTTCGAGGTAATAAATTGCAGTAAAGTATTTCAAGAAATACTTGCAATACCAAAAATAATACTTGTGTACTTTCAAACGATAAAAACAAGTTGAAATGCATTCTTACATTTAAAACCCAATCAAAACGCTGTGCTCCACATTTGAAAATCCGATTGTAAACGAGCATAAATAAATATAGTCGAAAAAAAAAAATTGGAATTTAATTTGCCAGTGCTAACAATTTGTCGTTTGGTTTGGATTGTTGTCTCTGCATTATTATCATTACGATTAGTAGTCAACCGGTTTTTTTTTGTTGTTTTTTATTTATATATATTTTTTTTTTATCAGGTGAAACAGCCAAATCCGCGGCCAGAGGCCATAATAATAACCCAGGCACATGCAGAACAATAATAATAATAATGGCCCAGACCAAAAAGAATAACAATGGACAAAAAAAAAAAAAATAAAAATAAAAATAACACAACTGCAGCTTATCGCTACTAAGAACTTAAATGACGCACAGTGGAAGCAATCTAGCTTGTTAAAACATTTGCAAAAATATAGATTAATTGATTGAATTATTTGATTCAATTATAATGAAGATTTAAGGAAATGAATATGTTTATTAACGCACAAACAGTTTGATTAGAAAGTATTGAAAATATATAAAAAATGATCGATATTGCGACATTCTCAGTTAGTATGCAAAAATATAGATTAATTGATTGAATTATTTAATTCGAATTAAAGAAATGAATAACATAAAAACAGCATGATTAGAAAGTATCGAAAATATAAAAATAAAAAATTCAAACATAAAATTAAATCGTTATTGCGACATTCTCAATAGAGGTGGATAACTATCGATAGCAATATCGACACTATCGATTGTTCGAAATTAACTATTGTCGAATATCGATGGCGCCCACTATCGATAGTTATCCACCTCTAATTCTCAGTTAGTATCGATCGTGTGGAACATTTTCTGATCAAAAATTATAGAAAATGTTGAACCAAGCTTAAAAAACGCATGAAAATTCAAACAAAAAAATTTTCATTATAGAAATAAACTAGAAATTGAAAAATAAGTTATCGAAAATTATGCGAGCATTTTTTTTTTGCTAACTTTATCGATAACTTTATGCATATTTTTAACTAGTTTTATTTGTATAATATAAATATATATATATATTGCAATACAGCTGCTAAAAATTCGTTTAATAGTTTATAGATTGATAAACAGAGAATAAGACAGCGATAAGCCTAACAATCGATAAACAAACAAACACATTAAGATAGTAATATAAAATGTTGCATTTTATCTTTTTTAATTTAAATGTTTTTCTAATTCAGTTCGACAACCAAATACAGATAAATTTAATTTTATATATATTAATTAAATTTAAATATTAAAAAACCTGGCCAATTTTAATTATATATGTAATCTTTAAAGGCATTTTTTCAACAATTATTTTTTGTTTCTTCTAAATTTTTTAATGTTCTATTTTATTTGCCTTGGCCCACTGTAACACCTTTTTGAAAGGTTTAGTTTGGTTTCTTTTGTGTTTGCATTGGGGGGCCGACCTAGCTAATGAGCGTCATGTGCGGCACAATGTTGTACATTGATTTTGCTTTACTTATTATTATTTTATATTTTTTTTCTTATCGTTTATCGGTTATCAAACATGGCCCCCTTAAATGCCCTGATACCCCCCCCAAATAAAGCTATGCAATGTTGTGGTATCAATGATGGATGTTGCCCAGCGATTAGTTCATTCCACTGAAAGGTGTCTGGTCAATTGAGTTTATTCTTACGAAACTCACAAAAATGTGGGACAAAAAAAAAAAAAAAGTTAACAAAAAAAAATTCAAGTTAACTGCTTAGACCTCTCTCAAAAAAAAAAAAAAAAAAAAAATCTCTCATGCCAATAGCATGAATCATTGAGCTTTGATGAGAGGGGAAGGGGACTCTGACTCACTGTTGCCAAGTGCAGACAACGCAGATTAAAGCCAGGTTTTTTTGTTTATTCGCTTTTTGTTGGCCATAAACAAGAAACGGAAATGTAACCGAACCATGAGAAGAAAGCCAATTCGATTGAATTGGCATATTATTAATGTTTTGCTTTTGCTTTTTATGCGTCGCGTCGTCTCCCTTTTTTTTTTTTTTGTTTTTGTTTTTTTAAATACTATTATCATCTTATTATGCAAAGCGACACCTATTGTCTAGAGTTGGCATAATAATAAATACATAACTTTGCTTGTGCTTATATATTTAAATAATAAACATATTCGTTTTTAATACTTTGCTCATCGAATTGCATTTAATTTCCAATGATATCTTTGCAATTTTCTAGTTGTGTATGCCACAAAATTATTTTTATAAAATTTCCTTCATATTTGAATTTCAAATTAGTCTTTATTCTGTTTATATGCATGTTCATTTTATTAAATTGCTGCTGATTATTTTGTAACTGTATTTTAATTGAAATTATTTTTTTTTATTTTTTCTTAAATATTAAATACGAGCAACTAAGCACATCTTAGGGCTCTAATATTATTGAAATCTAATAAGGAATTAAGTAAAATGTATGCTCATTTCAACTGTTATAATTAAAATAATATCTGTATAATTAAAAAATTTTTTTTAAGTGTTTAATTCCAGTGAAATTTATTGATTAATTTTTTTTTTTTTAAATTTTATTATTGCCAAGAAGCAGCCTTCTTAAATAATAACCACGCTTCATGGGAAGCTTAAAAAACTTAATTTATAATACAATTTTTATTAAATTTTTTAAAAATTCCATACTACTGTTAATGGGAAATGTTAATGCTCATTCAAACAGAAATGTTTCGCTAAGATTAAATTTAAGATTAAAATAGTCAGAGTTGCTCTTCTTTAAATTTTTCTTTTTGTTTTATAAAAATTTATCAGTTAAAGCTGAATGGGAAGCAGTTTCTAATACTTCCCATTAATGGCAATAGTATATAAAATTTTTCGAAAAAAAATCTTTTTGACTGACAACATGATTTCTGAATACCAATTCGGAACACAGAATCGTCCAAAAAATTATTAGACATTTTTGAAGACACAAAATGTTGTTCTGCAGTCTTCCTGGTCGGGGTCAAGTTGGTACAAACTAAAGATTTTGGTATTTAAGTGAGAAATATATAGAGAAATGTGTACACTCAAAAAAAGTGTACATCCAATTGTGGAAAACTGACGTCAGTGGTTGGAAAAACAGGATAGAAATAGCGCCATAGGAATTTTTTTATGCCCTGTAGATTTAATTACCACAAAGTGAAGAAAATGTTGTAACTCTGGCAGATAAAATTTTCTGTTTTATTTATTTTATTTAATTATTTCGATAACTCGAGGAAACTTTGTCTACAAAACATGGAAAAATCTATAATTTTATGTCCATAATAAAAAAAATCCGTTATTTTTTTAAATTTGAATAAAAAAATTACTTTACTTTGGTTAAAGAAATAAGTCAACATATTTTGTAAAAATTTATATTGAGCATAGAAAATGTTCTGCAGGTTAATGAATTTTATATCCATTTCGTAGAACACCTGGATTTCATATTGTAGAAAATCCATACTTCCGATTATAAACCCATAATTTTTTTCGTTTATTCATATCATAGAAAATATATTCGTACCGTGGAAATTTTCACTTCTTTGTAGAGATTTATACTCTGTTTGTAGAATTTTATTTTTTTTTTTTTTTATCGAAAGTGTTTCTATACTTAAAAAAATTTATTTTTTCTTAGTGTGTTTACATTTCTCCTATCTTCAGTGAATGATTCACTGAATGCAATTTATTACAATTGCCAGAAGCTCTTCTGGTGCTTAAAGCTGTTTTACAATACTCGCAGTATTTTTTCTCTCGTTTTTTATGTAAATATTGATAAACAAATTTCTTGGTAAATTTGATGACTCAACAATTATAGACTTACGCATAGCTCTGTGACAGCTTTAATAATAATAATAATATAAATAATTATTAACTTTCATGTACACATTTAGCTGTAATTGAGTTTTACCTACAGGCTTGCAGTGCATTTTTTTTTTTTTTTTTTTATGAATTTAATCAATTCAAACAATTATGGAATGTGTCAAAAAAATTAATTGCATATAAATGTGTAAATATTTGTTTATCATATGTCGAAAGTCATAATGGAATATGCCAAACAAACATAATGAATATCCATTTTGGTATTTATGGCAAATTGAAAAATAATTTTACACTTGTCGCATTTATTAATGCACATCACAATTTTGTCATTGCAACAACATATACAAATAAAATCTACTATTATGTTAAAATTTATTGTTTATCAAGCGATGAGCTGGAACAATGGTTGGTAGAGGGGGGGTGGGAGGGTTACATATATGAATTGTGGTGCAAATGGTTGATTTGCGGCTTTTCTGGTCTTTGCAAAATCAAATGGGCTCTCTTACTATCTCCTTTTATCTGACATAATCCCTTTTTGCTCTTACTAACTATCACTATTTACCACAGCTTGACCGACACAAGTTGTCATTGTTTTCTTGTACAGCATGTCCTTGCTAAATGCAACTAATTAATATTGAGACTGTTGTACAAGTAAAAATAATAAGATACCTTTTCTATACAACAAATTTTAAATATATTTATATTTAGCGTAATTTTTTCATTTTATTAAATTTTATTTTTTAAATAATGTGAAATATTGCTCTGAACTTTACAACAATTTATATTTTGCTGCACTACAGTTTCGCGAAATTTTAAAATGTTATTTAGTATTAAGCTAATAAAATTTGTTTAAATCAAAAAAAAAAAAAAAATTGTTTAAGTTAAAAAAGTTTGTTTAAAAGCTGTTCATTTAACAAAATACAATATGAACTGTCAGAAATAATTGGCAAATATTCAAAAATTGCATAAACTTTAAAATTAAACGAAGATATTTCCAATCTTTAAGCAAAAAATAGCCTTTAACATTTTTTTTAAGTCATAATAGTGAAATTAACTAAATTTCTTTTTTATTAAATTTATATATCGTACATTAAAATGTTTTTATTTTAATTTTTTTTTTAATCTATTTTAATTTAATTCACAACCGAAACTTTTTTTTTCCCAATTAGTTGGCAGTTTCTGTAATTATTTTATTTATTTTATGTTAAGTTAACAGAATTAGGAATTTGAGGGTCGCTTTGAACGAAACTGTACTGTACTGTAGTTATTTGGATACATGCAAAAATTAGTATTATAATCAAATCATATAGCTGATCGAGATCCAAGTATTTCTTGCTATTTAAAAAAACATTATTATTATCGTGAATGTATCAGATTCAATTTAGTGCATCAACAGAGCACATCTACATTAACATTTTACACTTAAAATCTCAGTGAAATCGGCAGTGGCGTCCGCAGGCTTTTTTTTAGGGGAATAAAGGTAAATAGTATTTTTTTTAATATTTTTTTTTTTAATTTTTTTTTAATTTTTTTTTTTTTTATTTTATTTAAATTTTTTTATTTTATTTTATTTTTATTTTATTTAATTTTTTTATTTATTTTTTTTTTTTTATTTTATTTCTTTTTTTTTTTTTTATAAATACTAGTCTTAATAATTTATATAAATCAATACAATGTAAACAGTTTTATTAGATCCAATTCCCTCATTCTAAAATTGCGACAAAATATATTAAATATATTAAAAATTTTCGCTACGTTTTTCCTCTCAATTGTCAAAATTCCTTGGGGGGTTTAACCCTAAATATCCTCCTGGGTACGTCACTGTTTGGCGGTACCATTTGCTTGAGTGACACAAGCTGACCGCTAATCAGCTCAATAAACTTATTTTGAATTTTCGCCAGTGAATTGACAGCTTACTTTGCTCACCCCCTTTTACTCTGTTCTAGCCCGCTCTGTTTTAGCCCCCTCTCTCTGTTCTTCAAATGAGCCATCAGTTAACACTGCCTGACTGACACAAGCTGGTTGATATGCAACGCTGCATATTTAACTTTTATTTTCGCGTCTAAATATTTGATTGAAATAAAGGCTGTCAATTTGTGGCCAGAATATTGTATGAAGCAGCGGCTAATTGGCTTTTAAAGCTTTATTTTTTTTTATTTTTATTTTGTCTCTGTTGCATTCTGTCAATTACTGTAGCACTCTATTCTACTGCTCTACTACACCCCCTCCACCGCCACTGCCCTCATCTGTTTATTCACTTTTCCGCGCGCGTCTTTTGTGACCCTAGAATTGTTGCAACTATTTTTGAGTTATTTGTAGTTTGCGTGCGCGGCCGGAACGTTTGGCATTTAATGTGGCATGCACCGCGTTGCCCGCTTCATGTTCCACAATTCACATTCCTTAATCTTCTTTCCCCCGCTCTCTCTTTCGTTGCACATTGTTTCAGTTTCAGTTTCTGTATTTCGTTCTTCAGCTCTTCGTTTACTGTTTCATCAGCTTCGTTCCATGCCCTGCACTGTGTGTGCACTGTGGCTGCATGTGTGGCATGTCTATGCGGTTTATATACCAGTATGTCAACCTTGCCTCATCCTTTTATACTCTGTACATATGATGGGAAAAATGAGTATATATATTTTAGTTTTTTCGGCAAATACTTTTGATGGTTTGCTGAGTTTAAATAAATTTGGAAGAAATTCTAAGAAATTGAAAACACAAATTTTATGTCAAATTCTAGATTAAAAAAAATAATAAATAAATAAAAAAAATAAAATAAATGAATAAAAATAATAAATAAAAAAAAAATAAATAAAAAAAAAATAAATAAATAAAAAATAAAATAAATTAATTAATAAAAAAAAAATAATTTAAAAAAATTAAAAAAATAAAATAAAAACAGAAATAAATAGAAAAATCAATAAAAAAAAAAATAAAAACAGAAATAAATAGAAAAATAAAAACAAATAAATAACAAAAAAAAAAGTAAAAACAGAAATAAATAGAAAAATAAAAACAGAAATAAATAGAAAAATAAAAACAGAAATAAATAGAAAAAATTAATAAAAAAAAAAAAAATAAAAACAGAAATAAATTGAAAAATAAAAACAGAAATAAATGGAAAAAATTAATAAATAAAATAAATAAAAACAAAAATAAATGGAAAAAATTAATAAATAAAATAAATAAAAACAGAAATAATTAGAAAAAATAAATAAAAATAAAAGAATTACAAAAAAAATAAAACAAGTGAATAAAAAAAAATAAATAAAAATCGAGCTTCATATATTAATTATTAAACTCTTATTATAATTGTAAAATATTATTAATCGATTTTTTTACATCTTAATAATCGCGTTACTATTGATGCTGTGTGCAAAAACTATCGAAACTATCGAGTGCAGCTACCATCGATATTTTCACAGATCTAGTAATGCCATGCACAGTTTGCATTTGCCCAAAGTCAAATAATACAAAATAATTATAAATTTATAGATATTTTTATAGGGAAAACATTGTTTAAGCCGAATAAAGCTTAATATAATATAATAATTAATAATATATTGTCTTTTTCAATTGATATTTGCACTATTAAATGCATTCTTTGAAAGTTTTTCCATATGAATAAATTCATAAAAGACTTTAAATTTAAAAATATATATATAAATATATTTATCACATTTTCTACAATATTTTCTAGATGGATTAAATCTCTTTATAATACATTTCAATTCAAAAATATAGAACGATCAAAATTTGTTATAAGTAATACTCAAATTTGTACATTTACAGAGTATATAGCAGTCGATAACTTTGAATTGCAACACATTTTTGTTGAGATTTTGGCCGAATTTTTTTTGAATAGACCAAAAAACTTTGCGGCGCTTCGTCGCGTTAACGTATATAGTAAACTTTCGTTTTATGATTTTATTTTTTCATCTTTTTATTATCTTTTGTTTGTTGCTTGCATTTGTTTATTTCTTTTTCTTAGTTTTGTATTTTTTCTTTTTTCTTTTTGACTACACTACCCGATATGTATATAATTATATAGATATTTACATACTTATGTGTGGTAATTATTGTACTCGTATGTAATTATGTATTATGATGTTCAACTCTTTTGTGGCATTTTGTTTACGCACCGTTGCAACAGCCGACAACAAAGTAAGTAGAATAAGAGGCAGCCCCATATATGTGTACTACATACAGCAGCGGCACAATAAATAGCACCGAAGTAAGAAATTATTCTTTTCGGGAGACTTTTTTATAAATAAGGAAGAAGGTGCAAAAAGATTATTAAAGCATAATTAATTAAAACAATACATTAAAGAAACGCAACTAAAATTATTTACAAAAAATCACAACAGGAAAATTTAGGTGGTTACCAGAATATTACTATAATTTAAAAGTGACAAGTAATTGGAATTTTATTTTTTTTTTAAATTAATAAAAATTGTGCCAGTAAATAAGAAATTTACAGAAATTTATTAGTATCAACGATATTTGATATATCGTTGACGATATTTTATATATTGTCAACGATATTTGTAATATCGTCAAAATTATTGTATATATTGTCAACGATATTTTATATATTGATATATCGTCAACAATATTTTATATATTGTCAAGGATATTTTATATATTGATATATTGTCAACGATATTTTATATATCGTCAGCGATATTTTATATATTGTCAACGATATTTTATATATTCTCAACGATTTTTTTTTATATATTTTTATTTTATTTTTACTGATAATTTCAGAATTAATTTTCAGCTCAACTACCAATACTGTAATATTGATTAAATTTTTTTTTTGTTTTTTTTTTTTTTTTTGTTTTAAGATTAAATAATTTAGAATTGATTTTCAGCTCCCAAAAAATTCCCAATACATTTTATAGCACCTTTTTTTTTTTAGATTAAGTTTACCAAATAGATTGGTGCTATTTTTGTGACCGTCACTGTATTTATGAGACTGCAAATATAGTTTATTTATATATGACAATTGGGTTTGTCATGCTTTGTTCTATAGACAGTCAACTGCTTAATCGAAGTTTAAGTGCCCGCGTTCCCGTTTCCCGTTTCCCTTGCTACCCTTTCCACCCTTTCCACCCTTTCCACCCTTTCTCTACCCTTACTTCCCTTTTTGCCCGCAAAACTATTAAAAGTTATGTTCTGCTCTCTTCAGTTTCATTTTGTTTGTATTGTATGCGAGTTTGTGTCTCATTCTCCCTCTGCACATCTTCCTAATTAATTTGACATAAATTGCAAGCAACATACACACACACACACACTCAAACACACACACACACACAAATACAGTAAAAACATAGGCATTGTTCTGACTTTTGTCTGTCTTATCAAAGACTTTACCATTCTGGCACAGTCTATTCCAAAAGTTTTGCATTCAGACATACGAGTACTCTATGCATTGTGTGTATTATTTGAATGCACATATATGTATAATATTCATAGATCTTTGTAGTCTACTGAGTATATTCAATTTTTAAAGTTAAGAAACTTTTGGTTTCATGATACTACAGTTTGAATAAAGCTATGGATAGTGTGAATATTATGTTAAACATTCGATAGTTTCTGGTATACTAAATAAACTACTAAATAAATGTTAAATATTATGTTAAATATTATGTTAAATATTATGTTAAATATTATGTTAAATATTATGTTAAATATTATGTTAAATATTATGTTAAATATTATGTTAAATATTATGTTAAATATTATGTTAAATATTATGTTAAATATTATGTTAAATATTATGTTAAATATTATGTTAAATATTATGTTAAATATTATGTTAAATATTGTGTTAAATATTATGTTAAATATTCAATAGTATCTAGTATACTACATAAACTGATTGATGAACTGATGAATTTAGAGTTACAACAGGTTTATTACATCAAAAATACATTTTTATGATATTTTGAAAGCTTTTTGATTGAATTAAATTTTGAAAAAAATTCTCTTGTCTTTGGATGCATTGCATTTTATAAAAAGTTCTCTAGAATTAATAAAATTGAAATAATTTGGAAAAAAAAATCCTAAAAGCCCTAATTTGAATTTTATTTATTTATTGATTTGTATTTACAGATTAAAAAATATTTAAAATATAAATTATTTACAGATTAAAAAAAATATATAATATAAATGTTATAGGCCTAGTTTAAAAGGGCTTTTAATTACATAAATGAAATTCATTTTCAAGATACAAAATAGCTTTCAAAATAAGAGTGTTTAATTTCTATGTTCAATTATATAATTGAAACAGCTTTCAAAATAAGTCTGCTTAATTTATGTTTCAATTATATAATTGAACATAATTTTACAAAGTTCGGATTATAGGTTTCGATTATAAATTAAATTACATATTTTGAATTCAAAAATATTGTGCTAAAATTAATTAATGTTGATATTTTTATTAATTTAGTTTGTTTATTTTATAAAACATTTTTTCTATTGTTTTTATGATTTATACAGCTTTTTAAACTGAAAGAAAAATAGTAGATTTTTTATCAAAAAAAATATTCTAGGCGAGTATTTCATATATTTCGATTAATAAATTAATCCAAAGATCTAATTTATTTTATATCGTAGAGTGTCGTTGATTATAAATTAAATGACATATTTTGAATTGAAAAAAAATAACCAATTTAAACAATTTTGCTAAAATTAATTAATGTTGATATTTTTTATAATTTTATTTATTGTTTTTTCTTTATTTTATAGAATATTTCCTCTCTATATTTTATGATCTATAAAGCTTCATAAACTGAAAGAAAAATAATAGATTTTTTATAAAAAAAATTTTTGGGCGCATTTTCATATTTTTTATTAATAAATTAATGCAAATTTAGCATGTCGTTGGACTATTTAAATTTTTTGCAGCACTTTTTTTTTTACCCAGCTTGTTAATTTACTGTTTAAACACACTGTATGCTTAAATTTTGGTTTTTGATTTTGTTTTAGAAACTCTACCATGGACATGGGGAAAATTCTCAAAATTACAATCACCGCAATGTGTGTGCGTGTGGGTGTATGCTAATAATTACCTGCCTAGAATAAACCCATACTTTGCCCCCTGGAACTGTGGGAATATCTGGCAGCTGCTTGAACAGACAGACAGTCAGACAGACAGACAGTCAGACAGACAGACAGGCAAACGAATGACAATTGGGGTCCGGCAGAGGCAGTCGAAAACTTTGTGCTGTTTTATTAATTATGTAATTTCTACAACTCGGTCGGAATTGTTGCTTTCATTCTCTCTGCTGTGTTTATATCAAATTTGTTGTTATTTGCCATGCTTAAAAGGGGGGGCAGAAGGGTAGGGGTTTGGGGCCTGGACAGTTGTTAACTGTCTGTCGGTTCTGGACTTGTCCATTGTCTTGGTACAACCGTTTGTCTGTGGGCGTGGCAATGCCTCATCATCATCATTATCAACATCAGCAGAGCATTATCATATCATCGTTGATTTTGTGTGAAAGCTTTTCTTTTATTTTCTTTTTTACACTACTAAATACACGTATATATACATATTGTATTTTAAAGATTTATTTATTTATTTTTTTTTGCATGTCGTAATTTTCAGTTTTTGCTTTCTAATAAGTAAATATATATACAAACTTTTGCCCGCCGTTGGCAAAGTTTTCATTTCTTTCAATTGTACTTTTATTACTTTTCTCGTATTATTACATATACAATATTTTCTTTTTATTATTTTCTTGCTGTTAATTGAACGCCAGCCAGGCGCTACAACATCTTTTTCTCCAATTGTTAATATTTGCCTATTCTTCTACTCAATTGAAAAAATACTTTATAATATATATGTGTGCCCAGACACTCTTTCTTTTTGCGCCATGCAGTGAAACGACAGTTAATGAATTGTAACCAAAGTTTTATAATAGATGCGTTGATGGCTCTAAAAAAAATAATATTATATATTATGTGGGTGAAAATTACATTAGGTAACAGACCAAAAAAAAAAAATAGAGTTTATAATCACCCAAAAAAAAAAGAAGACATAAATGAAGCAAAATTCAATGAGCCAGAGTCTGGTTTACGCTTTGGTTAGTTTTTATATTATATAATAATTTTATAAATTTTTTACAAAACTTATAATGCATTGAGAAGGTCATATATAATCATATATAGTATATAAAGCATGTTTTTGTTTATCGTTAAGAGCTAGATAGTATATTAAGTATACTATATTCAAGAGAATTTACAATATTCGATATTTACACTGCACTTTAATTAAATAATTTATTAATAAAATAATTCATTTTTGTTGTGTTTTATTTTTAAAAAAAGAATATTATTATTTAATGTTTTTAGAAAGTATTTGCTTTGGCCCAACAGTTTCTTTGGTCTCTCTGAATCTAATGTGTTTGAAGATATCAAAACCTGGGTGTTTCGTAGTCGGGCACACTCGATCATAATATTTTAAATTTTCTGTAAATTAACTAAAGAATATTTTACAAGCAAATTAAAGATGTTTTTTGCGACATATAAATAGGAGAAAAATACACAAAAATAGATAAATTATATAAATTATAATTTAAAAATTTATTAATTATAAATATATAAATAAATTTTATAAGTGTAAATAAAAAATGAGTATAAATTAAAAATTAAATTTAAAAATATAAATTGTGAATATAAATATAATTGATGTTTATAAATATAATTGATATATGTATATATAAAAATTAAAAATAAATAATAGATATAAATAATTAATAAAATTAATAAATATAAATAATAAATATAAATAATAAATATGAATTATAAATAAAAATTATACAACGGAGAAAATTACACCCAATATATAAATTCTGTATTTCAATTTAATAACTTATAAATATATAATTTCAAAATAAATGTTATAAACGTAAATAAAAAATTGGAATAAATATTAAAAATTAAATTTATAAATATAAATTGTTAATATAAATATAATTGATATATATAAATATAATTGATATATATATAAATATAATTGATATATATAAATAATAAATATAAATGGTAAATGAAAATAATAAATATAAATGGTAAATAATAATTATACAAAGAGGTATAAATTATAACTTGAAATAAATTATAAATTTTTAATAAATTATAGACTGAAATAAATTATAAACTGAAATAAATTATAAATTGAAATAAATTATAAATTGAAATAAATTACAAATTGGAATATATAAAATATAATAATTTTAAATATAAGTATTTCAATTTATTATTTATATATTGTGTGTAATTTTCGTCATGTTTATCTATTTTTCTGTATATCAACATGTAGAGCATCTATAAGTCGTAGACATATTTCTATTTATTTTTAAATGGTTTTTTGCGTTTTTTTTTTAGCTTTTTTATTTTTTAACTCTCTCGACAGCCTAAGGCAATTATTTTCAGCTCTTAACTTTGTTTGGAGTTGGGCATCATCCCCCCTTCTACACCTGGTATTGACCTGCCTTGACACCCCATAAACACACACCCACACTACCATACACATACCCTGCCACCCACCTGCCGGCACCCTCTGCCCTCCTGCCCTCCTAAAAAAGTGCCTTGGGGGCGTTTATTATAATTGTTCGTTTGTTTGTTTGCTTTTGTTGTTCGTCAACTTGGTTTACATTTAATTTCTATTTGTGTTTTTTTTCTGTTGTCGTCGTTGTTGTTGTTTTTATCTGTATTTATTCAAAATTTGATTGCGTTTAATTATAATTTTTAATTTTTTTTTTTTTTGTTTTTTTTGCGCCTTCTCTTTCTTATGTCCAATGCATTGGAAGTTTATTTTCTTAGTTTTTCTCTCTATTTTGGCCAAGGCATTTTATGTTCATTCTAAGTTTTTTTTTTTTTTTTTTTTTTGCGTCATTGCGCAAATATTTACTTCGCATAACGGTTGCTTTTTTACAGTACACCCTCACTAACACACACACACACACTTATTATACCAATGACTGAGACTTGTTTACTTGCCCGGATGGCCTCCTCTCCATAACAGACCCGGAAAAATTTCAATGACCTTTTCAATTACAAAAAACGTTTTTCTTACTGCCTTTTATTTTTTTTTTGTCTTATATACACTTACCAGACAGAAATGTACATCGAGGTTGTTAGAAAACTTGGGTACCAAAAATTTTAAAAGTTATTTTTTATATTTTTTTTATATATTTTTTTTAATATTTTTTTTTGACATATTTTTTTAAAATATTTTTTAAAATATTTTTTTAAATATTTTTTTTAATAGTTTTTATTTTATAATATTTTAATATTTTTTTTTTTAATTTTTTTTTTTATTTTTATATATTTTTTTTTATTTAAAAAAAATTTTTTTTTCTATAGTTTTTTCTATTTTATTGCTATTTTTTTTATATTTTTTTTATATTTTTTTTATATTTTTTTTATATTTTTTTTATATTTTTTTTATATTTTTTTTTATATTTTTTTTTAAAATATTTTTTCTTCGTGTAGTTGAAATTTCCGCTTTCTGTTCTAAAGTTCTTAGCTAAAAACCGCTAAAAATTATTTAAATTTGTGTTCTGTATATCTAAATATATTAAAAATTATAAAATAAAACAAAATATTGCACAAAACTGACCATAGAGGACATAAACTAATTAAATGTCAAATTTGAAATCAATTTTTAAAAAAACATATATTTAATTTTTTCCTGATGATTTTTATGTTCACTTTATTTAATATTTTGCCCGCATATGCTTTAGCTGATTTTAGTCGCTTATATAAGTAGTTAGAGCATTCTAAATTCGTCTTTAATTTACAATTAATTTCACATTGTCTGTTGTGTTACAGTTTAAAGCACTTTAAATTTGACACTTTGTGAAATTTCACATGAAAATAAAGAAAATGTTAGTGCTCACATTTTGAAAATGAAGATGGGTTTGTTGGTAACAGTTTGTTTTTTTTTTTGTATTTTTTTTTTTTGTTAAAAACTTTGAATAAATGGAATCTGCATATAATATGCTAATCCGAAAAAAGGTCTACCAAGTTGACAAATAAATAAATTAATTTTAATTTCAGTGTTTAGTTAATGGAAAGTAACTATTCATGTACTCCTAACAAATGTTTATTTTTGTTGATCTTTATTATGAAAATCTGGTTTTTATTTCGACATTGTTATTTAAATGCTGTTTAAATGCTGTTAAATAGTTGCGTGTTACTTTTTCTACAAAATAAAATATACACAACGATTTAGTTCAGATTAAAAATTGATTTATAATGTTTTGGTAAAGTCAAAAATCTTGAAAATTGGGATTTCGTTAAATACATTAAAATGTCATCTTCAAAATTGATTTTTACATTTACAAAACATGTTAAGATTGTTATAAAAAATATATAAAATTTAATTAATTTCCCTGCAGCAGTCGGCTATGCTCTTGTAAGATATATTTTTTCTACATACATTTCATTGCATAAAATTATTCTACACACTTTTTAATGCATTTTTCTGGGTGACAGTCTATAAAAATGAAAGCAACAATTAACAAAGTTGACATCGTTGTCGCCTGGACGTTACATTTTGCTTAATTGAGCATCAATTAAAAATGTCTCGCCTCATTAAATGTGTGTGCTTTCAATATATATTTATATATATAAAATTGTTACATTTATCAGTCAAAGTTAGTAAGTCAAAGTTCTACTTGTCATATCTCCGAGTCGCTGTCGATCTTTTAACCCATACTATATAATATATATTACCATATCATACCACAACCCATTCTATCTCTCAATTCCGTTTACATATTTGCCTTTTGCATTTGCATTTACATGGCTTGACTTCAGAAAGTCCAACTCGGTATCAGTTTACGTTTGTCAATCCAATGATACCATATTGCAGCTCTTTTAATTGAGCTCCTTAAGTGAGTTCCAACTGCGATGACTCATTTGAATTGTTGTTCTTGTAGTTGGCGAGTCATCATATAATAATAATTTACTTTTTTTTTAAATTTTCTCAAGCTTTAAAATGAAGATATAAATGTGCATTTAACTATTGTATTGATTGTGTGTCGTCTATTAAATATTGAAATAATTTTTTAGGTTTTTTTTTAAGGTTTATTTTGAGTTTTTCTGATATAAACTCTAGAAATGCAGCTAGAGCGTTGAAATTTGTCACAAAACACTGGTTTAAACAAATAATATTTAAAAAAAAAAAAAAATGATTCAATTGGATAACGCCTTTATTCCCAATCCATGCAAATTGAAATAAATTTAAATTTACTAGACTAAGGGACATTCTGTGCCCAGTGTGACATCAAAAAAAAAAAAAAAAAACTAATTGGTTAATAAACACATTTGAATCAAGCAGTGCAGAATTTGAACTTCAAGCAGTGCAGAATTCAAACTTTAAGCAGTTCACTAGATGGCTATATGTTCTATATATATATAAAATTATCTTGTACAAAATTTCGTTATTTATTATGCGATTGTTATGAAATTGGATAAAGAATTAATATTTGAAACAAATTTATGAAATTCGATAGGTTTAGCCTTTTTGTTGACGTTGCAAATCGATTTTTATGTTGATTTGAATAAATATTTTTTTTTTTTTTTTTTATATAAAAATATTAAAATAAAATATATACTTTCACAAACAATTTAATGTATCAACCTTTTGGCAATCTAACTCAATTTAAAAGTTATATTTCCTGAAAGAAAATTATTAGATAATTTATAAATTTACATTCAATACAAAAAATACAATGAATTACAATTACAACGCATTTAAAAACAATAAAAGCACAATTAATGAATATTTTTCTATATATTTTAACCAATATTTTAACCAATATTTTAAATATTTTGACTACTTTTCTGGTCTTAATAACAGCACTTCTGCTTAATTCAAATTGTATAGATGCGATATCAATAATTTTAGCAACCCAAATTATTTAACAAAATTTCAGAAATTACATTTAATTAAGCTAAAGATTCGCTAGAAAAAAAATCGATTGAATTTCAAAAAAAAATTTAAATTTATTTTAACTAAAAAATTCAAAAAAAAATAGTCGAGCTTATTCTGCAAATTGGTTATATTTCAATATGTGCAAATGCACATTGCTACAAAACATGGAAAGGATTAAAGTTTAATTTAAAGAATATTCAACAAAATACTTGATAAATTCCATTTTCATTACAATTTCAATTCGTTGTTTTTTCGTTCAACCTCCAACTCTCTGCACTCTGGTTCTCAGCTCTCGACTACGATCGGAGCCTGATCTTTAACCCAACCCACTTACATAAATGGTGCATTCATTGGACGCACAAGTCAGTCACAGTGCATATTTTACACAATTTGTGTGTGTTGTGACGAGACCCAAGTCCAAATGAAAATTCATATAATTACGAGAGACATAGCATAAATGCCAAGAGGCGCATATAAATCAGATTATGAACCCTGCCCTGCCCAGAACCCCCTCAAACTTTAAAAAAAAAAATTATATATATATATATAGTCATAATTAAGAGCGCGCACACAGACAAAGTTGAATGAAAGAAGAAAAAAATAGAGTAGAGTGGGAACTGTATGTGTTGGTGATGGGGTCACTTCATCATCATACACATGTTTGACACACAAATACGACCATAAGAAATAAAAAACCAGATAAGAACAGCTGTATTTGGAGTGCCGAAGATACATTTACACTTGCAGAAAAATCTTATATACAAGAATTAATCTTTTAACGATCGTTTTTACTATTTAAATAAAATTTGATTGAAATATCTCAAAAAAAAAAAAAAAAATAAATATCTTTTAAAATTACAAAGATTTTTGCCTAAAATAAATTATTTTAACAAACAATTTTTTCTATGGCAA
Organism: Hirtodrosophila alboralis; assembly: GCA_035043045.1. Classification (NCBI taxonomy): domain Eukaryota; kingdom Metazoa; phylum Arthropoda; class Insecta; order Diptera; family Drosophilidae; genus Hirtodrosophila; species Hirtodrosophila alboralis. The sequence goes on from JAWNNH010000097.1 coordinate 217,259, forward strand.
CTGTAAGATAAAGTCCTCAGACTATTGAACGATTATTAAAATATATGATCTGATTTTTCTAAAATCTGATAAAATTGATTTTGATTGAGATATCTATATAATATCACACAAGATTTTTCACACAGCAAATTGTTTTATACGAATGATTATTTCTCTGAAACTGTAAGATAATGTCCTTAAATAGGAGGGAAATAAATCTAGAAATTAATAAGTTTTTGTTTCAAAAATCTTAAACAGATCAAGTGAACAATATAACTCCAGTTTTTCGACCGATTCTTTCTGTAGCAACTATGTGATATAGTGATCCGATCTGAGCAGTTCTAAAAAGGAATATTTTTTTTTCTTAATATTAATTTTTTATATTTATTTTTTTAGGTTTTATATTTATTTAATATTTTTTTTTAGTTTTTATATTTTTTTTTTAGTTTTTATATTTTTTTTTAGTTTTTATATTTTTTTTTTTAGTTTTTTTTATATTTATTTTATATTTGTTTTATATTTATTTTATATTTGTTTTAGTTTTTATATTTATTTTAGTTTTTATATTTATTTTAGTTTTTATATGTATTTTAGTTTTTAAATTTTTTTTAGTTTTATATTTATTTTATATTTATTTAATATTTTTTTTAAGTTTTTAGATTTATTTTATATTGTTATGATTTATTTTATATATATTTTTTTTTATTTTATATATATTTTTTTTTTATTTTATATATATTTTTTTTTATTTTATATATATTTTTTTTTATTTTATATATATTTTTTTTTATTTTATATATATTTTTTTTTTATTTTATATATATTTTTTTTTTATTTTATATATATTTTTTTTTTATTTTATATATATTTTTTTTTTATTTTATATTTATTTATTGAATTTTTTTCTTCCTATTTTATATATATTTATTGGATTTTTTTTCTTATTTTATTTTTTTTTATTTCATATATTTTTCTTGTTTTAGTTTATATACATATATATATATTTTTTTGGGTTATGCTTTTTCTTCTTCATTTTTTGTGTTTTTTTTTATTTTTTATGTTTTTTTTATATTTTAGATTTTTTTGATTTTTTTTTTATTTTTTATGTTTTTTTAAATATTTTTTTTTTTATTTTTTATGTTTTTTTATATTTTTTATTTTTTTATTTTTTATATTTCCTATGTAGTAAAATTTAGATTTAAAACTGACTGAATAAATTTGCCAAGCAACAAAGTTCTTTACTCTACTGTACTTTCTACAATCAGACTTTCCTTTAATGCTTCACACGAAGCCTAGTGAAATCAAAATACCTTCTGTTAGAGTATAAAACAGGCACGTATAAAGATATCAGTGCAATACTGTAACTAACTATGTACTATATAAACATAAATAAATAAATAAATGAGTCAGTGGTATATATATCAAAAGGGCAGCGAATGTTTGCGGCAAGAATTAGGAAATATTTTAAACCAAACATGTGTTTGTGTGTCGTGTCTCCCCCTCAGTCTCAGTCGCAGTCTCAGTCTCAGTTTCAGTTTCTCAAATGCCATTTGTGTGGGTCTAACTTCAAAGGGAAACTTATGTACTCTCATGTTGTTGGCCAAAGATATTCACAAATTGCGCATCTAAAAGGCGCATAAAACACAACCAGATGAGTCCAAAAGAAAAATACATTTATTTATGTGTATGCCAGCAAAATAATGAACTCGAGAACTCGTGGGCCATCATCTCACCACAAAGAAACTGGAACAAGGAATGTTCGAGACTCCTTGAAACTTCCGCTCTCCAAAAAAAAAAAAAAAAATAAAAATATATATATATATATATATACATATATAAAGCGCGTAGGTCAACCGAGTTTCGCTTAATGTTGCTTGCCACTTGCTGTTGATGCAACCAACTACTCCCACATTTAGTTTGAATTCGCGTCGCACCTAACCTCAAAAGGCTTCTCTCCTCGACTTCTTCACTTTTCGCCCTCTCTTTATTCTCTAGGGAATGTGTGTGCATTGTAGCGCACTTCCTGGTTGCAAGAGGGGGAAAGTTAGTGCTACGCCTCCTGTTTGTTAATGAAAATGGCGTACAGGTATGCATTAGTCGAGTGTATTCGACTATTGCAATATCCTGTAAACACACCTCAGAAAAACACAGAGCTGGAAAATCTATCGTTAATAAAAAATATTGATAGTTTTTACTCAATTCGTAATTTACACAATTTTGGGAAATTTTAAAAAGTATCAAAATATATTTTATAAATTTTTAAAAGTATCAAAATATATTTTATAAATTTTCATTTTTTTTTATATATATTTTATAAATATATATTTTTTTATATAAATTTTTATATATTTTTTTTTTTATTTTTTTAAATAGATTTTTAATATATTTTCATAATATATTGTTTTAAATATATTTTTTTTAATATATTTTTTTTTAATATATTTTATTTAATATATTTTATATATATATATAGTCACAATTAAGATAAAAACAGTTGTATTTGGAGTGCCGAAGATACATTTCCACTTGCATCTTATATATTTGTTTTTATATTTTTTTTAATATTTTTTTTTATATTTTTTTTAATATTTTTTTTTATATTTTTTTTAAATATATACTTTTTTATATATTTTTCTTTATACATTTTTTTTTAAATTTATTTTTTATATATTTTTTTTTTATTTATTTTTTATATTTTTTTTTTATTTATTTTTTTTTAAATTTTCTATTATATTTTTTTCTATATTTCTTTTTATATTTATTTATTTTAAACTGATTTCTCGTTCACTTTCACTTTTCAATCACCCTAATTGTCACCCCGATTGTCCATACAAGATAATCCTATTTATTGTTATAATTATCGATAGTTTCAACGAATATATCGATATTGTCGTTGATACATTACATTAGAAATGTTTTTTAATTAAATTATTTAATTTATTTTCTTAAATGCCAATATTAAACATTTTCAAATATATTTTAAGAGATTTATGCCCATATCGAAAATGAATATTAATAGCTAATTTTTCCAATTGATAATAATAAATTAAACTAGTATGCTTGTTAATCAAACGATTAGTAAACTCTTTTTTGAATATTTGATGCATACAGGGTATTCAAAAATACATACGTGACTATATACATTTATGAGCATAAAAATGAAACAGAAAAATGGCAAAAAAAAAAAAAGAAAATAAAAAAAAAATATATATAGCCCAGAACACGGAAGCAACACCAAAGCCAAAGCTTACCCCAACGTATCGTCAACGTTGGGATTGTTTGTTTGCTTAGTTGGTCTTGGATGGTGGGGAAGGATGAGGAGGGGCTGTTAGTTAGTCTGGCAGACAGTCTAACAGTCTAAATAGTCTGACAGACTGTGCATGAGTTTGTTTGTTTGTTTTATTTTATTTTTATTTGTTTTTTAAGACACAACTATTTGCTACATTTTAGCGGCGCTTGTCGAAAATATTTTCATCGCGTATGAAACGTGTTTGTCCCATTTGTGGCAACGAATTACTAAGTACTTTTTACGTGAATATGCCACATGCCCATACATAGAGCTGTGGCAGCCGCCTGGTCAAGAAGTTGCAAGTCCAAGTACAGTGTTGCATAGTTGCAAGTGACCATAGATGGCATAGAACTCTTTTGCTTGAAGTTGAGTGCCAACGTCGTCGTATGATCCGTAGTGTGCAACAATAAAAAAATAGAATATAACAAAAAAGAAAAAGAAAAGAAAAAATCCAACAGATTTCTGTTTAAGAAAAATATTTGTTGTAAAATGCAGCGAGCGAACGAATGAGATACAAAACGTCAACAATTTAGATAACCCGCAAAGGACCAAAGAGTCTTACAAAACTAGATATAATACCTACACACATAGATTAAAAAGAAACTAAAGGGGAAGACAGCAGAGAGCATACAAAGAATTGTATGTGGAGTGCATTCTACACTAAACTGTAATGGGAAAAGAAATGTGGCAGCAAATAAATTATATATAAGTTGAGTGTAAATATGCGGCAACACTTGGAGAAATTCATGTGTAATCTTTGAAAAAAAATAAAATGGTTATCAAAAAAATAGAAAAAAAAAAATAAAAATACAAGTTAAACTAATAGAAAAAAAATAAATTAAAAAATAAACTAATAGTAAAAAATTATGAAATATAATAGCGAACATTTAAGTTTTCATTTCAATAAAAACATGGGTAATAAATTTTAATAGAAAGCACATTAAAGCTTATATTTAATTTTGAAAGCTCAACAATCAGAGACATTATATTTAATTCGCATCAAAAAATGTCATTTAATCACAATTTAAAAACATAAATGGAAGGCAGAAGCAAAAAGCTTTGAAAGCACATTGTTGATTTTATTTAAATCCAAAAGTTCAACAAACTGAAAAATTATATTTAATTCGCTTCAACAAATTGCATAAAACTAAGATTTAAAGACATTAATAGAATGCAATACCAAAAAGGCTTAAAAAGCACATTGTTGATTTTATATCAATCTGAAAATTCAAAAAACTGAGACATTATATTTCATTCGCTCTAACAAATTGCATTTAATTAGAATTTTAAAAAATGAAAAAAAAAATGCGATAGCAAACAGCTTTAAAAGCACATTATTACTTTTATTTAAATCTGAAAGCTCAACAAACTGAGACACTTTTTATTTCTAGCTCTAAAAAATTGCATTTAATTGAAGCTTAATAAAATTGAAAACAAAAAAACAAAACAAGAAAAAATTGTTTAAAAGCACATTATTGCTTTTATTTCAATCTGAAAGCTCAACAATCTGAGACACTTTTTATTTCTAGCTCTAAAAAATTGTATTTAATTGAAGCTTAATAAAATTGAAAACAAAAAAACAAAACAAGAAAAAATTGCTTTAAAAGCACATTATTGCATTTATTTAAATCTGAAAGCTCAACAATCTGAGACACTTTTTATTTCTAGCTCTAAAAAATTGTATTTAATTGCAGCTTAAATAAATGAAAAGATCAAAAAAAAAATAATTCAATAGCAAACAGCTTTAAAAGCACATTGTTGACTTTATTTAAATCTTAAAGCTCCAAAGACTGCCGCCTATATACAAATAATATTTAAATACAATTTGCATTCGTAAGTAAATGAATACTCGTACTATAATAAACAACACACATGAAGATCTTTAACTCTATATACATATATTCTATTTAATTGATATTCCTGATTATACTTAATTCACTGGAAATGGTCACTGATTGCTGCTGCTGCCCCACTGCAATAAAACACAGTAAAAACAAACAAGAAAGAAAAAAAAAAAATACAAGGCATAAGAAAAACAAAATAAGGCACAAACATTTTCTCTGTTTGGAATGCAAACAGGAAGTTCAAATTTAAAATAAGACGAGACAAGAGACACGCACACCAAAAAAAAAAAAAGAAAAATTAAATCAACACACACACTTGCACACACACTCAGTCCCAGAATTTTAGTTGCATAGGGGGGAAGCGGCAACGGAGTTTACAACCAATTAGCATAAAGCCCTTTGACTTTTGCCCGCCAACGTTGACGATGACGTTGCCGCTGCTGCTGCTTCTGTTGCCTCTGCTGCTGCCTCTGCTGTCCATCAATTGTTGACTGACCACGCCCACTATTCTTTGAGCCTCTTCATCTTTCTCTTTCCCCCTCTCTCTCTCTCTGTCCGACGATTGATTGTCTTTAGGTCGAGTTGAGCATTTCATTGCTTTTGTGCCCACATATGCCCAATACCCTGGCTCTGTCGAGGCCCTCATCAATCAGGCCTATTCCCATTTTTAGCCTATAATCGAAATCGCAATTGTAAGCTAGATGCTGTTCTGAATTTCGCAAAAACCCTTTGAAAAATTGTTTGTCTTTCAGCGAGTAAAAAAAACCTGAGTATTTTTATTATTAACTAAAAATTAAATTTATTAAACATTTTGCGTGCAGATCGTTGTTTAGACGAATTTACTTAAACGATTTTTTTTTTTTATTTAAATAATTAATATTCTTTTTATTTATTTTTTATTTAAATAATTAATATTCTTTTTATTTATTTTTTATTTAAATAATTAATATTATTTTTATTTTGTTTTTATTTTTTTATTTAATTTAACTGTTATTTTTCAACAAATTAAATAAAACTTAACAAGCAATAAATATTCTTTTGAAGATTTACTCATTTTTTTATTTTATTTTAATTTTTTTTTAATAACTTGCATTATATATGGTTCAGCTTTTATTTTATTTGTATATTAATTGTAATATGTTGTATTACTTTTTATTATTTTTTATATTATTTTATATTATTTTTTATTTATATTTATTTACAAAACAAACTCAATATCCAATATTAAATCGAATTTATATTTTTCATATAATTTTCTTCATTTAATGTAGCTTTTTTTTTATGATAATATAAAAATATCAGTAAAATTTAAAAACCAATTCATGAATAAATTTTGACTTTATATGTTTAATTTATTAAAATATATATTACAACATATATTGTAGTACACTCTAAAATATAGCAACTATCGACAATTTTCCAAATATATTTGGAATATTTTCTCAGAATTGCAGAACATGGCGCCTTCATCCTTGCAGCTGCTAAAGGATGTGTGGCAGCTTGTCAATGTCAAAAAACGAAGTTTTGGGGAGTTTTCCAATGTTCTTCGACTCGGATGCAACGAGTTCAGCCTCAACCTTAAACTGGCTACAAAGTATTTTCCCAGTCGAGTACGCCCGATTTGTTTTTATATGTTTTCTTTGTTGTCTGTATTTCCCCTCTTTGCTCAGTTTGTTGTCGCTTAAATGCATTTAAAAGTCATTAGTCGCAGCCTTTATTTTTTTTTTTGGGTGCAGTGGCAGTGGCAGTGGCATCAGCTGAAGTTGAAGTTGAAGTTGAGGCAGATTCAGAAGCAGCTTCTTCGATCATTTGGGCAGTGCCTCAGTGCTTTGAGACTCCGCCCCATTTGACCATCTCCGGCAGCATGGACTGTCATTAATTGTCGTTTAGTTGAGTATGTATATAAGTATGTATATAAGTATGTATATACATGCATGGATAGCACTTGGGTCCTCTTGTTACTGTCCTTGGATTCTTAGTATACTCTGTTTCTAGAGGGGCAAAAAAAAAGAAGAATGAAATAACCAACATGATAGATACTCTCCTTTCATAATGTGTATAGTTTTTGCATTTGCTTTGCCATTAAATCTATAGACTATTTCGGTTTTCACAATTTTTTGCATTTTATCTTAAATGTGGTTCATGATTTTTGACAAAATTTAATCACTTAAAAATTGAATTAACTTATAATGAACTATATACAAATCTAAATATTTTCTGAAAATTTAAAATTTATTTTTTTTAATGAAACAATATTTTAAGCTTAAACAATTAACTGAATAAATTTTAAATATTGTAAAATTGGGGAAGGAATCAACTAGAGACCTAGTAGGTGTGTTTGATGTAGAATCTTAATCTGGATTTGTAGATTTAACATTAAAAAAAGACAAAAAAAAAAAAAACAAAAAATAAATAAAAAAAAGAAAAATAAAAAATAAAAAAAAAATAAAATAAAAAAGAAAAAAAAAATAAAAAAAAGATTCAAAATAAAATTAGAGAAAAATTCAATTATTTTCTCTAAACGAAAACTGAAAGAGTTTTGAATATTTGAGGTCACTTAAAAGCTTTAACTGAAAAATATTTTTCAAAAAAAATATCTAAAACAACCAACTAAAAGATTGGAAACAGAGTATAGCCTAATCGAAAGCAACGTTCTAATTTGACTTTTTTTTTTAGTCTGCATCGTTTTGGACTCCTTCCCCCCTATTTTTTTTCTCTTTCTTTTTTTATTTCTCGTTCATAGTTATGTCCATTAGCGTAGCTCAGGCTCAATTGCAGGGCTATTTGAATGAATTGTCTTAACACGTTTTGGCACAACTTCAACAAAATTTGTGCGAAACACGCAACACACACACAGCACTTACTACAATCAATAAAAAAAAAAAGAAAATAAAAAAATGTTGATAGAACCAACAACATTTTGATAAGGCCAAAGAATCAGCAAAAAAAAAATATATATATATATGTACATAATTTAATTTCACATAAACAGTGTGCAACATTTTTGCATATTTCCATTTGGCTTCGGCCTATTTATATAGCCCAGTGGAGCGTCTGGGTAGAAAGGAAGTTGGCAAAGTCCTCAACGTTGTTATAACACTTAACACGCAATACAAAACTCCAGTAGTAGCTTCAAAGTATCAGACAAGGCAAAGTCTGTGGAAAAGCACCCACTGACTGACTGACTGACTGACTGACGGGCAGAGTCACCGACACAGACTTCAATCAATTGGGCCGTAAGGAGGGCAAGGAGTGTACTAAATGCTACCGACTGGAAACTTGAAAGTAGCTCAACTGATGTACACTAGTATTTGTATATGAAAGCCAAAATGTCCTTGCCAGCGATTTAAATTATGAATTCGGGTTAAAGTGCACTGAAATTAGTTATGAATTCGTTCAATTGAATAAATTGCATCAGGTCTACGTCTGACAAAGATCTTTTCTGACTTTTGTGAATGCCCAAAGAGGGCTACAAGTTCAACAAAAACTATTTTATCCATAGTTTGCCAAACCTTGCAGTCAAAAGAATCAGTTAGACGAATTAGTTCTTTGTTGCAATTTGCGCACATTTCTGAATTATAATCTTAGCCGCCTCAACACTGTCTGTTAATGTTCACATAATATTTAATATTTTTACTAAAGTTTTCTTTAAATTTACGCATAATCAGCGCTTAAATTTCATACATTTGAAATGCTAGGATATCGCTTAAGCATTTTTAAAATCTCTTAAATACAAAAATTAAGATATTTTAAGATTTTTAGCTGTGTGCAAGTAAAGACCTTATGTGAGACTTCACGCTAAAGAAATCGTTTTAACCTAATCAAAATTAAGTATTAAAAACGAGTTTTAATTTAATTGTTATTTGTAATAAAGATAAAGGAACAAAATATACCAAAGAATTAGAAGATAATTTCTAATAAATAAAAAACGTTTATTAAAAATGAATGGAAAAATATTAACAGCTTAGTTAATTCTTTTTTTTTTATGGCGTTTTTAAGCAGTTAATATGTTAAAATACCTAAACTAATGGAAATTTTTGCATTTGTTAAGGATATGATCTGTTGGGGAAGAGCTGGAGGCTCAAAAGAGTGTAAAATAGATACAATAGATTTTTATGTTTTTATCTAGACTTTCGTTTGAATAGAGTAATTTCTGAATAACTTAAATTTGCACTAAATTTAATACAACCCTTATTTTAAAGGTGTTTTCAGTGCAGAAATATTATTATAATTTTTTTTTAACATATTTTTATTATTATTTTTGATATTTTTTATTTATTTTTATTATTATTTTTTTATTTTTTTTTTTATTTTTATTATTATTATTTTTTTATAGTATATTTTTGTATAGTATATTTTGTTATTATAGTATTTTTCGTTTTTAATAGTATTTTTTGTTTTGTATAGTATTTTTGTTTTGTTTTTTATAGTATTTTTTTGTTTTTATAGTATTTTTTGTTGTTTTTTATAGTATTTTTTGTTTGTATAGTATTTTTTGTTTGTATAGTATTTTTTGTTTGTATAGTATTTTTTGTTTGTATAGTATTTTTTGTTTGTATAGTATTTTTTGTTTGTATAGTATTTTTTATTTATTATAGCATATTTTGCTTTTTAGTATTTTTGTTTTTTAGTATTTTTTCTTTTCAGTATTTTTTGTTTTTTTTTTATAGTATTCTTTTAATTTATAATTTGTAATTTTTTGTTTTTATAGAATTTTTTTATAGTACTTTTTGTTGTTTTTATTTTATTTTTATTTTTTTATATTTTTTTCTATTTGTTATATTTTATTTTTATTTTATAGTGTTATTATTTTTTAATTTTATTTTAATTGTATTATTTTTATTTTATTTCAATTATTTTTAATTTTATTTCTATTTTTTAATTTATTTTTTTATAGTTTTATCTTTATGTTTATAAATATTGTTAAGTAATTAAACACCTTTATATTTGCGGAAATATGTCTTGCAGACACACACACACAATTACTTTCCATATCATAGTCCTGTCACACATATACTTGGCTACCCTTTCCTATATCCTTTTTAAAGTCCCCAATCAAATTGCAATACACTTTACAAGACTTTGGCGCAGTCGCGTGTGCTGTCTTGTCACTTATTATTTGATTTTTATTTTTATTTGATTGGAGGGAAGTTTTATGGAAGCCTCACATCTAACACACACGTGTTTGTCCCCCTCGCATCCAGACAATGCTCATATATATATATATTATATACATATATACAATTCACACACAGCTTTGCTTTATTGCTGATGTTGTATTTGTATGTGTGTATGTGTGTTGGCTTTTGGCACCCGTGCTGAATAAACAATAACAACAGAGGACATGCAACAAGCTAAACAACAAAATAATTTGTTGTCGACGATTTCTGTGTTCCTTCATTGCCCCATTGGCAACATTTGAGCATACTATATAAATGTACACTTGGCGAAAATACAGCTTCGTTGAAATTCCTTAAACTCAAATAAAATTAATAAGATTATTCACATTATTATTTTAAAAATATTTGAACTTCTAATATAAGTGAATATTTTATAGCACGTTGAAAATTCCAGAAATGTTTGAATTTCATTAGAAAATACAAATTTCTTTGAAATTCACAATAAAAAATAAATCATTGCTTTTTTTTTTAATTTTTAAAAACTGATATATATTTAAATTCAAATACAGATATTTCTATATATATTTTAATTTTAAAACCTTCAATTTATTAAAATTAAAATGCAGATATTTCTAAATAGGTTTACAATTGAGCTATTCATATTTTGAAAATAAAAACAATAAACAAATAAAGAATATTTTTATGTGAATATATCCCATTAGAGTTTTTTTGGGGATATAAAATGTCAGTATCGCAATATTCCATTTCGCGCTAATTTCTGTTATTTTATTTTAGTTTAAATAATAAAAATAAATAAATCTTTGCCGTAAATTACGAATGGTTTTCTATAATTTTATTTGAAATCTCGAAAATCTTGTTTCAGTTGGTTAAAAGTCGTTCAATTTATAAGTCATAATAGTCATATAAATTTTAAGAATTCATTTTATTCTTCTTCAATCGAAAATTGTCTATTTATATAGTAGATATATTTTGATTTATTTATCGTTCATGTTGCTGCTAATTTTTGGATTATCTATCTGTTTTATTTGTTTTCTCCAAGTGTATCCACAAGCAGGGCGTCCCCTCTTTAAAAATTGCCGCAAAGCAATCCCGTTTTGAAATGTCCAACACTTCATTGTTGTTTATTTGTCAGTCGAAAAAAAAAAATCTTTTCAAATGCTCAGTTGATGGGCAATTTGAGGCGTTAAATGTTTGACAGTTTCCAAAAAAAAAAAAAAAAAATAAGAAAAGAGAAAAATACATATTCGGTTCGTATGTTAAATATGTGGCTGTCGCTTGTAGTAGCATATTTTGTCGCATTTAATTAGGCAGATAACACGCGACAGGCAACAATAAAGGGGACTTCATCATCATCATCATCAACAACATCAACAGAATTGTTATTGTTTATGGTGACAAGCACAAAAGACACCACAGAAAAAAAAAAATACAAAATAAATAGAAATTGTAGCAGCTATAAATATAATGTTTGATAAACAATATTTTGCTTGGTTGGTTGAATGTTACAGAAAATTTTTTACCCTGGCAACGCACTGAACTGTTCAGACAATCAAATTAACAAAAAAAAAAAAATCTGTTTTATTTTTCTTACAAATACATATATCAAAATATGAAAATGTCAAATAGATGTTCACATATCTTTGTTATTAAATTTAATAAAAATGTTTTCGAACTTTTCGCATGATTTTCAAAGATTTTACTTTATTATTCTATTAACCCGCTAACCCATTTACTGATCTATATAATCTTTGTTTTATTTTTCTGTACTAAATTTCAAATGTTTTTTCCCAGATAATTGCACCATTTTAGCGTGGGATATTGTAAAGTTGTGCAATTGGTTTTAATTTTCTCTCAACTTTCCGACAGAGAAAATATATTTATTTTTAAGAGAAAACTTCAAATAATAACAGCAAAATTTTAATCATTGATTTTTATCTTTTCTTTCTAGGTAAGTGTTACGGATTTGTTGACCCAGCAAAAATACTTATAAATACTTGGATAAAATGTATAAACGGTAAAAGTGTTCTTAATAAATATTTAGATTTGCAGTTTCGTTTGTATTTCGATTGTGTATTATACTTTTGCTTTTGTATTAATTGGCAATCGCGTTAATCTTTGTTAAACAAAATGCTGCTATCTTGAAACTTTATATATGAATTCATCTTAATTGTTTATTTATATTTTACGCGGCACATAAATTCCGTGGGTATCAGCTGCAGACAGTTAAAGTTATTATTATGTTCGAATCGAAAAATAAAAATATATAAAAAGATTTTTAATAATTGTTTATGCGTAAAGGGAGGGAGACTATAAAGTCAGCGAAAGACTGAATATTTATTTAATATTTTTTTTAATTGATTACAAATTTTGAAAAATATTTGTTTTTTAAGGTATATTTTTTTAGGTATATAATTTTTTAAGATATTTATATTATTAAATATGTTTTTCTTTGGATAAATATATAATTAAATATATTTTTTGGATATATATATATTTTTAAATATATATCTATTTTTAAATATATTTTTTGGATATATATATATATTTTTGGATATATATATATTTTTGGATATATATATATTTTTGGATATATATATATTTTTGGATATATATATATTTTAAAAATATTTTTTTCGATATATATATATTTTTTCGATATATATATATTTTTTGGATATATATATATTTTTTGGATATATATATATTTTTTGGATATATATATATTTTTTGGATATATATATATTTTTTGGATATATATATATTTTTTGGATATATATATATTTTTTGGATATATATATATTTTTTGGATATATATATATTTTTTTGATATATATATATTTTTTGGATATATATATATTTTTTGGATACATATATATTTTTAAATATATTTTTTGGATATATATATATATTTTTAAATATATTTTTTGGATATATATATTTTTAAAAATTGTATATTTAATTTTTTGCATGTAATTTTTTTTTACTATTTATTTTTTACTATTTAATTTTTAATATTAATTTTTAACTATTAATTTTTTAATATTTATTTTTTACTATTAATTTTTTACTATTTATTTTTAATTATTTATTTTTAACTATTTATTTTTAACTATTTATTTTTAAAATTTTATTTAATTAAACATCATTTATTCATTTAAGTAAATTCAGCTTATATTTTATTCATTGAATTATTTTCAATACAATTTCTTTGTTTTTTTTTTTAAATTGTTTTATTATAATTATAATTGTTAATTTATTTTAAAATAGTTAATCTCTTATTTTGTGCAAGTGTATGTTGGTTTCGATCTCATACTTGCTTATTTCATTTTTTTTTTTCAACATGATATTATATTTTGCTACTGCTTGAATTATTGGGGTTATGCGCAGTTGCCGCCTGGCAGTATACTTAATTAAAATGCATATATAAATTATGTTGACACTTCTTTTTTTTTGTTTTTTAACTTTTTATCTCTCCATCTATCCTGTTAAATGCATATTTGTCTGGCTCTGTTGATATAATTCATTGCAATTTTCTTTCTGGGCTTTTCACAACGCCACAAAAGCCATAATACTTAATAAACGGTAATTTGCTTTGTTGCCCAATACGCACAACGTTCCACAGTTTTTCCCGCATTTCCCAATCCCAATACCAATACCAATACCAAAAACCCATTCATATTTTCAATTAAGTAATTGATTGACCCTTAAATGGTTGAACTGTCGCTGAACCCGTAGCCGAAACCAGATACGCCAAATCGATGAGAGTTAATTAATTTGAGTTTCAGTTTTCCTACCAACCCACCAAGTTTAATGTGTATTTGCCAACAATATATACACCTGCGTTCGCAAAAATAACAAAAACTGGTCAGGAAATGTATAAATACATGTATATACCTAATATATATATATATATATATATATATAGTATATGCATGTTTATTTTGTATATAAGTTAAGCCCCAAGTCAACGTCAAAATGTCAGCCGCGGGCCCAATGAGCTTAGAATTCCGCAAGGGCTGCCCATTTCTTAAACTGTGTTGTGCTTTGTTCATAATCAAACACACGCACAATTATGTATATAAGCAAATATATATACTACAGTATAGATCTATATATATATATGTATATACGTACACATTAAAAATGTGTAGCCTACTTTATAGCGCCCGAAACCGTTTTTCAATGTCAATGCACAGTTAAAATTTGAGGCACGCTAATTGGCAACAGAGCTGCGTAATAATTCACAGCTGAAAGCACGAGTGAAACAAGAAGAAGCAGAAAAAAACGAATCACGATTTTCCAGTCACGTAACCACAAAAATTTGCTTGCTTTTGAATTATTATAATAACGTGATCCCAAGCCAGAGAAAGGATTTGCGAATAGAAAATAGAGCTTAAGCGAAAACTTGTTTTATTTTTTTGGGGTTATTTTTTGATTAGTTAATTTACTTTACTTTCTGTATTAATTCGCTTAATCTAAAAGCATAAAATGTGCTCCATTTAGTAAATTTATTATAATATCATAATTGTTTAATGTGTGTGAATATCTGTGCTGTCGAGCAACTATGTAAATTAACATAAATGTTAATGCTCATTTGAATAGAATTCACTGTTATGCTCAAATGTTCTTTTGTGCATAAGATAATATTATCGAAGCAGATTAAATAATATAAATTAGATAGATACGAGTATATGTAAATTAACATAAATGTTAATGCTCATTTGAGTAGAATTCACTGCAGTTCTGTTATGCTCAAATGTTCTATTGCGCATATGATAAATTATCGAAATAGATTAAATATAAAAATAAATATATAAATTAATATATAAATTAGATACGAGTATGTGTAAATTAACATACAGGCCTTTTTTCATTTTTAGTGGGACTTTTCGTATTTGATTACGCAATTTCCCTAAAATTTACAGCGTATTTCCCTAGGGTTGCCCATAAGAATATCCCATGGTGTTAGCAGTATTGAAAACTATTCAACAAGTCAAAAGTGGTTTTAAGTAGTAGAAATTAATTGATTTATAAGCTACCGAAATGAAAAAAAGCGAGTTCAAATACGCGAGTTCTGAAGGGAAATTCGTAAAGGGAAATTCATTTCCGCGAGATCTTGCCGAAAGTGAGAATGGGAACAGACCTGATAAATGTTAATGCTCATTTGAATGGACAGTTCTGTTATCTATTTTATTCTGTTCTATTATCTGTTATCGAAATATATTAAATACTTATATAAATTAGATACGAGTATAATATTGTAATATATATATAATTGTTTTGATGTTTAAGGGGTTGCAAATTTTTTTAGTTTGATTTAAAAAAATAATACAATTAATATGAACACAAATAAAGAAATATATGCTGTACTCGTATATAAGTCAGGGAGCGCAAATAGGAGTTATGAATAATAAACAAAAAATATTTTGATTATTGGAAAAACCTGACATATTAATAATTCTGTATGTAATATCCTCAAAACAGGATAAATTTGTATTTTTAATTTAAAAAATAATATATATTAAATTTTTTATTTTATTTTATTTTATTTTATTTTTATATAACACTTATTCTATTGACTTTATAAATCCTAAGATTAATTGTCACAGGTTTTTTTTTTAACAAGGCAAAGTCACAGTTTTTGTTAACAGCGCCCTAAGCCTAATTAACGAAAGTCAATCTGTAAGCGGTTGCTTGTTGGGTGGATGGGCTTTGTTGTTGTGTGGGTTCTGTGTGCTAAAACTCGTCGAAGTAGTATGTTACTTGGATGTTAAACAAAACTAATTTTCAAAGTCAATGTCGCAAAGTTGGGGCATTTAACTGGCAGTTCCGCCCAGGCAGCAGCGACAGCGGCGACAGCCTTTGCCACATTCAGTTTTGATCGGCTGTTGTTGAAAGTTTTGTTTGAGTGTGTAAAGTTTTCAATTATACTCGTATATATATACACACACCCACACATGCAAACACACCAATTAACACACACACCCATGCATAAATATATACACGTAGCGAAATTTGGTGTTTAGTTGTTCGTAGATGTAAACTTTTTGACTTTTCAATCAGCAACACAGCCACAAAATACAACAAAATTGTGCCTGATATTGTTGTAATGTTTATTTTATTTTCTTTTTCGGGAAATCAGAAAGTTCTTGCAATGTAATTTTCATTTGGTTTTAAGGTATGTCTATGGTTATATGTTTGAATTTTTGATTGATTTTCATTCAACCTTATTTGCAATTGGCAAGCAATATTGTTGTGGCATTGTTGTCCTTTCAAAGTCATTAAAAACTTTGCGCCATATATCCAGCCAGCCATCTACATATCTAGCCATTTATCAATCTATTCATCAATTTTGATTTAAATACAATTAGCCAACATCATTCAGTAGCCACTTTTCAAAACCATTTTCACAGTAGCTCTCAGCAACATTTCTTTTTTTTTTCCCTGAACTCACTTCTAATAATACCTTGCAGTTAGGATATAATGGGGTATGCGTTAGTTTATCGTTGTTTTTATAGACATTTATTAAAATCAATATGCATGATTGAGAATGTAAATAGAATTTAAAGTTTAATACTCGATTTGTTAATATGCTATAGTGCGTTCTACTACATCACATATAGAATTAAATGTAATTAAAATGTCCTTAATAATCTTTGAGCTATTTTGAAGAAAATTTTAATTATTTTCCTAAATATTCTGATTTATTTGATTATACAAAAAAAATCGATAGTTTTTATTTTTATACAGTACTAGCTTGTCCGGCGCGCGTTGCTACGCCTTCACTACAAAAAAAATAATACAGTATAAATTTTATAGAAATCATAAACAGTTTCAATGAAATTTTAACTAAAATTTTTTCCATGCCTTTTTTATTATTTTTTTTTTTAATTTTAATATACAGGATAACTCTTGGACTGGCAGAGCTGACATGTTGTCTATTTTTTTCCCCCTTTTGTTTTTTAAAAGCATCTATTTTTATTTTTTTTTTATTAATTGTATCATCATCTCTTAAGAACATTTAAAATATATTTGAGTGCATAAATACGACCATAATTGGCGCTTCATTTCAACCATGGTCTGTTTCAAGGGCTTTTCAAGCTAAAGGGGCGGGAGGAAAAACAGTTTCATTGCATTCTGCATTTTTATACACTTGCAAAGGGTATTATGATATCATCATGACGAATGTCTGCGACAACATAAAAGTTTTACATATTTATATATTTAGTAAGCCTTTGCATTCGAGTCGATCTTTCAGTTTTAAATTTATAGAGATAAAACTTGGCACAGAGTTGGATTCCTTTTAATGTAAATAATCTTATTCGATTATTCATTAGATTATATAGCTGACATTGAAGAATTCAGTTAAAAACTTGGTTTTATTTCAACCAAAATTTCAAATTTAATTCAAAACTCTGAAATATATAAGCTGACCAAATTTGAACAAAAAATCGAATTATTATACCTTATGACTGCCAAAAATTAATGAAAAAAATTTAAAACTTTCTCTACATTTATTTATATCAAAGGCAAATCAGTGCATTTAGAATAATTAATATCAAAAAAAAAAATTTTTTTCCTCCATATAAACTAAACAACAACTAAGCAACAAAAACCGTAACTACTACTATTATGTATGTTGACAATTGTGTAATAGAAAAGCCAGAACAATTGCTGAAGATAATTGGGTGCTAGTTACAAAGTCCTTTGCCAATAACAGAACAGGACCTCCCTATATGGTTCAGCTGTTTGCAGTTCCAATGACCAACAGACCATATTCAAGTACGTACATTTTCAGCCACAATATTCAACATGTTCAATATGCAGAAACATGCTCAATCAATTGATTGATGTACTACATTATCTAACAGATCTATTTGCTGTGACTCTGAAAACCGCAATAACTATTAATGGGGCCAATAATAGTACATACGTTCCAATTAAACGTATATTGAATGGCAATAAGACAAACCATAAATTAATCAACTGTGTAAATATTTTGGGATAAACCCGTCAATTTGGCATTTTGTAGTTGCATAAAATTTTTCTATTTAACTAAATATAGGTGACAATGAAAATTTATTATAAATTGTCTTGGGTAATTAAAAGTAAATAAATAAAATTAAATTTGATCTAAAAGCATTTCACAAGAAAACTTAAAAACGCTCTGCTTAAAAGTTCAAAATTAAATATTTTCTTAAAAAATAAATTACATAAAATTATACTCAATACATAAAAAACATTATTACGACAATTACTGAAAAGAAAAACACATTTTAAAGACACAAACATAATTGGAAGATGATACAACTTTTGTAAATGGAAAATGACTTTTATGGTTTGTCGATCTGTAACTAATGTTATTATGAGAAAAAATGTTATTTAAAATAATAAAATGAAAAGATTTAAGTAGAGCTATTGGCAATAATAGAAAAAGAATAAGAATAGCATAGATACACTCTTTCATTTTTCTTTCATTGTAAAATAAAAGTAAAGCTGATTTTACAATTCTATTTTTTATTATTTTTTTTTTTTTTTGCCAGCCATTGTTGGATTTTATCAGAGCGGAATTATATATAGACACTGGGCTGAGGTTGGGTTGGGAGGCTGGCTGCATCAGGAGCTACCTTTGTATGCTTTGCACAATTTTTGTTGGTTTAATCTTTGCAATAATAAAAACAACAACGACAAAAAAAAACTGGCATTCAAAATCAACTCTTTTGCATGATGTTTCCATGAATGAATGAATATTCTTTTCACAAAATTGTGCATGCCTTTTTATTTTGGAATTTTTTTAAGCTTTTATCTTTTGGCAATTAGTTAATGCTGTTGCTTCTTTTATTATTGCACCAATTAGTCAGTATTTTCTTATCAATTGTCAACTTTGTATATTTTTTAAATTCTTTCTGTTTTCATCCAAGTTTTTGCATTTTGTAAGCTAAAGTAGAAAAAAACACACACAAAAATGTTGCTGCACATTTTTGATGGCAACGCCACGGAAATGAAGTGGAAATGATGCATTTTTCCAGTGACTTTGTCTGGCTTTGTTTTTATAATTAGATAACATGCCTCATAACTCTGACCCAGGCGCTACACTCAAAAAAAAATAAACAAAAAATGCACTTTTTTTTTCTTTTTAATATTATTATTTTTGTGCACAAAAGAAGCTCAGAAGTTTTGGTATGAAGATGAATTTTTCAAAAGTTAAATGAAATTGGTCAGAAGACGTGGTTGCGTTTAAGTATACCCGACTACGAAATACCCTGTATCTAGTTCGAGATACGCTAGTGAAGTGTTGAAAATTTGATGGTAATATAGAGAAACTAATATATCAAATTTTGTGACTCTAGCTCCTCTTGATAGTTTCTGTTCATACGACAAAAAATTGATCAACTTGATTTATATATTTTACTAGCTCTCCGGCGTGCGTTGCTACGCTCCCGCATATAATTTTCAAATGAATTTTTCACCCACTTCCGAATACATTTTTGACAAAATTGTTTTAGAGTAGCAGCATATGGTATAACAGGGAGTTACATTAAAATTTGCAGATTTCTAGATCCTACCATTCAGCCTGCTCGTGAGTCGCCAATCAGTCAGGTTGAAGTGTTTTATATATATAGATTAATAAAGCTAAATTATGAAAATAAACTAAATTGGGGTCTTAAAAATATGTGACGTCGCATTTAACTGTGTTAAAGCCCAGAGAGCGATTCAAGAGAATGTTTTTTTTATTTCTTTTGCACTCTCGCGTTTTTATGCACAGTTTGGCACATGCACAGATTTTCATACAATTTTCAAATGTATTTTTCACCTAATTTTGGATAAAATTTTAACAAATTTTTTGCAGATTGTAAATAAACGATATAATAGGAGACTACTGTGAAATTTTCTATATACAAATATGGTCGGAGATGTCTATTTTTGAATGTCACAAGCATCTGCAGTGTTTCATGATCTCCTTATGCGCATTTTTTAATCGAAATTAGATATACATTTCAGATTTTAAAGTGGTTGCAAGAGGATCATTTTTTTAATGAATTTAATAACATATTATTAATTAATTTTGTCATTTCGAAATGACAGTTTTTTGTGTTTTTTTTTTAAGTGTAATAGTATTAGCTGTTTCCCTATATG
The DNA here is from genome assembly GCA_035043045.1 of Hirtodrosophila alboralis. Taxonomy (NCBI): domain Eukaryota; kingdom Metazoa; phylum Arthropoda; class Insecta; order Diptera; family Drosophilidae; genus Hirtodrosophila; species Hirtodrosophila alboralis. The sequence continues at coordinate 237,649 of JAWNNH010000097.1, forward strand.
TTTGCAGGGCCTCTTGATGCTCTGCACTTGGATGCGTTAATTAAAATAAAAACACAGCTGCTTATCGCTCAGGCCCCGGGGAGTTGTGGACTTTAACATTATTCTTGTTGTTGTTGTTGTTGTTGTTGTTGCTGTCTCACGAATTGTGTTGTGCTGCGGAGGGGAGTTGTGCGGGGAAAGTAGGGGCGGGTCTATAACTTTTGGCTGCCAGGCAGCAGGCAGACAAGCGATAACAACAAAAGTTGACTGCACTCACTTTATACCCTCGATTTGGTAGGGCATGTTGAGCTGGCAGGCGGTAGGGAAAGGCGGGGTATAAGGTGGCACTTATTTAGGAATTATGCACCAAGGCACAACTTTTCTACAACAACAACAATAACAATACACTCAACACACATCCCATCCAATGTGGAACTTGTGTGTGAGCCTGCAACATTACACACACACTTTGCTGTTGTCAACAACTTGTACTCGGGGTTCAACAAAGTTATACAGAGACGCTAGTTTAGCCAAAAGACAAGTAAATCCTTCTATGTGTGTTAGAGTTGTGCATTATGGTTCAATTGAAGAAAATTTGCTTAGTATTTTAATTGAACGAGTTTAATTGAACATAAAAGTACGATATTTTAGTTGAAGGCGTTAGTTTTTGTAGTTCAATTGAAGGAATTAGGAATTTGTTCAATATTTTGATTGAAGGAATTAACTGAATAGTTTAATTGAAGAAAAAAATTTGATAGTTTAACGGAAGAAAAAAATGCAAGAGTTGAAATACAAAACTTTGATCAGAGCTTTAATTGAAGTTGTAAATTTAGTTGTTCGTTTAAAAAAATTAGTTCAATATTGCAATTAAATGAATTTGTTGAATCTTTATTAAGTTAATTTTTTAATGTTCAAATATATAAATATTTTATTGAAAGAGTTAGTGTAGTATGTAGTTGAATTGAAGAAAAAGATTAGATAGTTCAACGGAAGGAATAAATTCATGAATTGAAATACAAAACTTTGATCAGGAGTTTATTTGAAGATATAGAATATGCAGTTCAATTGAAAATCTTAGTTTAGTATTTCAATTAAATGAATTATTTTGGTAGTTCAATTTGAAGGAATCGGTTCTGTAGTTGTAGTTCGATAAACGGAATAAATTCAAGGGTTTTAATAAAAGGTTTTTTTTCCAGAGATCATTTGAAGAAATTGAAACATTTGTACAATATATTATTTAAGGGAGTTAGCTTAGTCAATTGAAGAAAAATGTTTGCTATTAGTTTGATAGAATAATTAGATTCAAGGCTTGAAATAAAGGAATTGAATCAAAGAGTTTCAATGAACCAATAGGCTAATAAGTTCAATTAAAACAATCAATTAATTATTTTAATTAAACAAATTAGTCTGAAAGGAACCGGTTCTATAATTTTACTAGTTCGATAAATGGAATAAATTCAAGGTTTGAATAACTTTAGTAATTCAGTTGAAAAAGTTAATTGCTCGTTTTATTTGCTTCGTTCATGAGACTTTTATATTAGTTCCTTTTAATTAAACCCAAATAATTATTTGATTAATTATAATCAAACAGTTGAGCGATAATGAAATCTCATATTTCGTTTTAATTTATTAAAATTATTGTGAACAAATTCATGCAACTCTAATGTGAATACATATTTACATACAAGTATACATATCTAAAGTCTGGAGTATTGGAGGTAATTGTGGAGAAGGAGATACGCCTGAGTCCAGAAGCGCCTGCCAGACGCTTGCAGGGGATTTTGTCGAGGGGAAGAGGGAACAGTAGGGGGAAAGGGGGACTTGCTACTGCTGTTTCGCCGTCTGTTGGCTGATTGAATTGCCTGATTGCTCTGATTGCCGCCGCCAGACGTCTGAAGTCTGACATCCAATGTCCGACGCGTCGTACCGTCCTCATCAACAACATCATCGTTGAAACTAAATTAAGACACTTCAATTGGCCGTGTCTGCTTATGAAAGTGCTGGCAGATTATATACACATATATATATATACATTTTTTTTTTCTCACAAATAAGTATATAATATTGCAACGGTAATGTTAAAGTTGGCAACAATTTCAGATGCAAACTAAATTAACTTAAACACAATTGTCTACTTTCACATAAATTGTAAATGTGTATTCATATATTTTTTTCACTAAATGTTTTGCAGATGTTTAATTTAATATCTAAACTAGTTTCTGAGAAAAAATCAATTAGTTGCCAAATGGGAAAAAACCCATGAGTAATACTTGAAATATTATATTATAGTATGCTCGGTTTTAATATATATTTTTGTATTTATTTTTTATCGGTCTTATCTCAGGCAACACTGTGTGCGCCATAAATTTCTGGGGCAATGCAATTTTTCCAGCACATGAACACAATTTATATAGAAATATATCTGAAATCTGTTTTGTGGAAAGTAGGGAGAGAGAAATGTTCATTTGCAGTTCGATAAAACCGAGAACTTTGACATAAATTGTTTGCATTCTTTCGATAACATTTGGCTCAGTTCTGGTCACTTGGCCATTGTACATATTACTGTCAACAGTTTCATCATAGTTTGGCAATTGTAAAATAAAATTATTTTTATTTATATGCTATCGATAATTGTACAAGCGAGTATTTTCGTTTAACATGGAGGGAAAAAAGAATAATAAATTAAGATTTATAGCCAAAACGATTTATTCAATTTTTGCGTTTTATAGTTGAGTAAGTTGGTTGTATTTGTGTTTTTTTTTTTAATTATAGTTTTTATCGATTTTTTTGTATATTATAGTTTTTATCGATTTTTTTAAATTGCGTAATATGTAAATACGTTAACGATATGTTGACTTATAAACCAATAGTTGCTCAAAACACCAAGTATTGGAAGTTAAATAAATGCAAGTCTTCTAGAAAATTTATCATTAAATTTAAGTGCGGAGAGTGATGAGGGTAAGCGTTATCTTGGGTCTTTTTTATTAATAGCTAAATAACTACTAGATTTAAAGTCCAAATATGTACAATATTCAGACTTAAAATATTGGTAAAACAAGAAACTAATATAAAAAATCTTGCAAAGTTCTTTAACGAATTTTTTCGGTGTTAAAAAAAACAAGTCAAATTTAGCGATTTAAAAATAAACAAAATTAAAAAAAAAAATTAAAGAAAATTTAATTTTTGTCTAATTTAATAGCATATAGTTTTGTTTTAAATCTAATTCAATTTGCATAAGCGGCATACCGCTAGAAATAGGATTCAATTAAATAACTTTTGGAATGTAATATGAACAAAAAAAGTCAAAATAGTGCAAAAAAAAAAAACAAAAAAAAAAACAGCTATTTACGGTTTTTTTCAAATATTATTCTTTGCAAACAAATATTGAAATCACAGCCCAAAATAAATATAAAAAAAAAGTCTATCCGATCTGTTTTTTCTTGTAAACTATTAAAGTTTAACTTATCGATGTGATATCGATATATTTGTGTAGCGTTTAACTATTATATCGATATGTAAACGATGTAGCAGCAATGTGGTATCGAATCCCTTTTTTGTGATTTCTTTGATTCGATTTTGAGCTAATAATTGAACCAATTTAATAATTTTTTTTAAATTATCTATAGCCTCATAAAATATGTTTCAACTGCTAATTGAATAAAAATAATCGAAATATTTGAAGATCTTGTGTGTTAACTGCCACAAGCCAAATGTCAAGCGTGGAAATTGCCTTTGCCACGCTTTGTCTGTTGTTGCAAAGCGACACATATATATATATACATGAGTTTCATGTGGCAACTAAAAATTGCAATGCAATATGCAATAACGCAGCAGCAACAATAACAATTTGGGTTAAAATGATTGTGCCACACAACAAAGCAACGGCGTGTGGAGGTGGTAGCAGCCAATAGTGACTGGAAAGGGGGGGTTAGCGGGGGGACTTGCAGCACAAAAGAAAAGTCAATAGAGAGGCAGCACAGCAACAAAAGAACAAGAGCAAAACACAAAAAAAAAAAAGGCAAATTGAACAAAATGCGGTTGTGCGGCTCTTAACAAATGTGTGTGTGCGTGTGTGTGTGCGTGTGTGTGTGCGTGTGTGTGTGTGTGTGTTGCAGCAACATTTCACATTTGTTTTTTTTAGTATTTTGTTTTTCTTATTTTCTTATTTTATGTGTTTTTGTTGTTGTTGTTGTGCTATCGACACTTGGCGCTTTGTTGCAGCAGCAGCAGCAACAGCAACAACAACAACAACATGTGGCAGAGTCCAGCGATCACTCACTTTGGCTTTGGTTGTTGTGTGTGTGCCACTTTTCTGCTGCCTGCCACTCTTTTTGGTTGCATATGTTGAAACTGACCCTGCCCAGCTGCGGGGCAAGCATGCAAAAAAAGCGGAAATAAGCCACTTGAGGCGACCTCAAAAGCGGAGCGCAACTCGTCAGATGGAGATGAAGATGGGCGGGAGGGGGGGTGGTTGCCTGCAACATGTGAGTAAGCCACTTGCCACCAGCGTGCAAGTGTGTGTATGTGTGTGTGTGTGTTGGCCACCAAAAGCGCCGCCAATCTCCCTCCCAATACAAAAGGTGCAGCCAAGTCTAAAGCTTAAGCTGCAGCAACGCAGCAGCAGCTGCAACTGGTGCAACTGATGTGGCATGGCAATTGGTTGCTACCTCAGATACTTTTTTTTATATTAAAAAGGGTGTTGTTTTCACAGATCTAATGATATAGATTGAAATCTAAAAATATATATATAGGTTTATAGATAAAACTGAATTTATATTTATTTAATTATTAAAAGGGAAAAATAAAGCCGAATCGAAAGTGTGATGTAAAATTATTTGAAGATTTTAATTAAATACACATTATTTTATTATTATTATTATATTTAAATAGAGTAAACAAAAATTAGCAAATTTAAATAAATTGAACAGTTTCTAAATTTATTTTTTGTGCATATAATTGGGATTTATAAAAAAAAAATAATTTTTAAAAAAATTTTACATACTGAAGCTGCAGTTTGACAATTTTTTAATTATTTGTTTTTTATTAAAATAATACCAATCTCTATATAAAATTATGTTATGTATTTTTCACATTTTAATTGAATATTTCTGAATATTTATTTGAATTTATATCTGCTAATTTGATTACAAAAATATATAAATATTTTTAGAGCTACAATTATAGTTTCAGCAGATAATATAAACGGTTCTTAAGAATATTTAATGACAACAAATAATACCTTATTTTTGTTAACAATATTTGTGTAGTTAATATTTTTTTTTTTGCAATATCTAACATTAATGTTTATGCAGTATTTACTGCTCTACAAATATTAATGCATTTACCTAAAATTTTAATTATTATTAAACCATGAAAAAACTTCTTTTACTGCAAATTTCAACATATTCTTCAGAAAAGACAAATTTTTATGTGCTTTAGTTGTAATAAATTTCAAATTAATTTTTTTATTGTTCCTTTATGGTGGTTTTCACAATATATATATATATATATATATATATATATATATATATTTTTTTTTTTTTTAATATACGATTGTTGAGCAGGGTTTTGGTTAGAACTTTAGTTAGGGCAAAAATTAATGAAATTTTTGTGCGTTTGTTCATTTATGTTGTATAAACATTGTGTAAACATGATAATATTCCAGCGAAACTATGTGTGAAAATATGCTACTAGAAATGGGGATTATTCGGTAAACAATAATAAAAACACCTTCTAATAAAACAAAACACCCATTACCTGGCAACTGACTTGGTTTTCCTTTTTGTCCGTACATTAATTCCTATGAAATGCTTGAAATAATTCAACGAAGGAACTCAAGCAACTGGGCAGCGCTCAAAGCAAAAGGTTAATACGTTGACGATGTTGGCCAAAACCTGATTTACTTGTTCTGCTTCTTTGGCAGCTCCTTTTTGGCCGACATGGCTCTGATTGCCTTTGTTTTTAGCTTTGCTTTGCCTTGCCTTGCCTTGCCTTGACTTGGCTTGGCTGACCTGTAAAATAAATTTTGAGCATTTATGTAAGCCTGACTGCTCTTTTAAACTCTCAGCTGCCTGGTCTTACTCTTCAGTGCACATGTTCCACACATGCGATTCGATTCAAGTGGAGATGGAGATGGAAATGGAAATGCAACTGAAATGGGAGATGTTAGAAATTTAGTGCAATTGACTAGAATTGTGGGCAGAGAAGCGTTTTTCAAAATAAACAATGAATATGTATTTATAGATGAGATTTCATCATATTCATCAGCTATTGAAGCAACAAGATGTGCATTTAACGCATTGCATTGCATTTCGAATTAGTTTCCACACTACTCTGAACTCGCTTTTGTCTATGTGCATTTTGCGGTTTTTTGCTTTACAGAATTTTTTTTTTTTCAATTTTTTTTTTTTAATTTTTCTAAATTGCATTTTGCGTATTTTGAGATTTTGTGCTCTTTAAAGAAGATTTAAAGCTGTTCGAATAATATTTATGGCACTTTCGATAGTATCGATTGTTGTTTAATATAGTTTAATATATCGATATGTATTGGTTTAGCGTTTATAAATCGTTCTGATCGCAATGACATTACCTAGGTATAGCTTGTTTCGATTTGAGTACGATTTCCAGTCAGAAAAAAATACAAAATTACTTATTAACTTTTTTGCTAAAACTGCTTATCAATCGATAGTTTTAGCTATCGTTAAAGTACATTTTTTATGACTTTTAAATAAAAAAAAATTTAAGCAATTAAATGCAAAACTGTAATATTTACAATGAGGCTTTAGTCTAATATATTTATATAGATTTTTTTTTTTTTTTTTTTTTCAATAGTTTCCTTCCATTTTCGCTTTCGATCATAACAATTTCTAAGCTTAATAACTTTCATAAATATTTTTATTAGCCTCTAATATTAAATTTGAGCTTAAATATCTAATATATTTTTATTTATTTGTTTAAACTATTGCACATATGAATAGAGTTTAGGCTTTACTATCGAAACTATCGCCTATAATCATGTTATCTATTTATAGTCTCTTCATTATATAAAGTTGAAAAATATTCGAAAATTTATTATTATTATAAATACATCAAATATGCCTCACGAAATATGTATCATTTTACAATATTATGCTGAATATTTGCTCAATATTTATGTGTAATTCGTTTTTGACGATATTTCTTTACATGATCTTTAAATAAATGTCGTAAGTTTCGTGGTTTTTATGCCCTAAAAATTAAAAAAAAAAAAAAAAGTTCCAAAAAACTTTATTTGCATTTGGTACATAACAAAACTGTATACCAAAATTATATAGCTTTAGCTTTGATAGATGCAATGATGCAATAAAAAACTCCTCAAAATAAACTGAGACATATAAATGTGTGTGTTAAAGTTTATACATTTGAAAAGCTATTTTTGAAAAGAAACATTTAAACACATGCTATTTCTGTTGAAGTTTTTGTTTATGCTTAGCTTAACAAAAAAACAAAAAAAAAACCAAAAAAAATCCTCTCAAACTTCATGTCTTTTTTTTTTGCTTTGAGTATAGAACTTTTTGGGTTATTTTAGAACTTTACTTAGCTGAATTTTACTGTATTTGTGTTACAATCTCAAGCGCATTTTAATGGTTACAGCTCATTGGTTTGCCAGACCAATTGGCCGGCTTTATAATCAAATAGAGTTGCGCATTTTAGTTCAATTGAATAAAGTAAATGAAATTTGTTTTTGACATTGATCTGATATATATAGTTGATATGATTTGATCGTTTTAAACGAACTAATTCAATGAATTGATTATTTATTTGGTTGGTTTTTTTGGTTTCGTTCATTCGTTTGAAAATTGTGGACAATCTGGCCAAAAAAAAAAAACTCAAAATTTTTTTAATCGTTTTAAAAATGTGTTGTATGAGCAACATTTTTGTTTTTAAAGATATTTCAACCAAACTTGTCAATTTTAACTTTGGATATCCTATAAATAATTTAAATAAATTTTAAAAAAATCGGGCGTATATTTAATATAGTTTTCATAGAAACAAACGGTTGAAAATAAAAATTTTTATAAAAAATAATTGCAGGATTATTTTATTATTGTATGAGCAACATTTTTGTTTTTAGAAATATTTCAAACAAACTTCTCAATTTTAATTTTTGAATATCCCATATGTTATTTAAATAAATTTTAAAAAATTCGTGCAACTATTTTATATAGAAATAATCGGTTGAAAATTAAAAATTTTCATAAAAAACAATTGCAGTTGTATTTAACTTTGGCAAGCATTTTATTTGTTGCTTTTTTGTTTAGTTTATTGATTCATTTTTTTTGGTTTGCTTTAAGTTTGCTTTTCTTTAACATTATAATCGCTCTGAAATCAGACTATAATACTACTTAGTTCATTACTTTCGTGAACTTTTCGTTGCAACACTAAAATACTAGTTTAAGAATATTCTGAAAACAATTTCTTGAATCAATATTGCCGCAACGCAGCTCTCAAACTACCACAAAACTTGCGTTCCCTGTGCATTTTTCCGCCAGTTTTATAGTCATCCACCCACTGGGATACCGCTTAATAAAGCTGCTGCTTTATTGGGTGGGTCAACAGTTGGTGGTTTTTGGCTTCGAATGGTATGGAATGGAATGGAAGCTGAAGGCTCAAGCAAGAAAATAAATTGCTTTGCTCAATTAGCGGTTTTTTGCCAATGTTGCATTTCACATTGCCTGTGGCCAAGGTTTTTTTATTTTTCCTACTGTTTTTATTGTTGTTGTTGCAGCATTTTTCAAGCCAAAACCACGCTTCGACGTTGCTGAGTTGCAGTCCGTGGGCGGCTTACAGCTTACAGATTGGCCAAGATGAATGTGCCACAAGAAAATTAAGAATTGTTTAACTGCCTTTAGTTTCTAATTAGCATATTGGAAAGCGGACGTCATGGACGGACGAACGCGCTGACATTGTGTGTGTGTGTAATCTAAGTCAGCCTCAATTGTGACAGTTAATCGAGCTGTAAATTGTGGCAGCTGTTGCAACAGTTGCTGCAATGTGCGTGTTGTTCTGCTTGAGCAGCGGCAACAAAACTTAATTATAATATACAATATTAAAAAAAAAAGTATATGACAGAACGTAAAAAGCAACCAGGCAAACTGAATGTGAAGGAGTTGCAAGTAGTGTAGGGAACTGGGTGTTGGCCTGGCATTGTTTCAATGTCACGTCTGCAACAGCAACATCAGCCGGAAATGCAGTACCAACAGACTCGGCTGCAGTCTCAGTTCCTTTAGTGTTGCAAGTTGCAAGTTGCATGTGTGAAGTGGCTGCCACTTTTGGGTGGGAGTCTGTGACGTTTTGCCGTGCACAATTCTACACTCAGACACGGACCATCAACTTGATGATGATGATGATTAAGTTGAAGATGATGAAAATGTTGCTACTGCCGCTGCTGCTGCTGACAGTGGCATGGAAACGCGCTAATTATATTGTTGTTTTTGTAGTTGTTATTCTGGTTGTTGCCATAGTTGCTGCTGCGACCTTGTTTAAGTTGTTCTCGAGCACAACAACCAACAAGAACAACAACAACAACGAACAACTTGCAATTTGATGAATTTTAGTGCATGAAACAGGAAGAAAATTTAACGCGTAGATAAAAGTATGTGCTTTGTTATACTTATTACACTTGAAGAAAATGTTGCATTATAAATATATAAAGAAAGTGTATAAAAGATCACTTCAACTGTGAAAAAATAGGTTCTAATTCAGTTTAATTTATAAGAATTAGAAACAAAAATGTATTAAATAAAATGTGGCAATGGTAAACCTATAGAGGCATACTCCAGTTCACAAATGCCTTAGGCAATCAAAGACAAGTGCAAATACTAATGCATAAATCATGTATGTGAAATTGTACTCTAATATTGATTTGTCGTTTTTCGTCGACCGAAAAGTGCTTGACGCAGTCGTGCGGTCGACAAAAAGAGATAGCGTAGACTGAATCGCATCACATGCTTCGTTTATGTATTTGAGTATGATTACTTTTCGTCGACCGTACGACTGCGTCAAGCGCTTTTCGGTCGACGAAAAAAAAAACAGAACTCAGAATTTTATGTACAATGCCAAAATCAAAGTGTAAAAGTGCAAATGCGATGGGCAACGCGGTTTTTGTTCCTAAAGATATCAAATAAATAGCTAGCCAACAAAAAATGTATACACAACATAAATTAATGCTAAAGAAAATTTAATAAAATCAACCAAATTGTTAAATATTAACCTAAACACCTTAATCTTGATCAAAACTTTAATATATAAAATTATTATAATCAGCATTTGAATCTACAATTTATTTAAAGTCATATGAACATTTTCGGTAAGCTCCGCAAACTTTTAGTTAAAAAGCTGCAAATTAAAATTAGATAAAATATCAATGTTTAAATTCAATTTAATCGAATTAAATTTAACATAAAATTGTATAGAAATATAAAATAAACAAATTTAAAAGACTTTTTTAAAATAAACATGCAAGTTTTACAAATATTTTTAATTTCTAATGCAAAAATAAATTGTATACTATGAATGTTTTGAATATCTTTTAACAATCTGAACAATGACATATATTTTGTTAGATTATATAGTCAGCTCCTCTCCAATTAGTAATAGAAAACTTAAAGTTTTAATGTAATATTTGCAATTTTTCTCAGCGTAAAACAACGTAAACGACTGCAAATTGAATAGAAAATTGTAATCGGCTTTTAATGGAGAAACATATCGAAGATTGTCTAAACAATACTGATTGATAGAGTACACCGCTCCCTCTCTCTTCCCACCCACCACTCCACTTTCAATTGTCTTTTAAGTCAAACACAATTTATAGTTTTAAAATAAGTACCAGCAACCAAGAAATTATTAAGAAATTTGATATTTACATGGCTTGCAAGCAGCAGCCAACAATGCTTATAACAATAACATCAAATGAGCAATAAAAAAAAAGGAATAAAAATAGAAGCAAACCTTATAAACTAAACAATGGCCAAGTATAACAAAAGGTTATAAAATAAAAATTATGTAGTATATGTAACAACAATTTCTAAGAAGCTTAAAACACGGCCAATTTGGACGAATTTACAAAAAAAAAAAAAAAAAAACTTTAAGTACAAAATTGAAGGGGGGCAAAAAACATAAAAAGAACAAAATAGTTGAAAACCCCAAAAGAGGAAACTTGCACCCGTTCTCTTGAATAAGTGCATGTTACTCATAAGTATATACTTATATAAAAAAATATAGATATATATATATATATATATTTGTCTATTTGCTTGTTTGTCTTAAAGTAGTTACCCATGGAAGACAACGAGGGCAAGTAACATTGAAAAAGATTTCTCGAGAAAAGACAACATAAATTGTATATACATATATACATACACAAGAGTATAACAAATGTGACAGCAAAACGATGAGAATAGAAAAAAATAACGTATAAATAGCCAGCAAACAGAGGCTACGAATCAAGAATATAATTCTTGAAAATAATATATTAAAATAGGATAAATTAGCTGACTTTAGTTTGCCAAAGAATTGAGATACTTACCAAAAATGAAAAAAATAAAATTAACTACATTGGCAAGCTTTTTAATATAATTTAATGATTTTAGTTTGTTTGGAATAAAATTAGATTGAGTTTGTTATATATATAAAGTGTAATCAGACTCGATTTCGCCTAGTTTTACAATGATTTTTCTAAAAGAATACAACATGAAAAAAAGGATTATCAAAATAAAACTAAGAATTGTTGACTGCAAATGTAAATTTATTATTATAAAAAACAAATGAATTAACCATAGATCAATTCTATGATACCTTTTTGATAGGGTATAATCAAAGACAATATTAATCATTTTACATTCAAATTCACCTGTCTGTGCTCCCAAATTCACAATTTGTAGTATTTCACTTAAAGAACCGAAGTCCTAAAAATACCGTATGAAGTTTTTGATAAAATAAATAAATAAATTTTCCATAGATCGATACCTTTTTAATAGTATAATTAAAGAAAATAATAAACGTTCAACTTTATAAAATCACCAAAGTGTCTGTGTTCCCAAATTCACAAGTTTTAATCATTCACTTAAAGCCCGGAAGTTCTTAAAATATCGCAAATAATATTTGATAAAATAGCAACATATAAAAATGAAATAAATTATTCATAGATCAATTCTATGATACCTTTTTAATAGGGTATAATTAAAGAAAATAATAAATGTTTAACTTTATAAAATCACCAAACTGTCTGTGCTCCCAAATTCACAAGTTTTAGAATCGCACTTAAAGCACGATAGTTCCTAAAATATCGCATGAAATATTTAATAAAATACGTAGCGTTGATTTATGTGCACTAAATTTTAAATATTTGTTAGAAAAGTAAACTAAACTTAGCAGACTCTTCAATAAACTTGAATAATATTGAATAAGTAAAAGAAATTATTACAAAAAGTTGTTAAATACACAATGGAGCATTAGTTAGAGCTTATGCCAATTTAAATGACCGCAATTCAAAATAAATCTTCAAGTTCTTTATTTTTTTTTATTACATTTAAACAAAGTTGCGCTTTCAAACGAACTTTTGCTTGCATTTTTTATATTTATTTATTTTTTTCTTTTTTTCTTAGTTTGTTTCGCAGAAATCCATACAAAATTAGCTGATCCAAGTAAAACGAGAATCAGAATCCATCGTTTGTTATGGTCCACATAATACTAAATATTTACTTCACTTTTGCAGTTTCAGCAAACATAAAGCCAATAATAGAGCTCATTTCAAAACGGTTCAGATGTGTGTGTACATAAAGATTTTCATGGCTTACGTACTTACCTGCATCTTAACTTGCAAGTTGGTTTTCCTTTCGTTAGCTTAACATGGAAAACATTTTTTAAGATTTATGTAAGTGCAGGTCATTTTCATGTTCAGGTGCATTTGGATTTATTTTTGTTCTATTTATTTTTTTTATTTTTTTATTTTGCTGCTGCTGCTGCCTGAGCTTGAGTGAGCCGACTAATAAAAGCGCATTATGACGTTTATAATGAAGATTATTATGAAGAAGCTGCCCAGAATGAATGGCAATGAAAAAAGCGTAGCAAAAAAAAAAAGAAGAAAATTGCATGCAAAATGCAATTTGCCTTGCGTGTTATAAAGCAACAAATAAAAAAAAAAATAACAACAATATAATCAACAGCTGCGTGTGAATTCCGTCTGCAGATGAGAAACTTTAATCTGACTAACTTACAAAACAAAACAAAAAAAATAAATAAATATAAAACCGGTTAACAGCTCTCAACTGTGAAAGAGCAGCGCCCCCAATATGCATAATAATATGACTAAATGCCCCACAGAGGTGCAAAAAACAAAGAAGAAACAAAAAAAATTCCAGATAGTATAGAATCTATATCTATCTACAGATGAGCGAACGTAAACAAAAAAGTGAAAAAGTTAAGCTCTTACTTAAATTTAAGCTTTTACACAAATTACTTTAGTGCCAAAGCTGTAAAAAAAATTATCGATAGTAGCGTTATCGTTTATTGAAATTCCAAGGCATTAGGTAAATGTTTTTATCGATATTATAATTTATAAATTATAAGTTTACATTTTTGTAGACTTTATGGCATCAATTGTATTAAAAGAAGCGCAATTATAGAAATGTGAATAATAAATGTAAATAAATGTGAAATTTTAAAAAATTTTTTTTTTTTTTAAATTTGTTAAATTTGAATGTGTAAAAAATTATAATATATATATACTTTAGTGCCAAGGCTGAAAAAAAAAAATCGTTGGCACTATCGATAGTAGCGTTATCGTTTATTGAAATTCCAAGGCATTAGGTAAATGTTTTTATCGATATTATAATTTATAAATTATAAGTTTACATTTTTGTAGACATTATGGCATCAAAAGTATTAAAAGAAGCGCAATTATATAAATGTGAATAAATGTGAAATTCTTAAATTTTTTTTTTTTTTTTGAAAATTTGTTAAATTTTAGTGTATTAAAAATTATAAAATATTTAAAGTATCAACAGAAAAGTATTTTTTAAATAAATTGAACCAGTTTAGGGTATTGGAAAATTAAAAATTTTTTTCCATAAATAAATCACAGTTACTGAAAGTATTTAAAAGTAGCAGTCACACTTTTTACTGTGCATGGAAAACAACAAAATTGCTAAGCTTACAAATTTCAAATTATACAAATTGTGCGCACAATAAACCAAGCTAGGCGCATAAAAAATAAAAATAAAAAAATAAAAAAAAACTACTATAATGACAAGAACAATAACAAATAATAATAATTTATATCATGGCCAAGGCCAAATGAACAGAAGCAGCGTTTTTTTTTTTTAACTTTGTTGGCATCGTCGTCTCTCGACTTCAAATATGTTTTTTTTTTTTATTTTTATTTTATTAATTTAATAAACATGAGTCAAGCGCAAGTTTTATGCCTCAGACTTTGCACACATTTGTATTAAGTCCAAAGAAATGGCCAAAGGCGTCGTATTTTTGGTTATACTTATATGTATCTAGACATACAAATATATATTTATATATATACAACGTTTATATAGTAATGAAACGCAAACTAAATGCTTTGCTGCTGCCGACAAAAGCCAAAAAAAAATATATATAAAATAAAAAAACATCGCGAAAATCAATAAACATTCAACTTCAAGTTTTTTGAACTTTCTTGTCACAGAGTTTTGTATTTTTTGGTTTTTTTTTTTGTCTTCTTTCGTTCTTATACCTTACACTCATAAAACTAGCTAAAGGGTATCATAAAGTTGCAGTCAGTTGCTTGCCTTTTTTTCTCTGTATAACAACTAGTTTATTATAAAGTTTGTAACTTTATTCTTGTTGCCAAATCGATAAAAACATATAAAAACTATCTTCTTAAAGTCTTGAAACACGTTTGCATTTAAGAAATAATACTAAGTAGAAGCATCATCTTTATAGATGCTTTCTTGATATTTGGACACATGTTTATATAGCTCTTAGCTTATTTCCTGATAATCTTAACTAAATATAGTTGTAGTAATTATTTTAGAAAAGTATTTTGTCAAAAAAAAATTATTATAGTTAATTTATTATTTTATTTTAAGGTATCTTCTAGTTGAGCAGCATTTTCCACTCGACACGCTTTATGTTTATATGAACTTTTATTTTAATCTAGAGTTGTCTCATGTTTTGTATTGAATTTAGTAAATGAATGTATGGTACGACGATTAAAAGCTTGGCTGGAAATATTCATAGTATTTCATTTTTTTTTTTTATAACATTTAAATTGAAATTTTCTTGTCTTTAAAAGCGTTAAATTTAATTTTCTAGAAATACCTATAAAGTATTTAACTTATATATAATTTCAATTTATTTCGTATATTATTCTTATGTTATTAATCAAAATTCGATTTTCTAGAAATATAAATAACTTGATTTGTTTGAGCTATTATGATGCTGTCTTTATTTTATTATTTTTTTTAATTTTATTTATTATTTGATTATTTATTTATTTTATTTTAGATATTAATAATTGGTTGTTAATTTTATTCTAGATTTTATAAATATCTTAGTTTCGTTTGAGCTATTATGATGCTATCTTTATTTTATAATTATAATTATTTTACAATTTTATTTATTATTTGATTATTTGTTTATTTTATTTAGTATTTTTATTACAAATATTTTACAATTTTATTTATTTTTTGATTATTTGCTTATTTTATATATTATTTTTATTATTTTTTGTTTTAATTATTTTTTATGTTTTTTTTTTATTTATTTATTAATTTTTTTTTTTATAAAATTAAAATTAACATAAAGTTATTTAAGCTATCGTAATGCTGTTTATATTATTATTATAGTCTTTTTTGTATTTTTATTTAAAATTTTGGTTTTTTTTTTGGCTTATTTATTTTATTTATTATTTTTTTTACATATTTTATAATAGTTTATTTTATGTTAGCTTATTTTATATTTATTTATACTTATGATTTATAAATTTCTCAGTTGATTAATTGAGATTTGAATTCTTATATTTTTTTCAATTTATTTTTATTATACATTTACCATTTCTTCATTTTCTTTGTAAGAAAGAGCATTTGTTATTCGCAGCACTGTTACACTATTTGTGCTAGTTTTTGTCCTGTTTCTTATTGCATATGTGGATCCTTACATCTTGAGTTTTGTGTCCTTTGGTTCTTTGTGAGCTTCACTTTGCTTTGCCAAGTGCCAAGATTTTTGAATGGCATTTTAATAGTTTTGCTTTCTTTTTCCACTCAATTGTTGTTGGTTTTTGTTGCACATTTTTTTTTCCTTTTTCTTCTTTCTTTTTTTTTATTGCAGTCAACTGCAAGCGATTGGAAGAAATTGGATCCTACTTGTGTTTGGGGGGATTGGGTTGCACAAGAATTCTATTTTCAAGCATATCTATAGATGTACATGGGATGTAGTTTTATATTAGGTTGTGATCTAGTTTTTCTTTTTGTTGAAATTCTGTATTGTCTATAAATGATTTCTCGATTCAATGATTTTAAATATGATATATGGTTTATGCTCATTTTTTTCTCATTTTTAATGTCGCTTGTCATGGCTGGTTGGTAGACATTTAATTAACATTAGGTTTTAGCTCAT
The DNA here is from genome assembly GCA_035043045.1 of Hirtodrosophila alboralis. Taxonomy (NCBI): domain Eukaryota; kingdom Metazoa; phylum Arthropoda; class Insecta; order Diptera; family Drosophilidae; genus Hirtodrosophila; species Hirtodrosophila alboralis. The sequence goes on from JAWNNH010000097.1 coordinate 254,272, forward strand.
AGTGCCTGAGACTAGTCAACCCCTTAACCCTGCCCCCGCTGCGACAGACAAGCAGCAGTCAACAGTGAAAAGTGCACAAAACTGAAATCGGAAAATGTGAAAATCTGTGACAAAGCCAAACAATATTAAGGGCCTTCAGCAGGCACGCGAGAAAACGCCATGAAAAAGCAGAAAAAAAAGTCAGAAAAACAGCAAAACAAAAGTTGAGAGACAGTGAGGTAGGAATGGGGGTTGAGAGGGGGAGCAGGGGTAGGGGTAGAGTAAAAGTGATAAGTGCAATTTCTCACGTGGCAGCAAAGAGCGCACGGATTAAGCGACGGACAAGCGACAGCACAGAAATTTATGAGACGTGAGCTGCAGCAGCAGAAGCCGGAGACGGAGTCGGAGTAGAAGCCGGAGTCGTAGTCGGAGCAGTTGCAGTCAGGAAATGGAAATGGGTGGAATTGAGGAATGAGAAATGAAGGATTTAGGAGGTTTCGGTAAGGGTAAGAAACAAAAAAAAAAAAAAAAAAAACCGGAACGTGGTCCGTGAGCGCCAGCTCCCCGTGACAAACGACAATGGTGACAGCGTCAGCTGTGCAGGGCGGGGGCATGCGGCGGTAGTGTGGTATTCCAAATGGAAATGAAAATGCTATGGTAGAGAGTATCTTGTGTGCGACCAGAGTTAGGGATGGTAAAAAGGTCATTTGATTGCCACTTGAGTTGGAAGTTTTCAACGTCACCCCTCAACCGTATTTTGCACCCACAAATTGTGTTATTTTAAGGCGGCACATGTGGTTTTCATGTATAAATAATGCGTTTTATTGCGCCTAGACTGTAATTATCCAAATAAAAAGGCCTGAAGGGGAGGTATGGATGGATTAGAAAAAAAAAGAAGAAAAAAAAAATGTCTACGTTTTTGATTGCTACTATTTTTAAAGCGACCTTAATGAGCTCATTAATATGCAAATGCCGCCCCATCATAGGGGCAACCCTCATTGAATACAAGCCAAACTGACTTTATATACTGCACTATATATATACTATATATAGCTCTAACTCTAACTGCATCAATTCAATCAATCAAACACACAGACATACAGAAAAGTCGTGAAAAGCTGAGAAACGGGTTTAGGGGTTTTGGAATGGGCTAAATGCTGATGAATGAAACGTAAACAATCTTAATAAAATGACCGTTAAAAAAGTCATGTTAAACAATATGAATAGATATATTATTTTGTACACTGCAACATAATTTATATACAGTTGACCCGCACAAATAAGAAATACTTTGTTTATAAGGAATTTAAAAAAAAAAATTTTTTTTGTACTTTTTTTTGTATATTATTTTTTTGTATTTTATTTATTTTTTGAATATAATTTTTTTTGTATTTTATTTTTTTTTTTTAAATTTTTTTTTATTGTGAAGAATCAGCCTTCATGATGGACTATAACATGACATTTTAATTAACATTAAAGAGCAACATATTTAATTTCTAAAATATTCTAATTTCTGGACTTTTTTTTTATGGTAATAAAAAAAAAAATTGAGTAAACTTACTCCAAACAGCTACAATAAAACTCTTTTTTTTTTAATTAATTTTTTTTATAAAAACAAGAAAACTTAACCTACCATCCAGTACAATACAAATTAAAGGTTTTTTTTTTTTAAATTAAAAACATATGTAGTCATATAATTAAAAATAGATGCAACAAAAAAAATCATAAAAATTCACTTTAATTATTTTTCCAGTTAAAAATAAAATATCGACATATATATAAAGATAATTATCATAATGTTGAAAGTAATGTATTATAAACCCTTATTCTAATTTTTGGAAATTCTAATTACTAAAGGTTCTAATTTGTGCGTCAACATTTAACTGTAATAAAAACTTATTGATATCATAATGATCTGAAATTTCGGCAGACATTTTTACGAATAATTTGACATTGTTGGCTTATAAATTAAATCTTAACTATTATTATTATTTTATTATGATAACTGAAAATACTATAAAATACCAATTTAATAATATGAATTTTAAAATGAATCAATTGAATAATTTAATTAACTTAGGTTAGATTAAATTATCTGTTGAATTAAAAGAAGTCGATTTATTTCGATTTTATTTCCATTTAATTTTTTTTGTTTTTATTTTATTAATGAGATTATGGAATTTATAATTGAGAATTCTAGTGCCAACCAGTGAAACAATATGAATAGGAATTTAAATATACATAGTTCTTCACTTTTACATTTATGCATTTCAAGCTCATTTTACTTAAACAATTTAAATTAATTTAAACAATCATAACAATTAAAACAATTTATTTATACTTTTTTTTGGTCAACTCTGGGCTGTTGAATGGTTTGCAACACTGCTATGGGAAATTCGCAGGGAATTTAGGGGAAATTCTAGGGATATTCGCAGGAAATTTAGGGGAAATTCGACAAATTCTTGCGTAATCAAATACGCGAAATCCCACCGAAAATGGGAACAGACCTGAATATATTTTTTAATCTTTGAAATTTTTTAATAAAATCTAAACTAGATATAAATCAGATTATTTTCTTTTCTCTCTGTGTATTTTTTTGTTTGCGTGAAAAGTGTTAAATTTTGATTGATGTGCCGTACACTGCAGTCAGACAATGTAAAAATTAGCTGAGAGACTTTCAGAGCTGAAAACGCTGCTGCGGCTGTGTCTTGAACAGGGGCGGAGTTGAGGGCGGTTGGCGCTGTGGTTTGTTGCATGGCGGCGCCCCCCACACGGCAGTCAAAATGATTGACAGACGTAAGCAAACATTTGCTTATACTTAAACAAGAGTAGAGAGTACAGAACGAGTACGTAAATAATCCAAACTTTAAGACTCCAAGTAGTAAAATTTTGCTTAATTTGATGATTTTTTTAATAAATATTTTTTATTGTTATTTGAGCATTATAATCTATGTAAGCGAGGCGAATTTTTTCTTGAGTGTTTTTACTTATTGCTGTATAACTATCACATTTATTGTCCGATTTGGACAAATGTATACTTAAAATATTCGTAAAAGAATTGTCTAACATTATAAATCTTAAAAAGTATTTAAACGAATTTTTTAAATTTTTTAAAGACCAATTAAATTTCAGCAATTCTTCAAAAATGCAAAAAAGTTCACATTTTTCAACTTTCCACATAAACGGCATACCATTAAAAAGGGAATACAATTATCTGTTGAATTGTGTAACATTATTTAAGATCAAATAAAATCTGGCGTTGATATGAACAAATAAGTCGAAAGACTGCCAAAAAAACTAGCTATTCGCGGTTTTCTCGAAAACCATTCTTTGAAAAAATAAATGGTTTGCATTTTTGAAATCAGCGCCCAAAAATTCATCAAAAAAAGTATATGAGAGCCCAGCTTCCTCGATCAAAAAAAAATTTGTAAGCTAGTGTAATCGAACTATGAAAAACAAATTAAAATTTTCGCATAGATTTTAGGCAATTTTTTGTTTTTATTTTGAATAAGAATATTATGATATTTTTGCTGTCGCAACACACAATATTAAACGAATTTTTGTTTATAATTTTTTTATAAGCACAAAAATGTTTATTCGGATTTTAGCAAGGGTATTAATTTTTCATCAATTGCACAATAATTTTCTCTATTTTGTTTTGGTATTTTTAAAATCAAATTTCTAGAAAATTTGGGAATTGCTTTGACGTTGGCAAAATTGTATTTAAAAACCGTCAGCTGTTGGTAATTTAAAGTTGTTTAATAAATTGCTTGATTAAATATTATAGATGATAATTCTTCAAAGATCATACGATGTCTATAAAGCGGACATATAGAGAGTGAGACGAAGCGATTAGAGGCCGCTTTGGCAGAAAGTGCAGGAAAAACTCTATATATATGGTTAACATGTGGGTGTGCGAGTTTTACTTTCCACACACACAAAAACACACAATAACTGTGACAAACTGAAACCAAATGCAATTCACTGCAAAACGTGCCCAATTCCATTTTTAGAAAAAACCCAAACCCAAAGCAAAAGTAAAGAAAAATGTATAAATGAAGAATGAAATTCGTATCGCATTTCATTGCAGATGCCACACACATGTCCAGTGTGTGTATGTATGTAAATGTTGTATTATTAACATGAAAAGCCACAAGGAAATTTCAGGATGTCTATCTCCATCCCTGTCTCTCTCTCTATCTATGCCTCTTGAGGCTGTGTCTCAAATTTTGTGCCACTTGTAGCTAAGTGGCATTGCGGATGACGAAAGGCTGGCATCGTTTACTACAATAAACAAACAAAATTTAACAAAAGCTCGAAGGGATGACAATCGAGTCCTGTGTGTGTGTGTGTGTGTGTGTGTGTGTTGCGGGTGGTAATGCCTGTGACACAGTTTCCTGTCGAAACATTATAAACAAGAGCATCAGCAACAACAAGTCCTGCAATCCTTCATTCCAAGTGCTGTAAATTGAGCACATCACCAAAAGTAGCGACATTTTTTGCATCGAGAATTTGCCACAACAATTTTACCTATACAAACTTTATGCTCTAAAACAAAAAACAATTTTAACTTTTTTTTTTTGATATTTTGTTTCTTGTTTTGAAGTAAATTATACTTATATACAAAATTTAAAACTAATAAATTGTATATTTGATTCATTATATATTATTTATTCATAATAATGCATTTTCACGACAAATGACTTGTGAACTTGTGACTTATATATTAATTGAATAACTAGATTTCCTACTACATTCTGGCTAATTAAATTAGGTTTTATTTTTCATTTATTTTTCTTTTTTTGGGTTTTATAATAAATTATACTTACGAACGAGATAAAACAAATCACTTGAAACTTGATATACTTGCTTCAAGCTCTTCAAGTCATTCAGTTGTATTCAATTCGAAACTATTATAATCTGATGAACAATATATATATTCACACCAAGGATTTACACATTTATATTTCTTCCAGTGATTTTTATATGCATTGAATTGCTAGATGTCCTTCCATATTCTCGATAAGAGCTTTTAGTAAAAAATTCACATTAATGTTAATTTGTGAAAAGATATAATTAAATATAAAATTTAAAACTTAATATGATATTTTCAAGCTTCTTAAGGCATTCAAATGTATTCAATCGGTAGTAAATAATTTGCTAAAAAAAAAAAAAAAAAAAAAAATTTGTCAATTTTAGTATGTGCAATACGTTTCCATATCATACTCACCAGAAATGCTAATATCGGTTTTATTTATATCTATCTATATATCAGCTTGTTTCTCCCGATTGGCTGGAAACACGTTCCGTCCGATTCGTAAAGAATCTTTATTATAGATGAATCAGATGAACATTTTTGGATAACATGATCTTGTGTTTCATCAGCCCTCACAACTGGCACTTTATCTTGTGGGGCTTACTCTTCTGTGATTATCTCGGCAACTAACTCGACTTGTGGTTACTCTACTTCATCATCTTCAGGTGCTTCAGCCAGATCATGTGACTGTGCAGGAACTTCCGGCGCCACGTCGCAGGACATATCCTGAAACTTTTCATGCGCCTTCGAATATAGTTAGTTCCACTTCCTAATGTCCCTCCCTTATTTCTCTAACTGTGAAAGATTTGTTACCAGTCCATTTTCTGACATGTCCTGTTACCATTTTTACAAGGTTCGAATATGATTTATTCGACCTAAATCGTCAGATATGTTTTTCCCGATAAAAGTCTGCAGCGATGAACAGTTTTGAGAAAATTGACTCGATAATTATAATTATTACCAATTATAATTGGGAAAATTGACTCAAGCTTTGCCAATATGTTGTATTAACTGGAAATGCAGTATTTTAACAGGGTGTACAACAAATAGAATTTCCACAGATTTCTTAGCAATCAAAAATGCAAAATTCTGCCTTAAAAAAAAGACTTTAATCAACTTAGTTTTTTTGTGCCTATCGATAACTCAAGCTGCTCATATGTCGCAACTATCGATTAACAGTCATTGTTAGCTCTAATATTTATATATGTTTGTATATATAAACTCATGCATATCAAATCGCGTACAGAGGTAGAGAAGCCATTGTAATATGTGTGTGGTCGCTGCGCATGCGCAAAACCGCAACCTCAAAGATACAAAGCTAGATATATAGGGAAAGGGAGAGCAGGGGCATGAATGGGGGCTAAAGTTGAAGTTGCAACTGAGGAACCACAAGCGATGGAGAGTGTGCCAAAACACATTGACAATTTAACGCCTGCTTTGGTTTGTCACCCAACCAACCAACCAACTCTCAAGTGTTGCAGGTGGCAATTGGCGCAACGCCGCTGTGGCAAGTTATTGACTTGGCTTGGAGGCAAAGGCAAAGGCAACGGCAAACAATAGCTAGGCCAATATATGGTGAATACATGCCTCAGTTGGCCCTAACTAATCAGCGATGCGTAAAACTGAATCCGCCTTCAAAAACTAACAACTTTCTCATTGTTGGCCATATGCAGTTTTCTGCTCTGCAACTAAATTGTTAATTGCCTCAGTGAGCAGAAGTTTTGTTTTTTGTTTAAATGTTGCAATAACATTTGCAGCAATATTTGCCCAACATGACCGTAAAAATATTTAAATACCAAACAGGCAAAATGTTGTTATTTGTTTTTTTGTTTGCACAGTTCATTTATAAAAGAACTAATACAATAATCGATTAAATTCGTTCAAATATTTATACATATATTTTTATATTATTTTATAGTAGCATAGTACACATAGGATTATTGTTTATTGCTCTCTGATATGTGAAAAGTTGGCAATGCTAACTAATATTTTAGTTAAATACAAATGTCATTAATTTTATTTTATATTTTGTATTATTCACTTGTGTGCATAATCACAGTTTTGGCTCCTATTTTATCGCTAAGATATTGTTTTGTATTTAACCATCTCTTTTATTATATTTATATCTCAAAGAATATGTAGAATATTACAGATATTACGTATCACATAAAAACACTTGGAATTTATACAATTTTCTATCTAAGAGATGCTTTTGTATCTTACTTTGTTATGGCACAAAATGCTATTATTTGCAGTTCATTTTTTAAGCTCATAGGCACATTTTAAACAACTATAGATATTTTTTAACTTTTATGCATTTATTTCACAAATATATTTTAATTTTTAAAAAAGCCAAAAAAGCTTTTTTTCAGTTTCATAGATGGAAAAGAAAAAATTAAATTGACTTGGTTTTTTTTTTATTTCCAAGTTCTTCTCATGTGTAAATACGTTGTAATACTTACATATAAATATGTTATATAAAATTCAAACAATATATTTTGGTTCAAGTGACTCAGAAATTGGCAAAAAAAAATTGTATATTTTTCAAATTGAAACACATTTCGGCAATTATCTTGGTATATTTTGACATTTCAAAGTTTATACATATTCTATGCATTTATATGTTTTTTTTTCTTGTTTTTTTTGCCATGATTTTTATTTTATTTTTTATTTGCTTTGCCCCTCAGTCTGACCAATAATTTGCGTGGATATCAATAACTTGCCCGAGATTCTCCTTCTACTCCTTTCTATCCTTTTGTTACAATGATGTGTTGAATGATGCCACAACGCAATGTGAAATATATATTTGCATGTTATGAGTTGAAAATGAATTTATAATCCAACAAACAGGTCAACCCAACCAGGAAAATATTTGTAAAAGAGCACAACAGCCCAGCCCAGCCCCGTCTTCCCCCTCCAATCCTCCTCCATTCTGTTGTTGTTACCGTTGTCACTTGGATTTATTGGATTTATTACTGCACGGTGCAAATAACTACATCCTGTGGATTTGAAACAGGCTTGGGCTTCGGTCTAGTCTGTAAATTAAATAAAATAAAAATGTTTGTTATCATTTTTGTTGCTGAAATGAAAATAATATATTGTATATATAAAAATAGAAATATTACATTGGCACACTCGTATTATTTTATCCCCAGGCACACGATTATAAAACTTTAATCAAATAATTATTGAATATGCCAAATTTTATATTTGCATTAATTATCTAAAACATTTGCACAATTTTACTGCTAATTATTTTGTGCATTTGTTTGGTTTTAAATTATCCTTGACTTTATGAAATTTTCAAATATTTTTTCTTTTTTTTTAAATTTATTTGTGGAAGGCACATCAAGCAAAACTTTTGGCGAAAACACAATTCAATGCTAAATGCAAAATTCAACGGGTGTGCGCTTGGAATTCTCAATCGATTTAAGTGCAGAGCCCTTTGCATTGGACTGTGTTTACTTTCAAAAAAAAAAAACATTAGAATGGCATACACGATTCCAGGCAAAACGGTTTAATGTCGATTTGCACGTATACTATATTCGATGTCGGACAATTGGCAACGGGTTAACATACACTTGATATATGTATATATAAGATTTTGAATATCAAATGCAATAGCTATAGCCCAGAGTTATATATTGATTCAATAATTTATTGTATTCTTTGTTAACTTTCATATAAATATATAGTGTAATAATTAAACGAGTCAAATGTGTGGCTTTGTTTTTTTTTAGTTTGATTAAAGTTTAATTAAAGCAATTGACAAATTAAATAAATATTAATGTGAAACTTTAATCCACTTTATGGGATCTTAGTTAAGCAGCAAAATATTGCGCTATTCCAAGTGACAAAATTGTCAGAAAATAAAAAAACTAAGCAATCAAGTCAAATGCTGTCTGTCAACTCAAAATTGCAATTATTTGTATATAAAAACTAAATTCATTTTTGTATAAGCTTTGACCAATAATAAAAGACTTTATACCACTTTATACTAGAGGTGGAGAACTATCGATAGTACTATCGATGGTTGAGTGCTATCGAGCTACCCTCGATAGCAGCCAGACACGTTCGATAGTGCTCGAAGCACTATCGATAGTGAAATTGATAGTTGGTGTTTCACAATTTTCTTGAATATATTTAAAAAAAAAAGTATTTTTATCTCGAACGATATTATCGGCGATTATCGATGGCACTATCGTCACTATCAATGGTTCAGAAATTTACTATCGGCAAATATCGATGGCGCCAGTACTTCAAAGTCTTTCTTTACAATGTCTTCATCATTTCCTTTATCCTTTATATTTATTCAACAACCTTCACATCATTGTTGTTATCATTTTCGGTATTTTCCATTATTTCTGCGCTTATTATTGGAAACTTCTTTTAGATAAATTTATTTTTATTGAAAATAAAATTTGAAATTTATTTTTTTAATTTCTATAAAATGAAAATTTGTTGTTCACCGTTTTCCAGTTGCTACAACAAATGATCTGAGTTTTTTCTGTGCTACTGTAGAGCTGTAAATATCGCCAGGCTGACTAAATATTTCGATATTTCGATAAATTTCGATTGCCTTTAAAGTGTTGCCAACAAAATCATATATATTTAAATTTTTTTTATTTATTATTTTATGCTGTTTATTGAAAATTTTTCAAAATATCAAACTAAATTTTGTTTGCCAAATGTTTTACAATACTCAACTTGCTTAAATATTTTAAAAAATGTTTAATTTCTGGTACAATTATTTTTAGATTGTTGAGCTAATCAAAATCGCCTTTAGCTTTTGTATTTAACAATTATATTGTTGTTTATAAATAAATGCTCATCATGTACTGTTATTTTCTTACAGATGCCATTCCCCAGCAGCAACAGCAACAACAACAGCAACAGCAACAAATTCCATATCAACAGCAACATCAGCAGCAGCAGCAACAGCAACAGGCGCCGCGATTTACAACGCATCCTTCATCATCGGGATCCATTGTGAGCGAAGGACGTACCAAGATTTTACAATGTCATGCGCTGGGTAAGTTGCAATTCCTTCGTAACATAAGCTCGGACACGGCTCCAAGTCGAGTTAAATTAAGTTAAGTTGAAGCTACTAGTCTAAACATTACACTTGTCCTTCAAAATGCCTTAAAGCGAAACTTAAGGATATAAAAAGGGAGAGTGAACTGAAGAAACGGCAATGATGGGCCTTGGGTAAAGTGGCATGTAAAATGAAACCATAAACGAAAACACAAAATTTTTTGGTATACCCTGTAATCTTAAAACAGTTAAAGTTATGTATAACAAAGTTGAACAAACACTTTAAAGTTGGCTTCCTTAGCTCTACTCTTAAATGCAAATCTCAAAAGAACTAGCTCATCAAATTCCAGAAATTGCAAGTTTTCAAAAAAAAAAAAAAATTCGGAATGAGTCGCTGTTTTCCCTTCCAAATTATAATAAAACTATATAAATTAAGTTTTTTAAAGAGAAAATAAATTAAATTAATTTTAAGCTATTATTATTATCGATAATGTCATCGATATTTTGACAACTCTAGCTAGACATTATTATATTTTGGAGATGTTTAGAAGTATTCATTAGAATTCCGACGTAATTACAAAAATATAGGATTGCATATTAAACAATCAAGTCAACTAACCTTAACTATTTGAAATGTAAAGATTGTAAATATTGATTAATTAATTAAATCGATAAATCGACAAAATAAGTACTCTAATTACACTGGCTTACAACATTGTTTTTAATCGAGGCAGCTGGGCTCTCATATACTTTTTTTATGTATTTTTTGGCGCGGATTTCAAAAATGCAAACCATTTTTTTTTTTCAAAGAATGGTTTTCGAGAAAACCGCGAATAGCTAGTTTTTTGGCAGTCTTTGGACTAATTTATTTATATCTACATCAGATATTATTTGATCTTAAATAATGTTACACAATTCAAAAGATAATTGTATTCCCTTTCTAATGGTATGCCGTTTATGTGGATTGAATAAGAATTAAAAAATCTAAATACTCTCAAAGTTGAAAAATGTGAACTTTTTTGCATTTTTGAAAAATTTCTGAATTTCAATTGGTCTTTTAAAAATTTAAAAAATTCGTTTAAATACTTTTTAAGATTTATAATGTTAGACAATTCTTTTACGAATATTTGTTGTCCAAATTTGTCCAAATCGGTCAGTAAAGGTGATAGTTATTCAGCGATTAGTAAAAACACCCAAGATAAAATTCACCTTGTGCTTCAAATAAATGTCATAAATGTGTTTTTTTTTTTTAAACATTTTGTGACAGGGTATCTTGTGGTCAAGCACTATCAAATAGAGCATTCTTATATACTTTTTTTTTATTTTTTTTTCTTTCTGTTGTTGTTGTTGTTGTGCCTCCTGAGCCTCTTGAGCGGGTGGCCGCATTTGGCCTTTGAAAGATAATGAAGTAGAAAAACAATAACTTTTATGAGGTTTCCAGCAGTTGGGAAGCCCAAGAGCGTGCCGTAATCCTTTGAGCCGTTTTGCTGTTATTGTTGTATTGCTGTATTGTTGTTGTTGTTGTTGGTGGACAGACACAAGGGCGCTTTAGGGCGTGCCCGCCCAACAAAACGCCCAGCAGAACAAACATAACATACACGCACAGGTGTTGCTCTCCTGTGGGTTGATCCTTCCTCTGTGTCTGACATTTCCAAGTATCGGTTACGCTTACGCTTACGTTTACGGTTACGTTACGCATTGTGTCATCCCAAAAATGTTATGAGTTGCCAGCCCGGCGGACTCGAACTGAAACTCGAACTGGAACTCGGACTCGGACTTTGTATTGTTTATGCCATTGCTGTAAGGGCTCTTAAGACAGTTTGGGTAGCATCCTGACATCCTTGTTGTTATTGTTGTGTCGGTGTGTGAGTGTGTGTGTGTGCGATATTAGCTTTTGTGCCTTATGGCCTCAGGATTCACACGATTGGCCATCAAATATTTTTAAAAAATAAATGCATATTGGTTCATTGATCAGGCAAACAAAAAAACCAAAAAAAAAAAAAGAAGGATTTTGTTCGTAAAACACACACTTACCTTTGTCCTTTGTCTGGATGTGTGGATATTCAAGTTAAGCTTAGTTTATTGTCAACCTTTCAACTAATCGAAATATGCAACAATTTACAGCTGAACTTTTCAAGTTTTCATAAAAACTGTAAACCTTTGAATTCTTAAACAATTCCCTGAATATACATTTTTTAATTAATTTAATTTGTCATTATAAATAACTTTTTTTTTTGGCTATGTTATACCTATTACATTTTTAACATTTAAATAAAATAAGTTTCTAAATTATGGGTGGACTGCAGGAAATGTAAATAAAAGTTAAAGCTTGAAAAAAAAATCAAGCCTGAAGGAAATTATCTATATATATTGGATAAGCTTAGATATATTTTTTCGTAAGGCAGTATACTGGAAACAGAATAAACTTTAATTTTTAATATTATCTATAAAAGTAAAAAATCATATTTTTCGAAAAAAAATAAAAAGAAACAAAAATAAAATTATGAGTTCATATTAAAATTTCAAATAAAATAACTATTATTTTTCAACTTTTATAACAAAAATTGATAAAAAAAAAAAAAAAAATTATTTGATTATTTTTATTTTAAAAGTTGCAATTGAATATTATTTTGTAATTTGTACATTAAAACTTAAAATTTATTGCAAATTTAAATGAATAGAATCAAATGTTTTACACTTACAATTAATTATATTTAAAATTTATAAGAATACACATTTAAAAAAAATGTGAAAATTGACGTCAATTTGTGAAAAAACAGGATAGAAATAGCTTCATAGAAATTTTTTTATGCCATGTTGATTTTATTACCAGAAAGTCCAGAAAATATTGTAACTCTGGCAAAGAAAATGTATCGAAATGTATTATGTATCGAATTTATTACGATAACTCGAGAAAACTTATGCTACAAAACATGGCAAAAATTTATAATTTGATAACCATAATAATAATAATTATTTTTTTAAAATTTGAATTAAAAAAATTACTTAACTTTGATTTAAAAAATAATTCAACATAATTTATAAAAATTTATATTGAACATGGAAAGTTTTCTATATATTAATAAAACTTATATTAATTTCCTAGAACAACTGGATTTCTTATTGTAGGAAGTACATAATAATTTTTTTCGTTTCTTCTTATTATAGAAAATATATACTCGTACTGTGGAAATTTTTACTTCTTTGTAGAGATTCATACTCTGTTTGTAAAATTTTATTTTATTTATCTTATCGATAATTTTCTATACTTCAAAAAACAATATTTTTTCTTAGTGTAGCGATCACATTTCATGCATTTTAGGCTTAATTTTAAATGTTTCCAAAAACTTACCAAATAGAGAGTGTATTATCAATACTCTCGTTAAGCAATACATATCGATACTTTGTATCGATAGTTTCCTATACTAATAATTCCATTAGTTCGGCAATTGAAGCTCTGTTAAATAATATTCCAAATGAAAACACGTGTATTACAACCAGATCACGTGCAGTTCTAATTGATTGCACTTTGATGTTCTGGCCACACATGTTTACGAATGTGTCTCGTGTATACAAATACATATATGTGTATGTATGCAAAATATAGGGTATATATGTATGTACATATATAGTGAAGAGCCCTGCACTTTGCATAAGCTGCCAAAGGGCCAAAAGCAAAAATCTGAAACCAAAAACAGACAAAACAAACAAAGAAGCATATACAAAAAAAAAGAAAAAAAAAAAGGGAAAGAAAAAAAAAAGCACATGCAAATCTTTTGAACTGCTTTTTGGCGTTGTTGTTGTTGTTGTTGTAAGTATTGGTGTTGCTGTTATTGTTGTTGTTAGTAGCAGTGTTGGTGTCACACATGCCGCGACAAGTGTTGCCAATGGCTTCGTCGTTCACGCACTCAGTCACTTTGTCGCTTTTTAACTGTCAACACACACACACACACACACAGATACTCAAATATACGCGAACGGAATACCAGTAACAGATATGCCGAATACAGTTACGATTGCGGATGCCAATGCGGATGCCAATGCGAATATTTGTAAAGGCACCTTAAAGCTTTAACTGGGCGGATTGCACTCACTTTTGTAAGCTAACTGAATTCTTAAATACCCATTAAAAAAGATGATAATTAAAAATATATAGAAATATTTTATAACTGAGACACAAACTCTGTTTTGGAAAAATGTTTCAAATTTAATTCGAAAAATAATTATTTTTATTTTATTTTTAATATTTTATTTATTATTTATTATTTTCTAAATTTTTTTTTTTTGGCTTTATTTTTATTTTTTTATTTGTTTTGAAAAAATGTTTCAAATTTAATTCGAAAAATAATTATTTGTATTTTATTTTTAATATTTTATTTATTATTTATTTTTTTCTACATTTTTTTTTTTTTTGACTTTATTTGTATTTTTTTATTTTATTATAATTTAACCCAGTTAAGCACATCTTTCTCTTTAAACCAAACTCAAATCAAGTGAGTTTTTAGAACATTTAATACCTGCAATTGCATATATTTTTAAAAGCTAAATATTATATTATAATGATTCTACAAGAAAGTAGAAATACAAAGTATTTTTTACACAATTCTTATTTGAATTCCTTTTTTTTTCGTATTAAGTTTAATGCTGTAGTAAAACGCAAGTTTTGTGGCTTGCTGACAATTCTACACAACACTGACAATAACATAAGAATGAAATGGTAATAACAATGAAAAAGCACGACTATAATATACCGTATATACAGTACACTACCTCAAAATGTGCCCCACATTTCTGTTGGAATAAATAGAATAGTATTTTTAAAAGGCATATGAACAATCGTTTTGTATGAATAAAATACATTGAAATATCTAGCAAAAGTATACAAATAAAATTTTAACAGATTTTTAAAATTTTCCTTTGAAAGTTAGCTTAATTACTGTTTGGCCAATATTTAAATTCTAATTAATTTGCCAATTCTGTTGTTTGTTCGCATTTTAACTATGAAATTATTTCACAAAATTATTTATAGCATACTTTTGGGCTGTTGCGAAATAAAATGTTTGACTTTAATTTGTAAGGGAATTTTTATATAATTAAATAAATAATTCTAAAATTGTTATTCAATAATGTCTTTAAAATACTATTCCATATTTTCACAATAAGTCTATTTATATAGTTATTCACAAATGAAACGTATCTCCTTCTGGGCTGCCCCAAAAAAGAATCAAGGGTAATTTTTTTTTTTTTAAAGTGAATTTTGTAACATGCCATTCACATTCACTATTAGCCAGAAATGTTCTATACTCCTAAGAATACTATATTTATTATTAAATGAATTTTTGGCCAACACTAGACGATCATTATCTGTTGTATCGCCATCTGGCCTAAATGCGCTTTGTGACACACTAAATTGCACGATAAATTGCTGGTGGCAGATTTGGTAAACAGGTAAAATGCTGTTAATCAGGATTATCTACGACAAGTTGAAGATGCCATAGAATGCACACAAACGGTTCTAATATGCCACTGATGATGCCACAGCTGCCACAACTGCCACACAACTGCAAGTGCTAGTTCTGGGAATGTCTGGTACTATAGGGTTTTTTTCATAATCATAAAGCTGGCAGATTGTGTATGTTGCATTCCAACCCACTTCCCCCTCTAACTCCATCTACTTGCTGTCTTTTTTTTGTGTCTTGGCCAACAATATGAAGGAACGCGAGCGCAAAACGATGCAACGCGCAGCGACAACATGCAACGGATCCGACTGTGTCTTCAATGTGGTGCATTCACTTGCAACAAAGACTGTTTTTATGGCAACACAAGCCAAGATGCCGCGTTGCAGCAGTCGCAGCAGAGTAGACCAAGTAAAAGTTGAAGCAAAGCAGCAAATGGGCCGGGGAGTTGCAAATAAAAAAATTTTTAAAAAAAATAAATTAAGTAACAGTTTGTTGCATTTAAAAGTTATACTCTGTTTCTAGATTTTTTCATGGATCTCAATTTTTAAGCAATTTTATTGTAGTGTGACAATATTGCTAATTTACTTTCTTTTTCTTTAAACACAACATTAAAGTAATCGAAGGAAATTTGTGGCAAGATTTTTTAATTTCATTTTTCAAGCAGTTTATCAGTTTTGTGTTTTTTCGGATTAAAAATAACTTTAAGCTTGGCAACATGCTTGTGTCCTGCTTGGCAATATATATAGAGATATTTTTAAAACACACACAAATCTATTCTCTTAGCGCTTTGAGAACAGAGTATGATGTTTTAAATTTAGTAGCTTCACAATCTCAAGGCACGACGACGTGTTAGGAACGTGCGTGGCTTAGTTCGGTCTTTTGGGTTCCTCTGCCGTTTTCCTATTTCTCATCTTAACGTCACAACATGAAAAACTAAGAGTAGAAAACCAAGAAACATTACGAGACGAAAAAATTGTAAAGTATTGTTTTTTTTGTGTTTTTTTGTATTATTTTTTGTTTTGTTTTTCTGTCGCCCTTTGTCGCATTTTATTTGTATTTGTATTTTGTATTTTGTTTTTTTTTTCCTAGTGTATGGTTTACAATGTGGCTTGCTCTGGTTGTTGTTTTTGTTCGTTCTGTTTTTTATGCTGTTGTTTAAGGCCAACATTGTTGTTTTCAAGCTTTAGGCCATCCAATGAAACGCAAAAATACAAAAACAATTCGTAAAGGATACGTGAACGGCGACAGAAGAAAGGGTATTACCAGAAGCAAGCAATGAGCCTGAAAAGTCTTGGCTTCCAAACGACAGCTTTGCCTAATGAGTTGTTGACAAAAAAAAAAAAAAGCCTTAACTCAGAAAAAACGTAGAGAAAAAATAAAGAGACAAATGTCACTCTGTAGAAGTAGCAAAAAAAAAATTTTAAAAAAAATATCGTTTGACAATGAAATTCATGATAAGTGCATTGTTTTTATAAGTACTAGAAAGGCGCATTCAGAATTCGCATATATCTGTCTTATTTAGATATTAATTGCACAAGTTGATGGCATCCTTTAAGTACAGGACTTAACAAGAGTGCACAATGAAACAATTATTATGCCTTTTGTTTTGAAGAAAATAATACCTTGAAAATAAATCAGAACAACTTGAAAGTTTGTTTCATTTTCCAGTTGTATTTAATTGACAACCAGGGTTCAAGTCGGAAAAAAGGACATGCCCGAAATTATTAGTTATATTTTTATAATAATAGTAATATTTCGAACTTTAGAAATCAAAGTTTTTTGCATTAACGTTTCATAAAAAAATGTTGTATAAAGATTTTCGATTATATTATTTTTTTTTTTAGAGATAATACACTTTTCGTAGATTTATAACTCTTTTGGAGTTGGCTAAGCTGTTCGAAATATTTCAAAGTTCAACTCTTATATAGCCTTTTTATAGCCATTTTACACTACGAGTTGTCAACCCAAAATGCCAAATGCTGAAATGCCTGTTTACACTACACATTTCAGCATTTGATCAGCTGTTTTTTTTATTATTTTAATATGACATGTGCATAGACAGCTGAAAAAATTTGACATTTAAGCAATATAAGCTAAAATGGATAATAAAATGTTAATAATTATGAACTTTCTTGAAAATGTAAACGCAATTTTATTGCAAATATTACAAGAAGTGGAGGAGGCCTGTATAATAGAAGAATTTCAATATTGTACACAAAATTTAATAGCAAAATTTCAAGATTACCAGACTAAATACTACTAAATGGTACTGTCGAGTTGATATTTGCAATCATCGATAAAAATCGTGAATGCGACTTTGTTCAAAATGTTGCATTTATTATTATAAATATTATTATAAAGGCAGCATTTTTAAATGTAAAAAAAACAGTTAAAAAAGTCGCATTTACACAGTATTTTTAAGCATTTATCAAAAATGCTGAATGCGCTGCCTAGTGTAAAAAGGCTATTATGAATAAAAAATTATTTTTTTTTTTAACATTTCGTATTTATTTACCAAAATAAAATAAAAAAACGACTTTTCGCTGTAGGAAAACTCTTGATTTTTTGCTTTGCTGTAATATTCAATTGTGGACTTTAAAATTGAACAACAAAATTTTGAAACATAATACATAGGAGAGTTCTACAATGTTGGAAGACAGGAAATTATCTCATTGTTTATGCGACTATGTATTACCATACTTTCTGATATGTTTTGTGAATTTTGTATTTTTGTTCCTTATTCCCTTTTTGCACTTGCTTCAGCGTTGACACACTTATCCTGCTAAGCAGCTTCTGCCCGCTGCCTCCCTGCCACCCAAACGCGGTGTGTTGGTCTCACGTGTGCCACGTGATGAAAGCTGCACAGATTTCTTGGTTGTTGTTGGTTGCCTCTTGGCCCAGCTCTTGTGGCCAAAACAGATTGCGAGGGGCGAGATACAAGCATAGATATATATTTGGAGACAACGATAAGAAGATAGATTGAGGTTGGTTGGTTGGAACGGGGCGGGGTATGGAGTGTGTAAACAATGGAAATGCATAAAAGTGAAATTCTGCTGCCAAAAGTGAGAAAACAACAGCAGCATAACAAGGGAAACAAAGCGTGGCAAGCGGCACTAGACAAACGTGCTGCGAAAAATCCTTTTAGGCACTTCTTTCTGTTTTTTTCATTTTTTATTTTTTGCTTTTTTAAAGTTTACTTAAATTCGAGTGCAATAACAACAACAACAACAACAACACCCAACACTTACACACACACATACACTTGAATGCAAACACTTTGTGAATGTCCTCGTGGCTGCTGTTGATGCTGTTTTGTAGCCTTAAAGGCGACGCATTATTTAGCCAGCTTGCAGTTACTAAAACGGCATATATAGACAAACAAAAAAAAAGGAAAGAAACGGCTATTATATACCCTTGCAATGGTCTCCTAAGAATATTTTGAATGCCAACTTTGGTTTTGATATTTTAAAAAACAATAAAGTTTTTCAAATGACAATTTTTCGATCGATTGTTCCTATGGGAGCTACAAGATATAGTGATCCGATTTTGTTCAAACTTGGTCTGATTGTACAAATCGTAATTCTTCATCAATATGGTATTTGGTATTTATATATTGAAAAACAAAAAAGTTTTTCATACAAACACTTTTCGTGAAAATGAAATGTCTTCGATTGTTCCTATGGCAGCTATATGATATAGTAGTCCGATCAGGCTGATTTTGACATACAAACTACATACATTATCACGCTTCATCTGTGCCGAGTTTCATTAAGATAGCTCAAAGATAAAGCCAACAAGTTTGCATAGAAACAGACGCACAGACGGACATGGCTATATCGACTCAACTCATCGTTTTGATCAAGAATATATATACTTTATGGGATCGGAGACGTCTCCTTCTATGCATTACACATATCGTGACAAAATTATAATACCCTTGTATAAAGAAACTAATCTATTTGTCAGGGGTATAACAAAAAGGACAATAACAAGAAGAAACTGTCATCTTCGTGATGCTGAAAATATATGTAATATACCCTTTAGCAGAGAATTTTCTTATTTATGCAAATACTTAACACTCAACTACAAAAAAAAATCTAATTTTTATCAAATTTTGTCAACATTTATAGCGCACAAAAATCATTTCTAAGACAGTTCTACAATATCTATATAATAATTGGCTATACGAAAGTTTTTCTACCTTTTTAGCATAGTAAAAGAATTTTAATTAACATAGAATTTTTACCATATGTTCTTATGAGAAGTTAGTATAAGCAAATGCCAAGAAAAAGCAAAAATATTAATTATTTATTCATTTATAAACATTTGAGCGTGTGAGTGCAAAAGAGATATAAAATCTCTCAGCATTGTTACAATTGCTGAGTGCGAATGAAACAGCGATAATATTTTCAAAAAATAGCTTATACTGAATAACTTCAGTGTATTTTATGAGATATTTTAAATGTTTTCTAGCGGAGAGTTATATTTATATATACATATGTATATACATTCAATTGCACTGTATTTAAAGCCGATTTTCTCTATGTTTAATGAATGAAAAACAATTTTGAACCAATAAGTAAATTTAGTAGTTATTTTCCTCCCTCAAAGTGTTACACAATTCGTGACAAAATGAAAATACCCACTTCAAACAGGGTATTAAAGAAAAATCGACGAGAGCAATCGATGAGGAACAGCAACTGTAACATTTTACTGACAAACTGGGACATTAGCCGTCTAATGTCCTTCAGAGCCTTGTGGCATGCGCTTGACAATTGTGGCAAACATTTGATGTTGGGGTTATGAATCCTGAGTACTCTGAGCTGGCTAAGATGGACGACGCAATATATCCCATGCTGACAAGAGAGAGAGCTGTGGCTGCTATGAAGTCTATACAGAAAGTTGGCCACAAATCAAACAATTTCCGCCATTTGTGCAACAAGGCAACAAGAGTTGTTGTGCTCACTTAAACACACACACACTCACACACACACTCACACACCTACTCACACACCTACTCACACACATACACACACAAAGAAAATACCTAGTCTTAAAAGACGCGTGCAAATGCAATTTGTTGCATGCTGGTAACATCGTCAGCTTATTGCATTTATTTATATGCAGTCGCTTGCTAAGACATTGACTGATTGATAGTTTGATTAATGATTGACTGATTGAGCGATTGACGCGCCAAGTCACCAGACTACATTTCATTTAGAGCATTTGCAAAACACTTGTGTTTTTTTCTAATAATATTCGACAAAACAAATAAAAATGCGCACAAATAAAAATTCTTTAAATCTTTAGTTTATAATGCTTAAAAATTGAGTAGTATTTTAAAAGCTTAATACTAGTTGAAAATAAAATAAATATTTATTTTTTCCTGTTCTTGGTAATAATTGAAAAAAATTCGATTTGAAAATTATTTGAGCTTAGTTTAATTTCATTTTTTTTTTTTTTTTTGATTTTGTAAATTCTTGATTACAATTGATATTAATGTCATTAATCACATTTTTGATTTGAAATGTGTATGTAAATGAGAAATTCTCGTACTGGTTACAGGATGTCTCGTAGTCGGGTATAATCGCCTAAAGCTTTCCTGCTTTTTTTTAAATGTACAATTTATAAACCTTTGGCAGCTTGGATAGGCTGTAGGGTGTTTGGTAGTCGAATACTTCGCTTTTGTCGGTTTATAAAATAGTTTATAATTATAATTCTCAATTGGTTTAAGCATTGATAGCATAACTGACTGTGTTATTTTACTATCGACAATTTCCCTGTGTTGTGTTAGAACAATTTTAAAAAATTATTTTTTTTTTTTAAATACCTTGTATTTTTTTACTTTCTTCAACATTCTTATCTTATATTTTTTAATTTGCTTAAAACGATTACAAACTTTGATCAGTTTGTTAGCTTTATTCATAAACTACATTTACATATTATTAGCTCAAGGATCTTTAAATTATATGTTCAACATTATTTATAATATTACTTTACATGATTTTTTTAATCTTTCTAATGATCAATGCAAATATTGTGCAATCTGGTATAAAACATAAATAAAACATAAACACATAAATATTATTATTAATTTAATATTCTATTCATATCACAATGAATAATAATATTAATGGAAATAGTATCAATGCATTATTATAAAACTGTTTCAAAAATCACATCACATAAACAACATTGCATGATTTTGATTTAATTACGAAATGATAGCACCTTATTTCCAATTTTCAAAATAAAATTAATTTTTAATTTTTGCACAGATTGTGAATAAAATAAATTTAGAAAGCATAAAATGATTTTTTAATTAAATTCCAAAAATTTCAATTAGTTTTTGGCTTTGCAGTCCAAATTCAACAATTTTTCAGTCATTTCATTTTAATTTTATTTATAAGATGATTTTTAGTTTATCGCTCAAGAATTCAAAAATCAAAAATAATCAAATTAAATGCAAAAATAAATTTTTTATAATATTGCCATGCAGTGTAAACATTGTTATAGTTGTAATTCTGCTTGGGAAATCAACGCAGTTATGATTTCTGACTTTTGTCCTTTGGGAAACTGTGATTCTATGTATGTCCTTTAGATTTGGATTAAAGGATTTGTCAGTTTAGTTATTAAAAACTCATTTGGATGCGAACATTACGCACACTCAGTGTGTGTGGACTGGGACTTGTTCTGGTTTTGTTTCTGACTGTGGTCCTTGGTACTGATCCTTGGTGCTGGTGCTGGTGCTGCTGGTCCTGGTCTTAAGGCCACTTACTGTGCCCGTTGCTTGGTTGGCTGCTCTGCTTTTGGGGCTTTCACTTCGATTTAACGCTGACACATATCACTAGAGAATGCTTTTTTGTCCTTTGGACTACTTACTTGGCTCCTTCTTATTTTTCCTTCATTGGGCCTTTTGCTGTTGGCCCAAAAGCGACAACCGTGCGTGTGTGTGTGTGTGTGTGTGTGCTGTGTGTGTGTGTGTGTGTGCTGTGTGTGTTCTGTGAGTTGTGCAGTGTGTATTTGCCTTACAATTCCCCAAATTGTAATTTTATAGCAGCGTCATTGCCCAAATGCTCAAATAGACTTTGCCCTGCACTTGCTGGCCAACTTTTTATGCCGGCCAACACTTGTAGAAACTTTTTTTTCTTCTTTCCTCTATATGTATATATATATGTATATGTATGTACATGCATGTATATATATATATATATATATTTCTTTTCTTCTTTTGGCCATGGCTCCTACGGGCTCTTGTGTTTGCTCCTTTAGTTCTTCTACCATTTTAGCCTTGGCTGTCTGCTCAATTCGATTTCATCTGCTGCCAAAGTGCTGGCAACTGAATGCAATTGCATTGCATTTCTTTATTTGTGTGTGTATATGTGTATGCAACTAGAAATACCCTGTAGTAAAGCATTACAGTTTTGGGTAGAATACACTAAATGTAAATCTCACATATCTTTTTTCTGTCTTGTCTGTATGAGTTGAGAAATTGCCTTGTTAAATTTATTTTTAGCATTCTAACAAATTACTTTAAACCCTAGAATCCTTGAATTCATAATAATCAGATTTTGCCACGCAAATCTCTGGAGATTTTGGCTTCTCTTGACTTTGCATTTCTAAGCAAATCTGTTTAGTGTCAAGAGATTTCAAAAGGTTTTTATTTTTGGTATACAATTTCTCATGCATGAAATAAATAAACTAAACGCTTTAAGATATTTAAAATTATGTAAAAATAATAATTTATTAAATTTTATGTAAACTATATTTACAATTGCTTTATAATTGAAATTTCAAAATGTGAAAAAAATTTCTGTTTTCATTGTTTGAATAATATTAAACTATAAATTTGTCGAATTTCTCGAAATTAATGGTAAATATAAATGCGGAAATTTTTTTTGTAATCAGGTCAATTAATCAAAAAATTAACAGATCAACAACACATGAAATATCATTATTATACCTAATAAAGGAAAAATTACTTATTTTCATTATGGTATATGAAAACATGTCATCCTAATTTTGTTTCTTTAGATCTTTTAGTTTCTGAAATTTGTATATTTCTCATAGTTTGTGAATATTTACATATAGACTCGAAGATTTCTTGTTTTGCTTATTTTTTTATTGTCTCTATTATTAATAGTTTTGCCTACAACACTTTTGCGATAGTTTATCATTTTATATGCACCCTGACTACACTTTAAAATCTATGTTATCTGGAATTTAAAAAGTGTTGATGGAAATCTCATGAAATTAGAAACAAAAAATTTTAAATAATTTTTGGATACACAAATTATATTCGTGTTGGTTTTTAAAATTTTTTAAATTATTATGAATATGTTTATTATTTTCATTACAAAAAAATGTAATAAAATTTATTTAAATGCAGAAGCTTTATATCTGAAATAGTGTTTAGTTTTTACGACATATTTTTGTTACAAAATGTTTTCATTATAAAATAATATCAAAAATATCAAAGAATACTGCAATCGATACTATCGATATATTTGTATCTGAAATAGATTTTAGTTTTTACGACATTTTTTTGTTAAAAAATGTTTTCATTATAAAATATTATCAAAAATATCAAAGAATACTCGATACTATGGATATATTTGCCTTCTCTTTGATTTTTTGTTTGTGATTGCTTAGAGGGTATATGGAAGTCTATCACAACCAGCTGCTTGGGCCATTACTTACTTGCTAAAGTTTTGTTTGCAGCGCACTCAGCTCGCTAAATCTTTGGCCGTGCAATTGGCCCCGAGGCTTGTCCGATGGATTTCAGATCAAGGAAGCAATGTTGAGGACTTGATGTAAAGGATGTTGCAATGTCTGACGGCTTTCAGCAGCAGTGTTACTGCTGCAAAAACAGCTGAGACTCATGCTCCTGTTGCATGCCTGGGGGCATGGCCATTAGAGTTTAGTATTGAAGTGTTGTTTTTTTATTTTTAGGTGTGTGTGGCATAGAGAGAGAGAGAGAGAGAGAGAGTTTAGTTAGGTGAAACGGATGTTTTATTCAATGCTTCATTTACTTAGTTGGGCAACCGCCGAGCGACTGCCAAAGGGGCCACATGCAATTTTTGTTTTAAAATTGCGATGGCAATTTCATTTGGTAGCAGCAGCAACCAGCAACTTGCAACACTTTACAATGTTAGCCGCACATAAATCAAATTTAAATTAAATGCTCGTCGGCAAATCGAAATCAAAAACGCCATTTTAACAATACGGACCAAAAGTCGTTTATTTAAGTCTCGGCCGATCGCATTTTGCAAATTGTGTGCCAAATCGAGTTGAGTTTGTGTTGCATGTTGCTGCTATCCTTGTTCAAATTGGTCGCTGCATCCTGCTGCTGCTGCTGCTGCTGCGGGTCCCTCGATAGGCAACGGAAGCTCAAACAAATAGTCAACCAGCAACAACACACATACACTGAGAGAAAAAAAAAATCTATATGTAATATCCTCTCTTGTGCCGGGGGCGTGCTCAAAATAAGATTTAATCGCATTGAGCCAAAAAGAGATATGGCTTTTAGAACATTTTCATTATGCAACAATATGAACGCGTATAGTCAGCTGCCCCCTGTTGTGGCAAACTATTCACGCTGACTTGCAGCTCCTTGCAACACCCACATGCACACACACATGCATACTTAAATTAACTCATGCTTAGCTACATGTCTAGACCAGCCGGTGCAGTACTGTCCCATACTCTAGACCGCACATTATATTTATCCTATACCACTTCGAGCTAGTCCTGGCCCGTCTATGCAACAGCCTAGCCCAACTACGGGCCAGGCAAGCAGTCAGTTGTCGCTCAGCATCGAGCATGATCCATTACTGAACCATGTGAGCTAGGCATGTCCCTTGTAGTGTATTTCCTTGCAACAGCATGGGTTAGGCTTGCACATAATCATGTGTAACGCGTCAATAGTTAAGTTTATACAAACCTATAGCCCGCAATAGCAGTGCAGGGTATATTAAAACCTATATATGTGTATATATATATATACTAACTTTATGTGTATGCGTTATGCTTGAAACTTTATTCACAGGTTCACCACAGCCCACATATCGTTGGCTTAAGGATGGCATACCCGTTGCCGATTATTCATCCAGTCAATTTTATCGCATTCCCATCACAAGACGCGAGGATGCCGGCAGCTATCAGTGCATTGCTCGGAATGATGCTGGATCCATTTTCAGCGAGAAAAGTGATGTTGTTGTTGCCTGTAAGTATACAAACACCCTCTCACACTCACACACACACACCGAACACATACAATTCATACACACAAAACAGACTTACATTGATAGCATCACATGATATGGCATATGCATGTACTTACACACAAGTTGAAAGTCAGGTGGCAAGTTAATCAGCCAACCGCCAACAAAGTTTGTAGACTTGTGGCATGCCACAGTGCCATCGACATACATATGTGTGCACATTCAGCATATAATCAGACATTATTTTTTTTTTTTTTTTTGATGAGCTTTACAATTGTGTGATGAAAACTCATCACAATCTTTATTTACAGTTTGCATTTTAATATATGCTGTAAAACATTATGCTTAAAGCTTAACTTGAGTCTCTTAACAATTGGGTAACATATTTAATTATTAAATTTGCATAAACTGAATTATTATTAGTAAAAGGAACTTGACTAATTTATAGCATTTAACATAAAGAACATCATTTATATTTATATAAATTTGGAGGAAAAAAATTGATTAGTAGACACAATTTTAAAATTAGCTTTTTTTCGACATTCCTGTAAAAGTGTAAGCACCAAAGTTATTTAAAAATATATTTTTCGAATTAGCAACAGCGCAGCAGCCGTCTGAAAAATTCTGCTTGCTTGTATGGACGTTAAAACTGCTTGAGTTTTTGAATTTTGCACTGCTTGACTTAAAAGTTAGATCGCATATGTATTTGCAGATTTTCGACAAGGCACAATGTGTCGGATCAATAAATCTCAATAAATTTATTTTCTGCCTAAGCTTAAAAATCATAAAAAATTGAAAATATATAGATAAATAAAATTTTTTAAATTAAATAAAGAAAAAATACGCAAAAAATACCTTTATTACAAAATACTTAGTATATGTATGCATATTTAGAAATTTTTTAATTATTTGTATATTTTTATACATGTTTTGGAACTAACTAACATTGTATATATTTTATTTAATAAATAGTTAAGAGCTTAAAGACAATTTTGTAGATAATCGTTATGACTAATATGCACCTAAATATTTGTATTTTTTTTTTATTAATTTTTTTTTTTGTTGAGGTCAATTTGTAATCGGAAACGCACACGCAGTTAGTTAAGTAAACATTTAATGGAAGTGTTATCAATATGATCGAACACAACACGCAATCAATATAAATATGACAGCGTTGAAATCGATTATCTTTATAAATAGTTCAATTAATACTATAGATATCTAAAATGCCGATATAGCAGGTGTACTTAATTTGCATAACCGATACTTTAAATACAACACATATTAGTTTGATTTGTAAGAGGTAAACGCTAAAATAATATCTCTAATACTGACTTTATACTTAGGGTATTTTTAAAGCTATTTCTTTTTTATATTATTTTTAAAGTTAAAAATCTCGGAGACTCTAATCAATATCTAAAAGAATAGAACTAAAATTTACAATATCCAAAATATTGCCTAAAGTAGCTTAGCGAATTTATACAAAAGCAAAAATAAGAAAATTGTATATTATTTGCAACCGGTTTTCCTAAAAATAAGTTTTGGGTTTTTATTTATTTTTATTTTTTTTTTATTTGTTATACTCTATCATTTTATACCCTTATTACTTTTTGTTTACTTTTTACGAGCAGTAGTTCAACATTAAGTTGCAACTAGACTAAGTTTTTATTGCTCAATTACGAGTAGAATTCCATGTAATATATATATAAATATATTCATTTATTTTTAACATTTCTGAAATATGCTTGACAAACTTTGCACATTGCAACACTGAATATTTGGCTTAAATGTTTATAACCAACTCTAAAAAATAAACTAAATACAAAACTTTAATCAAGCTAATGCGAAAGTGTAATTTGATATCATCTCTTGTTAGTAGAATTTAAAGAAGGAAAATTTTATTTAATTTTTTTTGCGAATTTGGTGCGATTAAATTATATTTTTGGGACACTTTTGTAATATAATTTTGTACTTTCAATAAATCTCATAATGTTTACTATAACTTTTTAGAGAAATTACAAGTATTTATATCTAAAAAAAAAAGAATGCAAACTTTAAAATTGATTTGAGGTCCACTTACTTGTAATAGAGCTAAGATTGCGCTGTAATCGGATCTATGTACTTAAGTGTTTCGAAGACGAAGAAGAAGATGAAAAATAGAGGAAATAGCTTTACAGCCTCCAGTGAAGTCACGTGCAACACAAGAGTGTCAAATTTCAACTTGGGGGCAAGCTGACAATTGGGGGCAGGCTGCTAATCAAACGCTTGTCTTGTGTGTTAGAAGTAGCTGCTAATTTTTCTTTAATGCGAACTTAATTACAACAAGAGCAACAACAGGGTCAAACCAAGTAAAACGTACAATTGTGTGTGTGTGTGGCACAGACAGAGTGAGACGGGGCTAGTGAGAGAGAGAGAGCACATAACGATACTTGAGCTGTGGCTCATGTGTGTGCACATTACCCAACTGCTTGAACCTAATAAATCGAGCTCTCGACAAGCTGGTGACCTTCTTTTCGGGCACGCCAACCAACAAGCTCACAGTGTTCACAATAATGATGTTGTTTGATAATGATAATGATGTTTTCTAATGATGATAATGGCGTTGTTGACGACGACTCATGCTGAGGAGTGGCCTGACTTGACTTGAAGCGTCTTGAGCACTTAATTAATTGTAGGAGTGCGCTTAAACTGAACTAATAACCTTTAGAGCAGAGTGTGTTCTTCGTTCGTATCAACAGAAGAAAAAAACAAAATATAGAAAAAAAAAAAGAGGAAAAAAAACCAGTTAGAATGCTACAATAGAGTGTGCCTGACTAAGTAAACACCCTGTAGCCAAGGCCTAAAGTCTACAGGAATATCTATTTATAAGCAAAAAAAAAAAAAAAAAAAAAAAACAGTTTTATTGCTTATTATAAAATTTAAACTAAATCAAAGTACAAATTAAATTTTTTTATTTTTTTTTTTTTTTTTTTTAATAAAATTTTTCAAATTTACTGCCTCATTTTATATAGAAATTTGATGATAACAATTCCTAAATAATTTAAGACGAATAAAGAAAACAAAAATAGTTTTTTCCCTTTTTTTTAAGACTTAGATTACACTATGCAACAGTTTTTGTATCTGCCTTAATGAAAAGCCGAAAATTTAGCATTTTTTCGATCATTTCGAATGAATTTTATTTTCGGCAACAGCGATTCATTTTACATATATTTAGACTCTAAAAATTTGTTGCACATTGTTGCATAGTGTTATCTGAGTATATAATTTATGCGATTGGAGTTGCCTCCTTTTGCCTGTTACATACCGTTGCACTGTTTGATTATTCCCCTTTTATTTTACCCATTTTTAAAGTGTACACAAAAGGGGGGGATGTTAAGTTTCGGCAGGGGGGCGATTGCAGTGCCTTGATGAGAGGTTAAACAAAATTGGCAGCCCGCAGGCCGTCGCTTGATTCAATTAGCTGACACTTGAGCTATCTGCCCGGGGTTCAGGTCACTGGCAGCTATTAAATTGTAATAATGCTGGCTAACATTTTCTCTTTTTTTTTTAAATTTTTTTCGTTTACAGATATGGGCATCTTTGAGAATATAACGGAGGGCCGACTTACGGTTATCAGTGGGCATCCGGCCATATTTGATATGCCAGCTATTGATTCGGTGCCACGGCCATCGGTCATTTGGCAAACGGAGGAGGGACCCCTCAACTATGACATCAAATACGCATTTACCCAGGCCAATCAATTAATCATACTCAGCGCCGATGAGAATGATCGCAAAGCGTATCGAGCCCGTGCCATGAACACACAACTGGGCAAGGAGGAGATGAGCGCATTTGTCCATTTGAATGTTACTGGTGATCCGTATGTGGAGGTGGCACCTGAAATTATAGTACCGCCGCAGGATCTCAAACTGAAACGGGGCCAGGGCGTTGCCGAATTGCAGTGTATTGCCAATGCCAGACCTTTGCATGAACTGGAAACCATTTGGCTCAAGGATGGCCTGCCCGTTGAGAGTGCCGGCGTATTTCATACCCTAAACGATCCCTGGAATCGCACGCTGGCTCTCCTGCAGGCGAATAGTTCACATTCTGGCGAATATAGCTGCCAGGTGCGTTTACGCAGCGGTGGCTATCAAACAGTCACCGCCTCGGCACATGTTCAAATCCTTGAGCCACCCATGTTCTTTACGGCCATGCGAGCCGAGTCCTTTGGCGATTTTGGTGGTCAAGTTTCGTTGCCCTGCGATGTTGTCGGTGATCCTACGCCTCAGGTTCAATGGTTTCGCAATGGGGAACGCATCGAGGCGCAAGTGCAAAGCGGCGGGTAAGTTGAGGCATCTTTTAATTAAATTCTCAATTAACTAGATTTAATTGTAAGTAAATTTAAGCTACCCATGAATTAGTCCAAAAAAAAAAAATAAAAAAAAAAATTCTTTTCAATAACTTAAGTACAGTAAATGCTGCATTGGACATACGGCGTCATTTGAGAGATATCAAAAATATATCCGCCTATGAGAAATTCTCTGTCTTTAGGACTTAAAGCAAAGTTTTTCTGTATATGCTATAGTTTTGTAATTAATCGAAATTATATCAGAAAAATCTATTTTTTTTAATATTTATTAAATTTTACAATATGTTGAGAACAAAACTAAAAAAAAAACAGCAAATTTATTCTTGATTTTTCTTAATTTATATTATTTAAATTTAATATTATTTTAACTATATATATTGAGAACAAATTCGAAAGACTATAGTTTTGTAATTAATCGAAACTATATCAGAAAAATCTATTTTTTTAATATTTATTAAATTTTACAATATTCTTATACTTAGGTTGAAAACAAAATTTAAAAAAATTTATATTACTTAAATTTAATATTATTTTAACTATATACATTGAGAACAAATTCGAAAAACAATTTTTTTGTATTGAATCGAAATTATATCAGAAAATTCTAGATCTTTAATATTTATTAAATTGTACAATTTTCTTATACTTAGGTTGAGAACTAAATTAAAAAAAAATATATAAAATTTATTCTTGATTTTTCTTAAATTTCATAATATTTTAACTATATATATTGAGAACAAATTCGAAAGACTATAGTTTTGTAATTAATCGAAACTATATCAGAAAAATCTATTTTTTTAATATTTATTAAATTTTACAATATTCTTATACTTAGGTTGAAAGCAAAATTAAAAAAAAATATACAACAAAAAATATAAGATTTATTCTAGATTTTTTCTAATCTATATTATTTAAATTTAATATTATTTTCGAAAGACTATTTGCTAATTAAAAGCTAAATGAAAATTTAATTAGAATAGCATGCAAGCAGCTATTAAAACTAATTAAATATATAACTTTATAAGTAATAGATGAAACTCTATTTAATATCTTTAATATCTAAAAGCTTCAGCTCTTGTTTAACTCTTAATTGCCAGCACATTTGAAATAGCAATCAAACATCAAGAGCTGATTGAATTGAAATAAAAATCTAATAATATATACTCGTATTAAGTAATAGATAAATAGAAAAATTAGTTAGTCTGACATTTAATTAGCTGCTGGTCCAGTTAACACAGTAGCAAGATATTTCTGCACTCGATTCCCAGTTGAAGTATATACTTCTTTTTTTTATTATTTATAGATGACTCTTGAGTTTATTAATTTCTGAACCTTTCTACTAAAGTAGTTCAAATAAATGCAACTTTAACTGTGTCAAATATTACATTTCTCTTAGCTAATCGAAGCTAAACAAGTCTCTGACAATAAAATTGGAGAGCAATTAAGTAGTTGCAACTAACTTAACGGCTTTTACTCTTACTAATGATGAATTATTGCATTTTTTTTTTTTTATTTTCAGCTATACATTAAAAGCAGATAATACGTTGATAATTAAAAAACTGACGCTGGATGATGAGGGAATGTTTCAGTGTTTGGCCAGCAATGAGGCTGGTGAGAAATCAGCCTATACCTGGCTGCGAGTTAAAAGTAAGTCAAGTGTCTATAGAAATGATATTGAAAAAAATTTCAAGCATATTTTGAACTTTCGAATCAAGTGCCTAAAAGTAGGCTTCATAAATTGATGTGAAATTTGATTCGTTAGCGGAATTCGAAACATGCTGTTGTCAAACATGGTGAATTTATATGCTACAATATTTAGATATATAATTAAAAATAATAATAATAATAACAGCTTGGAGCGCGCTTAACTAAAATGATACTAAAATTTGCTGCTGCTGCTCTCTCTCCCACTAACATGCTGTCTTATGTGTGTTTTTGTTTCATATCCTTGTTGTTGTCTCTATATCATTATATCAACACTATCCATTCCCAATGCCCAATCACTAATCATCACCAATTATCATATGAAAAGCAGCAACAACTGAAGCGCCAGCTTCGCTGCAGCCGCGCGTGAAGCGTTTGGCGCAGCCGCGCATTTTGCGGGTGAGAGCATCGCATGCTGGCATGGGATCGGGAGCGGGAACGGGAACGGGAACGGGCATGGGCCAGGGCATGGCCACGGGCTATAAACGCAAGGAATTTCGCTTTGGTATGGGCATCATGAATGCAAAAAAACAAAAACAAAATTAAACAAAAAATCACGCACAAAATGCACTAAAAAAAAAAACAAACTTCGTTGCATGGCAACTTTTATTTTTTTTTTTTAAATACTTTGCCACACTGTACGCACAATGCACTTAACTTGCATGAGGCGCAATTTAAATTGCACTCGTTTTTCATACTCGCACTCAACTCACATTTATTCATAAAGCATTCATAGCACCCCCTCTACCCACCCTCCTACTTGCATTCAACTGTGTTTTAAATGCGACATAAATGTGGCAATTTGTTGGTGTTTATGACTTACTTTTTAATGCTTCATTATACACCGAGTATTTATTAACAACACCAGTGTTTTATTAAGTACGTAGTTAGTTAGTTTGTTAGCTAGTTAGTAGTTACTTTCAGCGCTAAAATAAAACCCATAAATAACTTTTGTTAAAGATTTCTTTTTTTTTACAATCGAAACTTTTGGTAACGACGGTAAATGCCAAAAAGTTGTTTGATTTTAAAGTTAATATCGGTATAAATATACTTATGGACTTAAATAGTTTTATTAATTTAGTTATAATAATATGGGATAATATTCTAGATTTTATAATTCAGAATTTATGTACTTTTGTATTTTAAATGTTGCTAATTTCTAAGTAGAAATTTCGATATTTTAATGACAATTTTTTTTTAGCATTGTTAAATATTTTAAAGCTTTTTAAAATTTCAGATATATGAGCTATAGAAATAGCATTATTTGGGGTTTTTATTAATTAATTCACAATTTATTACAAAAACTGAAAAGACTTTTGTAACATTTTGTGAGTGTTTTCTGAGTCATTTCCCATTCTAGTTTTAATTGCTTTGAATATATTTGAATTTCTATTTTTTAACTTCCAAGTTTAAAATTTAGATATTAAAATTACAATCTTTTATAGAATTTTTACACGTTTAAATGGTTTTGAAATCTCAGATATATGAGCTATAGAAATTGCATTATTTTTCTGTGTTTTTTTATATATAAATATTTATATATATTTACAAATTTATTTAAAATTTTTACAAAAACAAAACGTAACTTTTTGTGTGTTTTCCAAGTCATTTTTGTGTCCAGCTATAATTGCCTTGAATATATATTTTAATTTTTATTTATTTTTCATTATCAACCCAAAAACTTGTGCTTCATTATTATTTATATTTGTTTAAGGAAACATGAAATTTAAATTTCAAGCCTGGTTAATTCAAGTCAGTCTTCCGGCCAAGAGATTGATGCACATTCACTGAATTGTCTCAAGACATGCAATAAACTTGCATTGTTATTGTTATGATTAGTATATACTTACATATATACGAAATAGTAATAATAATAATAATGAGTTATTATTATTATTATTATTATTATTATTATCGTCATCAACATGGCATGCATATTCATAGAAAATGTTGAAACTGTTTGCCATTGCCTGTTGCGTTTTAAGGAGTTGCTGACACCCAAAGTACCGTTAAGTGGCATATTTCCATTTGAAACGAGAGCAACAAACTTGTGGCACAACACACACAACACACACACACACTCCTACTTAGCATTTGTATTTGTTGTGGGACAATTTTGCATTTTAATGAATTTAATAATGCGTAAATAAGGGACACACCCGAAAAACCAACAACACTCACTGAATGGGTTATTTAGTTCTAGCCAAAATTTAAGTAGTATATTTTTGTTGAAATAATTGAAAACTGAAACAGCTGACATTATTATTATTATTATTTCTACAGCAATCGTAAGGACAAAAATCAGAAATGCATAAAATATGTTTGCTTCTCTTTGCATGCTTGTCTTAAACAAAAAACCATTTTCGTTGCAGTTCTATAGCATTTTATTGAAAACTTTGTATGTAAACCTCAATTTAGATTGTAATTTATGTACTCTTGCAAAAGGGTATTTTAATTAATAGAGAAAGTCGTCTTTGAATCCATAAAGTATATACCTTAGGGTGGGTAAATTTTTACTCGCAAAAATTGTCCACCAAAATCGTAATCTACGATGAATTCTAAGAAATTTTCACCCCACTGTGATCCATAAAGATTTCAGGTAGACCTGTTCAAAGGTATTTAAATACCTTTATTTTAAAAATAAAATAACACATTTTCCAATCATGTTAGGCTCAATTCGGATTCATCTTTATACCACATATTTTATAAATATT
This sequence comes from Hirtodrosophila alboralis, assembly GCA_035043045.1. NCBI lineage: Eukaryota > Metazoa > Arthropoda > Insecta > Diptera > Drosophilidae > Hirtodrosophila > Hirtodrosophila alboralis. Next base: position 288,549 of record JAWNNH010000097.1, read on the forward strand.
TTTTCCTTTTGAATTAAGCAAACATTTTTATTTTAATTTGACGAAATAAACTCAAAAATTGATTGCTTTAACAGTGCTGTATACGTTAACAGTACTGTATGCGTTAACAGTACTGTATACGTTAACAGTGAGTACATCTGCTAAGGCGCTAGCGACTTTTCCGAAAAGTTTTCGCAAAATTTTCTTTTCTAGAAAGCTCTTCCTGGCAATTTCGAACAACTAAAAAAAAATGTAAGCCAAATCGGACCAGTCGATTGATGTTGATCTATACATATTTTTTCACAATTTTTAACTTTATGCTAGACCACTATATCATATAGCTGCCATAGGAACGATCAGTCCAAAAATTGTTACATGAAAAATTTGCTTGTATGAAAAACATTTTTGTTTTTCAAAATATTCAAATCAAACTCAACATTTCGATGTGTTTTTATAATATCTACAATCTAACCAAATTTTATAAAAATCGAACTGCTATATAGAATAGAACTGCTATATAGAATATAAAAACAATCGTTAAAAAAAAGTTGTATTATGTGTGCCACATTTTTTTTTTTTTGTTTAAATTTTTTGCTCTAGATAAGCTGATTAAATTTAATCAAATGAACATTTTTTACAAAAACATTGCAAGAGTATAAAGTTGCAGTATGTCGAAGATAACCATTTCCTGTTTGAAATACTTTATTTTCCACTTGTAGAACATGTTATACACATACTTTAAAAAGCAACCAAATAGCATTTAGTTTGAGCTTAACTCTTGAGATGACTTTAAAGGTTGCTAAGGATTAAGTATTAAAACCCTTGAGCTTATAACGAATTTGATTTTGTCTAATATATATCATGGCAGGGCATACTCTATTTTTGCGGTTTTGTCCAATGTCCCATTGCATATGTAATAAATCTCATGCTAAGTTTTGATCATTTCTAAAATGTTTTTTACCCTTTTTTTTTTGTTTTTAAATCGTGGCATAGGAAAATCCTTGAGCTCTTCATGCGCAAATTTGTCAGCTGAGCTAGCCCAAAAAAGTATGCTACATTATTAAGTTTGACTGCTGCTGCTGCTGCTGCAGAAGTTTGCAAATTGTGAGCTTTTTGAATGACAACTACAACTAAACAATTATGCATTCCTGAGGGCAAGTTTTTCTGTGCGTTTGCCTGCCGTTTAAATATTTAACATTGTGCAGTCGCAGTCGCAGTCGCAGTTACAGTCGCTGCCAGCGTCAGCATCGGCATTCACAGCAATGTTGTTTGTTTGCGCTCGGCTCACATAGACAGACAAGCAGATGGAACGCAATTTCTTGCACTGCTTGTCGCAAAACATTTTGTACAAATTATTATGCAAAATGACACAAACACCAACACACACAAACACTCACACTCACAGATACAGTTACTCACACACAGCTACAGTTACTCACACACACAAACAACAACTAAAGAGAGCACACTAGCCCGTCACTTATTTCTCAAGTTGTTGTTTCTTTTTATGGCTCTTTAAAAAGTTGAACAACTATCATCAGCCTTATCCCTCCCAGCCCGCAACTCATTTTTAGTAGCAAGTACAGTCAAACTTTCCTAACTCAAATTACCAGAGATCATAAATGAAAATAAATAAACCTATTCACATTGTTCATTTTATTTTATTGAATAGTTGAAATTTATTATAAAAATAAATTGAATCCATTTCCACAAACTTATTGCAATCAATAAAATTAATAATATGTTATAACGTTTATTTTTATCAATCTATATGAGTATATAAAAATGGAGTTAAAAAAGTATAGATATTCATAAATTGAGTACAGCTGCACCATTTTGGATCAAATCTTTTTTTTTCAGTTTTTTGTAATTGCCAGGAGAAAGTTTCTAAAAAAGAAAATTTTGAGAAAACTTTACGAAAAAGTCGCTAGCGCCTTAACAGATGTACTCACTGTAAACGTAACAGCATTGTTAATTTATACAGCACTGTTAACGTATGCAGAACTGTTAACGTATGCAGAGCTGTTAGCGTATACAGTACTGTTAACGAATACAGCAATTTGAACGTATGCAGCACTGTAAGGTATACAGCACTGTTAACGTATACAGAACTGTTCACGTAACAGCACTGTTGGCGAATACAGCACTGTTACAACAATAACAGTGGGTAGAATTTTTCAAATGAAATAAGAAAATCACAGTAGACAGTATTTTTTAAATGAATACGAATTAGGCTATGTTATTTAAGCATAGCGGACGTAGCGCCACTAGAAATAATTTAATGGTAAAACAATGTTTGCCAAGTCAAGTAGAATATGATTAACATAGTTTATTATAAAAATAAAAATAAACTTGCCGTACAAATTTAGTTATTCAATATAAAAATACTCGCCTTTTTTTAATTTATTATTTTACAAACTTTCTTTTAATATTGCACAACACTGTGAGCACGAAAAAAAAGTGTTAAATAACAGCCAAATATACATAATCAGTAAAAAAAAAGAAAACCTTGACCTTTGCCATATTAAGTGCAACAAGTGAAAATCTAAGTGTGTACAATTTAAAAAGGTTTTACTGTAGCTCAAAATACTTTTACGTACATTTTGATGTGGCAGTCGTCAGTTGACAGTCGAGCTCTCCGCTCGACCACTTGCCATGTAAATTGAGAAATTTCGATGCATATTTTGAGTTGAATTATTCCACTTTACTTTACCAGAGATTTGTCTTTCTTAAACGTTGCGTTGCACTTCATCGAGTTAAACTAAGTAGTTGCAAGGATATTGTCCTCTTGCTGCGGCAAGCGGCTTTGGGTTTATTGAAAAACTTTTATACCAGTTTACTTGAGAAAGCGAGATAGAGAGAGAGAGAGAGAGAGAGACTCTAATGTCTTGGATCAACTGAGTTACTTCATAGACCCTTCCCATGTCTGCTCATCTTTTCCTACACCATTTAATCGTCCTTTAAATAACAGTTGTTGTTGCTGTTGTTACAATTGATGACGTTGCGACTCATTTCATTTTATGTGTGGAACAGTTTGTTTCGTCAATCAATCGACTTGGGCTTGGCTATGGACTTAAACGACTTTAAATCATTTTTGTTCCATCATATTGCCCTTGGAAACTACTCGGATTTGAATATCCTTTAATGTTTGCCAATTTAAAGAAACTCGACAAATCCCAAAAAAAAAACCTTAAACTTTCGTAATTTAAACATTAAATTTGTTTTCTAGTTTTGATTTTCGCTTGCATGAGTTTTATTTGTGTTATTTTATTTTCTTGATTTTTCACAGTTTAATCTTCAAGTTACTGCTTATTTAATTTACTTTTGAAAATCCTTTCAGCTTATAGGATCTGTGCGCTTTTTAGTGCCTCCGCTCGATATCTAAGCCGTTTCCTTAGTTTTTAGCTCTTAAAACGCTGCTCAAGACCTTTTAAAAGCCGCTTGTATTCAGTTTATTCATTTTTATTCATTATTTTAAATGCATATTTAAAAATCAGTTCGTTTTAATCACAGCTTTTTGCCTTTTGTGTGTGCCAACAAGTGGTCAAGGTACTTGAGCCAAAACTGAGTAACCCGGTTGCTATCCAATCCTTGAATACCAAAGAGTTGGCTTCAAATAATTTTCCAGCCTAGCGCGCCCAAGTAGCGACCCATTTTTTAGAACTTGTCTAATTGCGCCAGCATCTTGGTAAACTTTTGCATATTTTATGCATTTTAGACTCTGTTTCTTACAGCAAATAGAGTATATTGGGTTTTAAGCAATGCTTCTTAAATATATTTAAACATTACAAATTGTTAAGTATTTACAATTCCTTTTGCGTATAGCTGCAGGTTTGGGTTTGCAATTGATCGATTTATTTGTTTGGATTATTATAAAAATAAAAAAACAAATTGTTAATTTTCTTTAAGTGGGAACTGTGATCTTAACTTTACTTTTTTCATCAAATAGTGAAAGTTTTTTCTTAATTAAAGTCTTACAGTTTTTGTATTAAGCGCAACCGTTTTTAAAATTATTTCTTTAATTGCATAAATTTCACGGCTTAAAAATTATTAATGCAGATAAAAATCAAATTGTGACATTAATCAAAATAATTGTATTAAAAATTTTAATTTTATAATAATAACACTATGCAACAATTTGAAAGAAATTCTTGTATCCTGAACATTTTAAAGTCGAATTATATGTAAAATGGATCGCTGATTCTAAAAATAAAATTCAAAAAAATAGGTTGCTGGGACGGTTTTCAAGATAGTTTCGGTAAAGTGACAATAACTCCGATCATAAATTATTGATATTAAAAGTGTTTATTTTTGATTATTATATTAGATTATTCGCTTAGAAGTTATTGGGAATTGAAATTAAAAACCTTTTTTTGTGCAATTTGTTTTCGAAAACTCGAATTTTGGTTTTTTGTATCGCTCTTTGGATCTATTGATTTGCTAATTGTAAAAGCCATAAATTTATGTTTTTTTAATTTACTTTATTTGCATAATTTATTTCTTTGTTTAATATTTTAATTTGTTTTAGAATTGATGAATTGATATACCGGCAGAAGTGTATTTAATAAATATGTGTAGGATTCAAGTTCTTAACTTTTTATAATTTTTTTTAATTTTTGCTTTTTGGAAATGCTCAGAGCTCTCTAATGATTAACAGTGTCTCCCAAAGAAGACATATAAAATGTTTTGCAGTGTAAATAGAGTTCATTCAATTCAATTCAATTCAAATATGTACTCAAACTCAAACTCAACTCAATTCAGTTTGAATAAATTCAAGCAGACCTAGAGTATGTTGCAGTTGGTATATTCTGATATTCTTTTTGGGTAAGGGTAAGCTCTTAACTCTTTAGGATTGCACCTGGTATAACGGTATACAATTTAGCACATTATCTTTAGCCATTGCCGTTGTTGTTGTTGTTGTTGTAGTTGCTCATTTTACAGCTGCTTGAGCTGCTCGAGTAACATAATTTTGTAATTTCCCGAAATGCAAAGTGATTTTAATCGTCTCTTCCTGCCATTTGGTAGCTGCTACTGCGTCTTGTCTATGCAGTTTCAAAGTTCCCAACAACAATTGTATTAATGAAGAGTCGTCCAGGCGTTGGGCGTTGGGCGTGGCAACATTTTCCGGCACTTGACAGGCCAAGCACACGGAAATTTCAATGCAGTCATGCAAACAGTTTGAGTTGAACTCACAAAACACACACACACACACACACACACACAGAGTGATTAAGCTTCTGCTTCTGCTTCTTCTTCTAATGCCAATAACATATGCATAAGCCTCGACTCATAAAATCCTTATACTAAAACCCTAATCAGACTTCAACATTAATTGGCAGCTAAAGCTTAATTCTTCAACTTAAATGACATTAAAGCAATTTAAGATTAGAGAATTTGATTATACTCGTAATATATTTGAATATGATTTATATAATATGAAATATATCTCAAAATTTCGCTTGAAACTCACAATATAAGTTTATGAGCATTTTAATTTTAATGTACTTCAGGTTCTTAAATAACAAGATATTCACAAATGTCTGTATTTTAATTTGAATTTATTTCAATTTTTAAAACTAAAATAAATTCAGAAATATCTGTATTTTTATTTTAATAAATTTACGTTTTTAAAATTAAAATATATTTAGTAATATCTGTATTTTAGTTTTAATATATTTCGGTTTTTTAAATTAAAATATATTCAGAAATATCTGTATTTTTATTTTAATAAATTTACGTTTTTAAAATTAAAATAGATTCACAAATATCTGTATTTTAATTTTAATAAATTGAAGGTTTTAAAATTAAAATATATTCAGAAATATCTGTATATGAATTAAAATATATATCAGTTTTTAAAATTTAAATATTTTTAGAAATATCTGTATTTTAATTTTATTAAATTGAAGATTTTTAAATAAAAATATATTCAGAAATATCTGTATTTTAATTTTAATAAATTGAAGGTTTTAAAATTTAAATATATTCAGAAATATCTGAACTTAAATTTTAATAAAATGAAGGTTTTAAAATTAAAATATATTCAGAAATATCTGTATATGAATTTAAATATATATCAGTTTTTTAAATTAAAATATATTCAGAAATATGTGAACTTAAATTTTAAAAAAATGAAGGTTTTAAAATTAAAATATATTTAGAAATATCTGTATATAAATTTAAATATATATCAGTTTTTCAAATTAAAAAACAAAGCAATGATTTTCCTTTATTGTAAATTTCAAAAGAAATTCGTTTTTTCTAACGAAATTTCGACATTTCTTAAATTTTCCAAGTACTTTCTTATTGTTGCGTTTCACAACACTGCGCTTTTAAAACGTGCCATAAAATATTAACTTATAATTAAATATTTGTAAATACTACAAATCAAAAAAACTTTGGAGAATATATATGTTATCATTTTAAGCCTCTTTAACGGGTTTGCAATTACGGCATATTAAAAACGTTATAATAAGGAGTTTGCTATAGGCTTTTTTTTTAATGCCAAGACTTGTAGCACAATTTCCATGCAAATGTTATGCAGCCGTACTCTCATCAATTCAACCCAAACCACGTTTCACTTCGCTCCTCCGCCGTGTACTCGACAGGCGAGTAATGGCAATTATCGCCGCTGCACGCCATTCCCGGAGAGAGAGAGAAGAGAGAAGAGAGAGCGAGAAAATGGGGGGGGGGAGGACTTTATTACGGCTTTAACTTGAGGCGGCCTCTTTAGTGGGTCAACATGAAATTAATTACGTACGATGGCTACAGTAGAGGCAACCGTATGAATGACATTGGAGCCACATTGCGCATACGTCACATTGTACGTTTCATGTTGCACATCTCATAAATCGCGCTACAGTATTGTCAGTTTTGTGGCACTCTCTCATGACAAATTTATCATCTGTCGTTAATAAATTTACATATATACTATATATATGTATATATAAATATTCATAGTATACAACAGCCGATAAATTTGACGCAGACTCTTGTACATTCGCAGCTCTACCTGCTCCGTTGAATATATTACATGATGCCAGACAATTGAGTAAATGCTTATAGAAATCTTAACTTGTTTTATTTAATAAACAACCGAAAATTTGTCCGTTGGATTTTGAACTTTATGGAAAAAATATTATATTTTTTTTTAAAATTACGACATTTTTGTGTAGAACAGAAAACAATGTATATTTTATTATTTTCTTTAAACTGTGAAACATTTTGTTTCATTTTAAAAGGCTTTTCAATATCTTATTCAAAGTTTAACTCAATTTAAAATATACTCCTTTAATTTTGCCTTCAATATGTTTTTTTTTAAATAATTTAATAAATATGTTATTTATCAAAGAATTGTCTAAAATTATATTTCTATTTTATAATAAGCTAACATCTCGACTTAACATTTTCTCTGGCAAAACATTGTCTGACTGAAAATAAATTGATTAGTGCCATAAAAATTCTTGAACTCCCGATAATGTTGCCAGTGTTATTTTAACCTCAATGTTGCACCGCACACACACAAAATTATGTTACAACAAATTGTTCGTTATTTATTTTTATGCACACATTTCTTTAATATGCCCCTTGCGTGCATATCACATAAAGGAGTTTTTTCTTTTTTTGAGGGGCCATGTTTCTTGCCAGGATGCCGTGCAGGCGCTTAAGCACTTTTAACACGTTAACGCAACCTACACAGGATATACCAAGTCCTCTGGCCAGCATAGCCTTAATTCAGTTACTTAAGCGGCTCTTGATTATTGCTAAAAATAATAATAAGTCAGTAAATTTGTGGATCGATGTGTTTTTGCATCTAAATCAACTGGCGATTTGTGTTTAACTTGTAAAAGTAATTTAATGTTTACATAATAGTAACAGAATTAATTACTGAATTTAAATAATTGACATGACCTGAACGTGGATGTAGAAGAAGGCAATGTTAAAGGCAAGAGAGCGAATAAAGAGGGATTTTTTGTTATATTTTCAAAAGCATTTTTCACTAATTTCCCGTAATATTTTAAATACAAATTTTTCAGAGTTTCAGCTAACGATATAATAGAAAACTACAGTAAAATTTTCAGTATTCTAGGTTCTATCGTTTGGCCTGCTAGTGAGTCGACAATCAGTCAGTAAAGAGTTTTATACATATATATTTATTTTTATATATTCATATGCTAAGATATCATTAATATGTTCTAATGCTGTTTCATCAGCATTAGTGCTAGCTATATAATATATAATTTCCGATTGTTCAGTACACTCAAAAAAAAGTGTACATCCAATTGTGGAAAACTGACGTCAGTGGTTGGAAAAACAGGATAGAAATAGCGCCATAGAAATTTTGTTATGCCCTGTAGATTTAATTACCACAAAGTGAAGAAAATGTTGTAACTCTGGCAGATACAATTTTCTGTTTTATTTATTTTATTTAATTATTTCGATAACTCGAGGAAACTTTTTCTACAAAACATGGAAAAATCTATAATTTTATGTCCATAATAAATAAAATCCGTTATTTTTTTAAATTTGAATAAAAAAATTACATTACTTTGGTTAAAGAAATAAGTCAACATATTTTGTAAAAATTTATATTGAGCATAGAAAATTTTCTGCAGGTTAATGAATTTTATATTCATTTCGTAGAACACCTGGATTTCATATTGTAGAAAATCCATACTTCCGATTATAAACCCATAATTTTTTTCGTTTATTCATATCATAGAAAATATATTCGTACTGTGGAAATTTTCACTTCTTTGTGGAGATTTATACTCTGTTTGTAGAATTTTATTTTATTTTTTTTATCGAAAGTGTTTCTATACTTAAAAAAATTTATTTTTTCTTTGTGTATGCTTAAAATATGTTTTTTATGTAATAATTGCAATTTAAAACAATCGACTTGAGTAAAAGCCAAAACAATATGTTTTTATGGACGATTCTCTACGTTCTCATCAATATAATATGTGCTACAATATTAACTTGATGAGCTTTATAAAATTAGCCCCCCTTCAAGAGTATAATTATTACTAATAATTACAATATAAATTTCACAGTTTTGTATGCAATTAAATATTCTGCTCTCATTGTAAAGGATGAGCGTTATAACTTGGAGAGCACTTAGTGCTACTTAAGCAATTTTTCACATTTAACTGTTTAATATAAATTCCACTTAAAGCTGGGCTTAGCCTTTGTAAGTAGAATATTTCTTTTGTGTTTTGCATGTTGATTTTTTTTTTCTACTTTTTATAATACTTTTTCTCTTCCTACAAACCCCCCACAAACATTACTCCTTACGCTTTTTATTTTTTATTTTTATTGCTCACTTTTAACCATTTAACTGGCAGTCTGGTCGCTGCTTAAATATTTTAAATATTAACTGGTTTTATATACACACACGTTCTTATATACATATGTATGTGATATATATATTTTTGATATAAATGTTTTTTTTTTTTTTAAATATACGCCTTCTACTTCATTGTTGTGCACGTCTTTATAATTGAACAATTTTGCTTGTCAACTGCATAACAGTTGCCTACCTTGCATTACGCACACATATACCACACACACACATATATATATATATATATATATATATATATATATACACATCTATATAGCAAGCACTTAATATCTTAATGCGAAAAGCACACAGAAATTTTTATTGTAATTTTATGCACTTATTTACATAAGCGGAGTTAAAATGAATGCTTCATCATCTGAAATTATTACATTATTACTTTTGCTGCGATTGTTGCGACTCGTACAATAACTTGCAACAACAACAATTTACAACCTGATACTCCCATTTTTTTTTTCTTTTTTTTTTTTTGGCCGCATGGCATTTGGCCATAATAATGAAGGCATAAAAAAGAAAGAAAAAAAATGGCCAACAGTGCCACTCAATTAATAATTCATATTAACGAACTCTTGCAGGACAGTGTAGCCGAGTTTTTAAGTTCAGCTCCAGTTGAAAATAATATTTGTAAAAAATCTTCCAAAACTGTTAAGTTCACATTAATTGACTGTAGAAGAATATATTAACTGGCATATAAGAAATAGAAATAATATACGAATTTTATAAAGTTGGGAACTTTGAAAGAATTTTTTTTTTTAATTTTTGGGTCTAAAAATCTCTTCACACAACAAATTTTTAAATAGTTTAAAAGTTGAATTTTTTTTAAAAATATAAATAAATAATTAAAAATAAGAAAAATAATTAAAAATAAGAAAACATTTGAAAAAGTTACTTTACAACATTTTTGTTGAATTTCTAGCATTCGAATTTAATGAACAAAAAAAAAAGCATTTTGCAATGAATTTAGATATGTTTTAATAAAGTTATCTAAAAAAAAAATAATAAATTAAAAAAGTTAAAGTTATGATAGTTCTAAATTAATAAAGAATAATTGTAATGGGAACTTTTATTTTGTACAGAAAATATTCTTCCTTAATGCCCAATATTTTGTTTTTTTTTGAATTTTTCTTCAAATAAGCAATTTTTTTTTTAATGCCAAATTGTTTTATTATAATTAACAATATTGTTGTTCTTTGTTGTATTATTGCACATATTCAGAACTTATCTTAAATCAACACTCTACATATTTTGTTGTTGTTTTGTAAATACACTCACACACACACACACGCACAAATATTTAGCCACACATTAATACACTCACAACTGTACACACCTACACCTAAGTATATATATATACAATGTATTTATCTTTAATTTCAATTAAATAGTACATATGAGTAACAGCTGTTAAACAAACGATAGTGCAGCCAGTCGATAGTATCGATATTGAATTATATGGTAAAAAGAGACATTTCGATAATTAAATTAATCGATACTATCGAGAGTGTATGCTTCGACTGTTTCTCATATATAATAATAACCTCAATTATGATTCAATAAATACTTAATATGCTATAATTAATCATTTTCACAGCTTCGGCGCCCGTAATGGAACAACCACCGCAAAATGTTACGGCATTGGATGGCAAGGATGCAACCATATCATGTCGAGCCGTGGGCGCACCGAATCCCAACATAACATGGATCTATAATGGTAAGTAGAAAAAAAATGATGAATGCATATTGCATGTAATATATTGTATATTATATAAAACATTAATAAGTGCGCCTTTTTAAATGCTAATCTCAATGTCTTAATATTTTTTTTTTTTATCTTTGTTCTTTTTGTATGCTAACCCCAACAAAATAAACTTGCTAACCGTAACTACTGCAACTCTCCCGCTAAAACTGCTTGCTGGATGACCAAAAAAACAAAAAAAAAAAAACCTTCCGTTTGTGCTAAACTGTCAACACAATTAGAAACTCAACTGGTCGAGATATCAAGCCGTGTACAAATACTCGAATCCGGTGATTTACTCATCTCAAATATACGTGCATCCGATGCTGGCCTCTATATATGTGTCCGGGCCAACGAGGCGGGCACTGTGAAGGGCGAGGCCTATCTGGGTGTTCTAGGTAAGTTTTCCCATAAACCTTCTAGGCATTATTAACTGATCAGTTAAATAGCTAGCGGCCAGTTGAAAATTGAATTACAAAACTTAAAAAAATAATAATATTTATAATGAAAAAATACAATTTAAAAGTCAACAAATGCCAGTTGAAATATATAGTGTATTGTTCATATAACATATTTGTCTTACGATTTATGAATTTGGCATGCATTAACTAAATGTAGATAAATGTAAAACATTTAAAACAATCAGATTAATCATATTAAAATGCAACATGGCAACAATCAATTTAACCATAATACTTACATAATACCAACTTCATTAATTTCCAATATAAATTATTAGATTATGATTATTGTGTCACCAAGCCACATATAAGCTATTTGAATATACTTGTTTAATCATGCAAATAATATGCGACAATAGAAACTATGAGCAATTAAGTCTATTGAATTGACAGTTAGTTATACACTATGCAACAGTAATTAATATTTCTAATAGCTGACTATTTATACAACTTTTAAAAAATTACAAAAAAAAAATATATTTTATATAAGCAATAACGACGAAATATGATAATATCTATCGATATTAGGGCACAAGTTTTATCATATAAATTTCAACAACAAAAATATTAATAACAATAATTAAAATATATTTTACATTGCTAGTACAGCCTTTGTTTATTCATCTTCATTTGAGGAGCGGCGTGTATTTAACAAATACATATGTCTATATGAAAACGAAACCGAAAAAAATATTTTTATAAAGTCAAAAAATTTTTAATGCATTGAAAAAGATATCTCCAAACGCGTAAAGTTTACTACATCGAAATAGTAAATTTTAAAGTAAACGGAAAATATGTTGTGATGAAATTATTTTGTTTTTCAAACCTTAACAGTTTTAGGTGTTAATATTTTGTTTTTATTTATTAAAATGGCATCAGTATATCTGTCATAAAAACGATCAATCAAAAGCTAAAATTTTAATTTATGTATGTTCAAGAGAAAACCAAATTTAACAAAAATCAAAGAAAATTTGCACAATAATAACAACAAATGACAAGTGACAAAATGTCAACAAGCATAACAACAATAATAATAATAATATTGTTGCTGATAATGTTTTAGTGTACTGACATAACCACAAATATGCAACATGCCATATTGTTGTTGTTAGTGTAATAACCCAAAAACCGCCAACAGCATAGAGTGACACATCAAATCGGCTAAAACGCATTTGGGCCCAATAATGATTACAATATTATTATGGCCAACAAAGCCGCAGCGGCCAAAAGCAGCAACAATAATAATAATAATGATGCTTGAGCTATTAACACATTGTTCTATGTATTTAATATGTATTAAAGCCTTTGGCTTTTTGGCCTTTGAGGTATTTTCCTAAAGGCCACATCAATGTCTGCTAATTGGGCAAGTTTTATTTATTTTTTTGCTGCGTTTTTGTGTAGCATAAAACATGGCGCATGAGAATGGTAATCAAAAATATATGTTAGTGTATATGTAGATGTGTGTGCACTATATGCAAACGAGGCTGCGTCATTCAGCGCAAAAAGGACGAAAACCCGGAGTCAGAACACAGCACCACAACCAGAACCTGAGCCTGACCCAACAAAGTCTGGTCGAGCGCGTTGAACTTTTGATGCATGGCGGCCAAACCGGCTGTAAAGGCATCCAAAACGTCCATAGTATATCCTTAAAAAAATAAAAAAAAATATAAAAAATATGTAGTGTATATAAACATATGTACATTTATCAGACAGGTGTGTATGTGTGTGCGTGTTTGTATGACTTTAAAAACCTAATTTCCTACACGTCAGCGTTGAAAGGTTTGCCACTGTTTGAAGCGTTATACACTGCAAAAAAGAAATGCAAAATCAAAACACAGAAAGATATAAGCTATAAACACTGAAAGCAAAGTTTTTCAGCAAACAAAGAACTAAGTAGTTTTTAATTCAATAGTTCAAGGTTGTTATAATATAGAACAATTTGTTCAGCTCCATAAAATATACAAAAAGTTAAAACTTCAAAAACATTTCAACATAATTAAATATAGTTAAAAATCAAGCTGAATCGACGTCATTTTTGGAATTTGAAAAATGAAAAGTTAAATTTGTTGACTATTTCATTTTTCAAATTCCAAAACTGACGTCGATCCAGTTAGATTTTCACAATTTAACATATGATCACATCACTAAAAACCTTGCCAATTTTATAATTAAATATATATTTGAAAGTGTTGGATTAGCTTTTAAAAAATTATTTCAACAATATAGTTTTAAAAGTGTAGAGCTAGCTTGCATAGAAAATGTTGACTTTTGATGTAAATAAAGAATTTATTTAGTTTATGGTGAAATTAAAAATGCTTTCTTTTATGACAAAGAAAAATATGTGAAATTGAAAGCGTTTAAAATTACATACAAGAATTCAGTTTTAAACTTATTTCAAAATAAATATACAATTTTCTGTATATATTTTTGAATAATTACACTTTGTGAAAATTCAAAATATTTTTTTTAAAAAATTAACAAAAGAAAATTTTGTATATTTCCTATTTGCTCGAAACATGTAATCCGATATTTAACAATATTTTTTTTATACCCTTTCAAATTAGGCTCGTTTGAATGCCAATTTAAAAAAAAAAAAAAAAAAATTGTTCCCTTTTTTTTTTTGAGTGTACATAGGCTACGTGTCGCTTTTAATCTGTATTTTTGTTAAATGCCTGTCCATTCCTTTACCTCGCTAACTCTTTTTTTCTCTCTCTTTCTCTGTGTGTCTCTCCCTTTCGCCGTATCCGCTTTTAGTGCGAACACAAATCATACAACCGCCGGTGGACACAACCGTATTGCTTGGCCTGACCGCAACGCTGCAGTGCAAGGTGTCCAGTGACCCCAGTGTTCCATATAACATTGACTGGTATCGGGAGGGCCAGCCCGCGCCCATAAGCAACTCGCAGAGGATTGGTGTCCAGGCGGATGGCCAATTGGAGATACAGGCGGTGCGGGCCAGCGATGTGGGCAGCTATGCGTGCGTGGTGACCTCACCCGGTGGCAATGAGACGCGCGCGGCACGTTTGAGCGTCATTGAGTTGCCATTCCCGCCCAGCAATGTGAAGGTGGAACGTCTGGCGGAGCCGCAACAGCGCAGCATCAATGTATCCTGGACACCGGGCTTTGATGGCAACAGTCCAATAGCCAAATTTATTATACAGCGACGTGAGGTCTCCGAGTTGGGTAAGTACGAGTATATATGGCAATATATATATCACAACAACAACAAGTTGTTGTTACATTTTTTTACGTCTGGGTTAGCGTAAAGTTGTAGAGTTTTTGATCGGTTATGGCTATGCGGTATTGGATTTTGATTTATCGAACTTCCACACACAAGCGACATCATGTTATTAAAGGGTGGGAACTCTGATTTTGACCCTGGGGGTCTCTATATGTATGTAAAATATTGACAAAGTATATAAAGCAGCGCACACAATACAGACAAAACAAAATTGCATACAGAACTTTCATTAACAAAACAGAAATGTGCATTAGGCATTTAATAATTAAAAATAAATAATAACAAAGGATATACAATAATATATATACTACAGTAAAGTTGACAATATATTTGATACATTTGTTTTGTTCTCTCTCTCTCTTTTTTCTTCTAATTAAAATATATGCAATCTTTTTTCTATATTTTCTTATTACAAATACGTCTGAACGCATCGCGTGTGCCGTAACAAATGTTTAACTATTTTTATAAAACGTTTTTATATTAATATATTTTTTTATAATTATTGTAATTTTTTTTTTTTTTTATATTTATTTTAATTTTTTGTACATTTGGTTTATTAATTTTTTGTATTATTATTTTTGTTTACTTATTTCGCACATTAATTTTTTCAACACATCACATCAAAAAAAAACACACTTTGTAAATTATTGCAACTTGCACTCGAACACCGCACACCGCACACACTCACATCACACACACACAACACTCTCATCACTCTCATTACTCTCATCACTCTCATCACTCTCATCACTCTCATCACACTCATCACTCTCATCACTCTCACCACTCTCATCACTCTCACCACTCTCATCACTCTCATCACTCATCACACGCTCTTTATGATACGCTCGCTCTCTTTCGTATTACGCTCTCGCGTTTTCGCTCCCACTTTCTATCTCTCTCAACTACGTTTTTCAACACATTAACATCACAGAAAAATTCGTAGGTCCAGTACCCGATCCGCTGCTCAATTGGATTACCGAACTGACCAACGTTTCAGCCGAACAACGTTGGATTCTTCTGGAGAATTTAAAAGCCGCCACCGTCTATCAGTTTCGTGTCAGTGCGGTCAATCGTGTGGGTGAGGGTTCACCATCGGAACCAAGTAATGTCGTCGAACTGCCCCAGGAAGGTGAGTGTTCTAACTGAACTATCTATCTATATATTTATGAGGCAATCGAGACTTAATGCCTAAGTTTCTTATCTACTTTATTTTTGATAAATTTTCCTCCCTAAAATTTTGTACATTTTTTTGTTAGTGTTGTTGTTTTATTTTTTGTTTGATTCGTCGTCATTAATACGTATGCTTTATAGAATCCTGTGAAAGACTTAAGATCTATAGATATCTACCTTGCAGTTTGTAAAATAAAAATTATATTAAAATTATAACAAAATTATTATCTTATAATAATCGAATTATCAGCAGAATTTTAACTCATCTTAATAATTAGCCTTAAATTTGGTAATAGCTGTGAAGACTGTTCTATAATTGTGTTAAAATATTATAAAATAAAAACATTATTTAAAATGACAATTCGATCAAGAGCTAAATCCAGAGATAAACAATTCTTTTATAAATGGGAAAATAATTAGTGAAATATAAAATTTCGGATTTGTTTTATTATCGTTTTCTCTTAAATAAAATAATAAAAACTTTGATAAATTTGGTAATACAGGCATAAATAATTATATTTAACTTAATTGTGTGAATAATTTCATAGGCAGCTTAAGTTGAGCATACTCAACTTCGATATGCTTTGTACGCAGTCTAAAACTAATAAATATTTTCTAAAATAACTTTGCTGTTTATTAATTTAGATAAAATAATTATAAATCGTTTGTTGATATTTATGCGGAGTTAATAAAGCCGATTTGAATCATTTTATATAGTCAATAAAAATAAAAATTATCCTCCTACGCGTTTCGTTTTATATTTTTTTAACATTTTAAATGGGTAGAAGATAAAAAATTAAATGAAATAAATCCAATTAATTACACTGCAAGGTAGTTTAAATAGAATGTCCTGATTTTATTAAATTGTATTTTATTTAAAATGTTGTTTTAATTTGTTTTTTTTTCGGAGAAAAATCTTTGTAAAGTTGCCAAGTTGCACTAACTAGTTAAATGCTAATTAAAGATTGAGTAACCGAATTGCTTTAAGTATTGCATAATTGTTCGAGTATATATTGTATATTTAGTGCATTATAGAACTAATGCTATATAAAAACATATGTATTATGTATTGTACTTTTAACTGCTATCGTTGTCGTCAAACTGCAATCATCGTCTCCGCCCGCTTTTGATGAACAAAATATCGCGCGTAGAGTTTCCACTACACCGAGGTATATAGCCCCAAAAAAAAAAATATATATATATACACAGATCTCTTGATTTTCTACAATTATTTTTATGCACACTTTATTGATTGTTAACATTTTGCATGAATCTCTAATAATATATGTTAATAATAATTTGATATTAAAATAATATTCACAGCACCATCGGGTCCACCAGTTGGATTTGTTGGCTCTGCCAGATCCATGTCGGAGATTATAACCCAGTGGCAGCCACCGTTGGAGGAGCATCGCAATGGACAAATTTTGGGCTATATATTACGCTATCGTCTATTTGGTTACAATAATGTGCCCTGGTCATATCAGAATATTACCAATGAAGCGCAGCGTAATTTTCTCATACAGGAGCTAATCACCTGGAAGGATTATATAGTACAAATAGCGGCATATAATAATATGGGCGTGGGCGTTTATACGGATGGCGCCAAGATCAAGACCAAAGAGGGTGTGCCCGAGGCGCCACCGACAAATGTTCGTGTCCTCACATTGAACTCGACAGCGGCAAAAATAAGCTGGACACCGCCAAATCCACAACAGATAAATGGCATCAATCAGGGCTATAAGATTCAGGCTTGGCAACAGTGTGATATCGATGGAGAGATTCGGGATGTGGAGAAACGCATGATGACGGTGCCGCCCAGTTTAATTGATCCGTTGGCCGAACAAACGGCCATATTAAATGGATTGGATAAGTTTGCCGAATATAATGTCAGTGTACTGTGCTTCACGGATCCCGGCGACGGTATCGCCAGCCAACAGGTGCCTCTGAAGACCAACGAGGATGTGCCCGATGAGATAACAGCTCTACATTTTGATGATGTCTCCGATCGTTCGGTTACAGTACTCTGGGCACCACCACGTCATGCCAATGGCCTCCTAACGGGCTATACGGTGCGTTATCAGGTTAAGGATCGTCCCGATACCATGAAATCAGTTAATTTGACGGCCGAGGATACACAGTTGATTGTCAATCAACTGCAGGCGACCACACACTATTGGTTTGAGATTTGTGCCTGGACGAGGATTGGCAGTGGTACACCGAAAACGGCAACCATACAATCGGGCGTTGAACCGGTCCTGCCGCATGCACCGACCAGTTTGGCGTTGTCGAACATTGAAGCCTTCTCGGTGGTGCTGCAATTTACGCCGGGCTTTGATGGCAACTCGAGCATTACCAAATGGAAGGTGGAAGCGCAAACGGCACGCAATATGACCTGGTTTACCATCTGTGAGATTAGTGATCCCGATGCTGAGACCTTGACAGTGACCGGCCTAATGCCCTTTACACAATATCGACTACGTCTGATTGCGACCAATGTGGTGGGCAGTTCACGTGCCTCGGAGGCCACCAAGGACTTTCAGACGATACAGGCTCGGCCCATGCATGCACCCTTCAATGTCACCGTGCGTGCGATGAGCGCTCAACAGTTGCGAGTTCGCTGGATACCGTTGCAACAGACGGAATGGTTTGGCAATCCACGTGGCTACAATGTCACCTATCGCCAATTGGATCGCATTGCGGGCTCTGTAAAGAGTTTGCCACGTAGTGTCCTCATTGAGGATCATACGGCCAATTCGCATGTATTGGATGCACTCGAAGAGTGGACCGTCTATGAGGTGCTAATGAATGCCTGCAACGATGTGGGCTGCTCACGTGCCAGCAATCCGGCCGAAGAGCGTACACGCGAGGCAACACCCACCTATGGCCCATTGGATGTCCAAGCGAATGCCACATCCTCGACCACGGTGGTGGTACGCTGGGGTGAGGTGCCACGTCCCCATCGCAATGGTCAAATCGATGGCTACAAGGTGTTCTATGCGGCCACAGATCGACCCATTGGCGTCACACCACCTGTCCTCCACAAGACGATACCGAACAACAGTTCATTTACGACTACGCTCACGGAGCTCAAGAAATATGTTGTCTATCATGTTCAGGTGCTGGCCTATACAAGATTGGGCAATGGTGCACTCAGCACACCACCGATTAGGGTTCAAACCTTTGAGGATACTCCGGGCGCACCCTCGAATGTCAGTTTCCCGGATGTGACGTTCTCGATGGCACGCATCATTTGGGATGTGCCCGAGGATCCAAATGGCGAAATACTTGCCTATCAGGTCACCTATACGCTCAATGGCAGCGCCAATCTTAACTATAGTCGCGAATTTCCGCCCTCGGATCGAACCTTTAGGGCTACCCAATTGATGCCGGAGCGTTATTACAGTTTCAGTGTGACGGCTCAGACGCGTCTCGGTTGGGGCAAGACGGCCTCTGTGCTGGTTTATACCACCAACAATAGGGATCGACCCCAGGCGCCCTCATTGCCGCAGGTCTCTCGCAGCCAGATACAAGCGCATCAGATCACCTTCAGCTGGACACCGGGAAGGGATGGATTTGCACCTTTGCGCTATTATATTGTACAGATGCGAGAGAATGAGGGTCCCTGGCAGCCACTGCCAGAGCGTGTCGATCCATTGCTTAGCTCGTATACGGCGCTGGGATTGAGACCGCACACTACCTATCAGTTCCGTATACAGGCCACCAATGATCTGGGTCCCTCGGCATTTAGTAGGGAGAGCATTGTGGTTCGCACACTGCCCGCTGCCCCGGCCATTGGTGTCGGTGGTTTAAAGGTGGTGCCCATAACGACAACATCGGTGCGAGTGCATTGGAATGCATTGGAGACGGGCATGTGGAACGGAGATGCGGCAACTGGTGGCTATCGGATATTGTATCAACAATTGTCTGATTTTCCCACCGCGTTGCAGTCAACGCCCAAGACAGATGTGATGGGCATTAATGTGAACAGTGTGGTGCTGTCGGATCTGCAACAGGATCGCAACTATGAGATTGTGGTGCTGCCATTCAATTCGCAGGGACCGGGACCGGCCACACCGCCGGCGGCTGTTTATGTGGGTGAGGCGGTGCCAACGGGTGAGCCACGTGCCGTGGATGCTGCGCCCATTTCCAGCACCGAGGTGCGTCTGCGTTGGAAGCCACCAAAGCAGAGCATGCAGAATGGTGATATATTGGGGTATAAGATCTTCTATCTGGTCACCTACTCACCGCAAGCTCTGGAGCCTGGTCGCAAATGGGAGGAAGAGATTGAGGTTGTCTCAGCCACGGCCACATCGCACAGTCTTGTCTTTTTGGACAAATACACCGAATATCGCATCCAGCTGCTGGCCTTTAATCCCGCCGGTGATGGACCACGCTCTGCCCCCGTTACGGTCAAGACGCTCCAGGGCGTGCCCAGTGCTCCGCTCAATTTGCGTTTTACGGACATTACAATGCAGAGCCTGGAGGTGGCCTGGGATGCGCCCAAGTTTCTCAATGGCGAAATACTGGGCTATCTGGTGACCTACGAGACAACCGAGGAGAACGAGAGTAAGTTTTATTATTACATATTGTTTTTAATAATTAATTAAATTTATTAAATATTACTCTTCTCTTTGTTTCACAGAATTCAGCAAACAGGTAAAACAGAAGGTCTCCAATACAACGCTGCGTGTTCAGAATCTGGAGGAGGAGGTTACCTATACATTCACTGTGCGCGCCCAGACTATTGATTATGGTCCTGCGGTTAGTGAGAATGTGACAACGGGTCCACAGGATGGCTCTCCGGTGGCACCTAGAGATTTAATACTAAGCAAAACGCTATCCAGCGTCGAGATGCACTGGA
The DNA here is from genome assembly GCA_035043045.1 of Hirtodrosophila alboralis. Classification (NCBI taxonomy): domain Eukaryota; kingdom Metazoa; phylum Arthropoda; class Insecta; order Diptera; family Drosophilidae; genus Hirtodrosophila; species Hirtodrosophila alboralis. The sequence goes on from JAWNNH010000097.1 coordinate 309,363, forward strand.
TCAATGGACCCTCTGGACGTGGACCCATTTTGGGTTATCTAATTGAAGCCAAAAAGCGCGGTAAGTCAATCAACTCAATTTATATATAAACTATATATAGTATTTACTGGATTTGGTTTCAATTAGCATTTATCTAATTTTATAATTATTCTATAATTTTTTTTTATTTTCTTTTAATTTCTATTTTGCAATAATCTTTGGTGAACTGGTACAAATTCTTATGACAATTTTTCTAAAAAACAAAAACAAATATTCTATCATTATTAAAAATGCTTGCGTAGAAAAAGGAGAGCCCTCATTTGTTTGTAAGTATTTACAATCTTGAAAGTTACTTTCAGAGTTCACATTCGCATTTCATTAAATATAAAATTAAAAACATTATTTTTGCCAAATCATAACATCATAACCCGAAAAAATATTAATTATATTTAGAGATATACAGGGGCGTTACAGAAAATCTCTAGTAAAAACCGTCGGTGTCACAGGAGTTCGGGAGATTTCATTTTTCGAACTTCCATTGGCGATTTAACATGGAAAAACAGACCCTGCTAACTGTTTGCTTAACTTCCAGTGGAACTGCCTTTCTAGGGTTGTCAGCAAAAAAAAAAATTATTTTACTATATATATTTGATCGTATTTTATTTTAACTTTCGATGAACATAACTGAAAAAATTCCTTGTTATTAATTTGTTTATAAAATCAAAATACTAATGCAACTAAACCTTGATTATTTTAACATGATAATTTTAAATTAAATTCAGATTTTTGGCCCGCAAAATTAAAGAATACGTATGACAACCCTATGATGTCAGAATGCGTGAATGCTCCTTTCTGCGTAAGCAGGCTGATTCTGCGTTATATTGTCTGTGAATGGCAAAAACCAGCTGTTTACTTATCATCATGTCCTAGCGATTTCTGTGACACCAACGAATTGGTTTTCGGTTGGAAGAGGTTTCCGTGACACCCCTGATAAAGATGTACTAACTATTTGCTTAACTTACAAAATTAAACACATTAAAGAATGTTTTAATAGTTGCAATACATCTTTAATATGCTATGTTTAACTCATAACTCAAACTCCAAAAATATCTTTCACTTGACTGGACACTCGCACAAACGAGCTTTGACCTGAACCCAAACCCAAACACAAACCCAAACACAAACTCAAACTCATCCTTTCTTGTGTTGTCAATTCGCAGACGATTCCCGTTGGACAAAAATCGAGCAGACAAAGAAGGGCACCATGCAGGACTTTACTGTTAGCTATCATATATTAATGCCATCGACAGCGTATACATTCCGGGTGATTGCTTACAATCGGTATGGGATCTCGTTTCCGGTATACTCTAAGGACTCGATACTGACGCCATCGAAGCTGCATTTGGAGTATGGGTATCTGCAGCACAAGCCATTCTACAGGCAAACCTGGTTCATGGTATCCCTGGCAGCCACATCGATAGTCATCATTGTAATGGTCATTGCTGTGCTCTGTGTGAAGAGCAAGAGCTACAAGTATAAGCGTAAGTTGAAACACATTTATTGACCATTAAAGATTAATTAATTTGCATTGTATTATTGGTTCGCAGAAGAGGCACAGAAGACGCTAGAGGAATCCATGGCCATGTCGATTGATGAGCGTCAGGAGTTGGCCCTAGAGCTATATCGTTCGCGTCATGGTGTCGGCACTGGCACACTGAACAGTGTGGGCACTTTGCGCAGCGGCACTCTGGGCACACTGGGCCGCAAATCGACCAATCGACCACCGCCAAATGTTCAGCTGGGCAAGAGTCCACCAAGACCATCGCCCGCATCGGTGGCCTACCATAGCGATGAGGAGAGTCTCAAATGCTACGATGAGAATCCCGATGACAGCAGCGTTACCGAGAAGCCATCAGAAGTGAGCAGCTCCGAGGCCTCTCAGGTGAATTCATATAGCCTAGGAGGTGTCAGATGGTGTCAAACTAATGATCGATCGACAGTTACACGATCAAGATATATATATATAAATCGATAGTATTATCAAACTTTGAGGGTCCCTAAAAAGCTAGAAACTTTTGTGAAAAATAGTTGATTTAAAAATGAACTAGAATAACTTATATCTTCCATTTATTGTACACTTATGTAACATATTAAGAAACACTGTAAAATAGTATTTTGTTTAGTATATTGACTAGGTGAGGTAGAACCAGATGGCTCTTTAAATAGTTGTCAAACATTAGACCAATATCTTGTTTCGTTAGCTTGAATTCAGTTCAAAGTTTCCATCAAGTCTGAAATGCTAAAACTGAACCTTAAATTTACAATCGTAATTTTCTTAGAGCGTCCTTCCCTGCTCACTTGAATCAAAGATATATATCTTGTGTAGAATTGAAGGAAATTGAAATGTTGCAGTTGTATCATTTTTCATGGCAGCTGTAACTCAGAATCTGTTGAGTAAATTACCTACTTTTATCTTAGATTTAAATATAAATCAATAAGTATTAATAGTATCCAATAATCAATATTATTGATAGTGACAGCTTCAGTTTGATTCTGTTATCGATTGTCCTTGTTTCAGTTTCTAATATTACATTTTTTACATACTAATTTCAGCATTCGGAGAGCGAGAATGAGAGCGTTCGCAGTGATCCTCACTCGTTTGTCAATCATTATGCCAATGTGAATGATTCACTGAGACAGTCGTGGAAGAAGACAAAGCCGGTGCGCAACTATTCCAGCTATACAGATTCCGAGCCGGAGGGCAGTGCAGTGATGAGCCTCAATGGTGGCCAGATTATTGTTAATAATATGGCCAGATCGAGGGCGCCACTGCCTGGTTTCTCCTCATTTGTCTGACAATCAACCGAGTTCTAAGATCAAAGCAACAGTAGCAGCAGCACCGTCATCAGGGAGACATTTGTCTGAAGAGGATCTGTGCTTAAAACAGGCACACGATACAACAACAATTCGAGGATATCCTATCTGAACAGCAGACCCCTCTATTTTATTTAAGCTGTGCTCGTGTGTTTGGCTGTTGCTGGTGTGCTGCTATATGGACAATTAGTTGTAGTAGTTATATCTATATATGTCTTATATTTATAGTTTCTAGTACGAGAGATCTGAGATTTACCACCATTTTTAGTTATAAATTGTTCCACTGACGACGACCCAGCCCAATTATTATGTATAATTATAATTATTTTTATAATTTTTTTTTTTTTTAAATATTTACATATAATTAACTTATTATTGTTTACTGTACGTCCGTAGTCTGTCTTAACTGGCATTTATCGAAAGCAAAAACTTGTGATACGTAAATTTTTGCTCGGTTTCCATTTTAGACTTTTCCCATGTGTGAATGAGTGTTCGAATGAATGTGAATAATTGATAATTCTGAATGTTTTTGAAATGGTTTTCCGTTTTTTTAGCCATGCGCAATCTCATTATATTTAATATTTAACTATTTTACAAACGAAACGACAACAAGACCCAAATGAATAATATTTATTTTGTACTCTACTTATATGGTTTTCACTTTGTTGTTGCCTTTACCTTGGCTCAAAAGTTAGGGTATACGAAAAGGGTAACTGCAACTGATACAATCAGTTGGCGAACGCAAAGAACAAAAACAGAACAAAACTGAAAACAAGAAACAAATGAAAACTAAAAAACTGACAAAAAAAAAACTGAAAAACAAATAGCATATCTATTAAGCGAATGAAGTGAGTTAAGATGATAATTTTTTTTTTTTTGCATGTATTTAACGTAAAAAGTACGTGTGTGTTCTTTTTTTTAAAAAAATACTTATAGGCCATATTAATGCAATTTGTAGCACGTAAGCCACAAGTTCAACACAAATGACGCGAAACAAACACGATACGAAAGTAAAAAAAAAAAGGAAGAACACATTTTTTTGTCCTCTCATAAATATTTACACAAAACGATCCGACAAGGAATGAAAGGAAAGATATATATATGTGTCTAGAACTAAGTACAGGAAATATACGTATATGCATGAATGTTTTTAATGTATGTTTCAACAAAATATGCAATATACTTAAATGTATGTTTCAAGTACATTCATGTACTTATTCATGTCTACGTCTATGTATACGAAGAAAATGTCGGAAGACGGGCATTATGCGCGCAAAACTAAGCATAGATCAACTCTAGATACATATATATGTATATGGATGTATATCTTAATTGTTAAACTCAAAAAAAACAAAACCAGAATTAAAGATTGTAGTATATATGTATCTAAGCTATAGCTTATATATAGTACTACAACTATTTGTGTATTGTATATGTATTTTATATCTATCTTATAACTTAAATGACTGATTATATGTTTTTCTCTTGATTAATTGTATTCTACAATACTAAATATATAAATAATAATTTTTTTTAATATTATTATTATACTATTATATTAAATTTTACAATTTAGATCGTTTTGGCGCATGCAAATAAAATGAAAGGAAAGAAAACTGTAAATCCGTTTAGGGTATAATTACACATTCGTACATACATATGTATATATGTACTAGTATATGGAATATATATTTATATATGTATATTCAATATTGCTAATGTTTTTTTATTACATTTATTTTTTACTTCAAAGACTCAAAGCACAAGTTCATCTAGATATGTATGTAATTGTAATTGTAATAATATTGTAATTGTTAAATTGGTCAGCAACTGCAAAAAAATATACATTTAATATATAAGGTAAAATGATATATGTATGTATATCTAGACATAGGGAATGATTCAAACAGATCGCATTTGGAACCGAAGTCAGTGCAGTTAAATGCAGAAAAAAGCGTAAGAAGTTAGTTGAAATCGCGCCCAGAGCGCTAAGTATTAGCCTATATATTTATGTGTAAATGTAATTGAAGAATAATATGAATCAATAAAAGCAAAAACATAAGTGTACATTTTTTAAAACAATCTTATTATTTATTGGTTTTTAATGGATGAATTAATTTTTATTTATTGCATAGATGTCAACTAATCTATGAAGGTTTTTCAGATGGAATACTAAGACACATATCTTATTGTTATTTTTCCGTAAGCACACAATATTTTGATGATCAGGAATACAATTACTACGACTTAATATATGTATAATGTGGCATCAAAAATACTTCCTTTTACTCTTTTCATTGGGTACAGTATATAAAAATATATGATTTTTTGAAATATGGAAAAGATTTATTGAAGTACACAAATTTCTGTTAGATTCATTGATTGACATAATTAAAAAAATATAATTTATTTACAGTATATTTATACCATTACAAAAAGTGTATTTTAATTTAATCACAAAATGTACACCGATCCTAAAAAGAATATATATCTTATAGAATCCATAGAATGATTCGCTTGAAAAATGTATTGTATGAGCAACTTGTGTATTATTAACAATCTGTTCAATCGGTCGAATATTTAAGTTTTGTAGAAGACCCTTGTAAAGGGTATATAGCTTCGTCATGGTAAGAAAGCCGTTTCTGTCATGTTCCATTAACTTTAATGGCAGAGTTTCGTAATTTCAAGTATAAAAATAATCAATATAAACAGACACAGTGCAGCCATGCAAATCAAAACAAAAAGTTTAATTAGTTCTATTATTACTCACACGTCAGATCATATTTCAATGTGTCATCAGTAATCAACTTTTCACCAAGAAAATCAATATAATTTTTATAAAGCTTGAAAGTATATTTTACATTGTTTCATAATGTACAAGCCTATGTTAATCATGTTCATATAATTCTAAGTTATGCACATGAATTGTTTACATACATAAAAAAAAAGTTATATATTCTCTATCAAACTAAAGGAAACAAACAATTGTTGAACATTTTATAATTTATTTAAGTGTCCATCTTTTGTGGTCTGTTTCGAGTAACTCTCTTGGATGTTGATGGTTTTTCTTTATCCGCCTTAATGGAATTGTTGTCTTCTGGAATTTCCACAACCTTAATGCGTTTGCCAGCAATAACTTCATCTTTGCTTGGCTGCGTTTCCATTGTACGCTTCTTGGGCTTCTGGAAGCTGCCGTGTCCCGCTGCACGCTCAGATTCCTCGATGCTGTAGGGCTCCGTTTCCAGTGCCTTCATGCGGCGCTTGTGCACTTTTGTGCGAAAATGCGCCTGCATGGCTTTGTCTTCGATAAAGTATTTGGCACAGTGCACACAATAGAATTGTGCAAAGCCGGGTTGGGCCAAATCCACTGCCTGGTTGATTAGTTCGCCGCTCCGCGTGCGCAGATCATTATCGATTTGGTCCAAATCCCTGCGACGGTTGCGCACACGCCAGCGACGCTGCAGATGAGTGTCGCCATAGTGCATCTTCTTGCGTTTCTGTACCATACCCATCTTGTGGCGCTTTTGTTATTAACTTTTCAAAACAAAAACAAGATTTATGGAAACTACTTTGTTTGCTGCGTCGGCTGCACGTGTTTTTGTTTTGATGGCCTCCCTGGGACGCGCAGTAACTGACGTTTAGCGTAAAATGTGTTGCGCAATACTTTAAAGTAATAAAAAATACATTAGTGTGAGCACCCAGCAATATTTTAATTATTTACATACCAAAATTTTTAATAATTAAAGTTTTTTGTACTCTACTGTGCACAAATATTTATCAAGTTAAATATTATTTGTAGTTTAGTGTGTACACACTGGCAACGCAATGGACTACACCTGTGTACACACTGCACAGCTGTTTCATATTTATTTATTTTATTTGCCATAACTATGATATAATAATGGAATATGAATGAGAAACAAATTTAACTACATATTTTTGGCTATAAGCTAAACTTTATTCATATCTGTATTTGCATTGTGACAATTTTCGGTAACGATTATCAATATATTCGATAATATAACTATCGGTAGTCAGACCAGACAATCGAAGTCATCGATGGTGACACAGTTGCAGCTGAGATATTTATTCGTGCGAATAAGTTGTCTGCGGGCGGACGTGCGCATTTTGCTTTCCAATATATCAATACGGCGACAAAGTAAATAACGCTATATTATAAAATAAACAACAACTCAATTACAGTCTGATAATGCAACAAAGTAGTTAATAAGCCTGAAATGCACAGATATCGAGACGCAAACATTGCTTACTATATGTGATTAAATAACTCGTTGCCAGTGTGCGGTTTTTTTTCCTTTTATTTTTACTTTTTTTCCTTGTACTATCTGGTGTATAAAATGAGCAAAGTGCATAATGTGCAAACAGTAAACATTGATATTGCTTATAATTGAACCAACTCCTATAACATTAAACGACGTCGCAGCCAGACGCAATCGTCTCTGTTCCTGTTGTAGTTTGTTCAATTATGCCGTTATGAACAGCTGTTCTGATTGTGCAGCTCTAAAAAACTTGCAACTTGCACGCATTGTAGACAACGAAAGTGAAACGATAATTATTATTATCGTTACTACGATAACTGCTAATTCTTTCTGTTATTTTCTATGTGTTACGGTTCGTGTCAAAAAAAGACATTTTTTCTCTTCAGAATTATTCGTTCTTTAACACAAGTTTAATTTGTTACAAATGCATTGAAAGTTAAAAATACAAATATTAATTTGTTTTTTTCTTTCTTCCTAATTTCTGTTTCAGCTTTGCACATTCCCTTTAGCTCTTCAACCGGCATTCGCATTCGTATACGTATTCAGATTGTTAGCAATTTCAACGGCATCCGCAGGCGCAACAGTTCAGTGAAGTGCAGTAAGTACTAGTGTTTAGGCACAATAACAATATGTAATTGTTGCTGTAGTTGCTTTTAATACACACACACACACATTCTTATCAATAAATAAAAGAACGTGCGCTGCTGATTTTATACCAGTAAATCCGCCTTCTTGCTTGTTAAAAATTAAGTAACTTTGCCATTTAACAGTTACATTCATGCATTCATTCACATACACACCTACAATATCATTCATATACCCTTACACTCATCACGTGCATGCGTATTGGTATTTAAATCTGTTTTATTTTTTTTTTTTTTTGATTGATTTCGTATTTAGATCGTGCAACGTACATTATTTGCAATTGTCTTGCAGCAACTCGCGCACTGTGACGTAACACACACACACACACGCATACACAAATTCATGCCAGCTCTCATTTTGTATATGTATATACAAAAATCAACGCATTCACAAACACATGCATATGTCTTTCAAAGTCTCCAATTGACAACTCTCCAAGAGTCTCTCTCGCTCTCATTGTCATTTATTTATTTTTTTTTTTTCTAACAAGTTTTAGCATGATTTGCTTTGCTTTTAGATACATACATACATATTTACATTTGTATGCATATTTTTTGCATTGCCAGGCACATGAGATTAAATGTCATCTACGATATCCACATACATACGTACATTTGTATATTTACTATATAATATTTATATATGTGTAGCTGATGATTAAAGAGTGACTTGCACTATGAAAGCTTGTCAACATTATCCAACAAAAGTATGCTAAACATAATCAAAGAATTAATCATACATAAATATACATGTATGCACAGTTATCAATACTATTCAAACTAATCTGTCCAACTGAAAATGAAAGTGCTCACAACAAAGAAAGACGCACACTAAAAAGGAGAGAAAAACATAAAGTTGTTGCTATTTTTTTTTTGCGTATTGCAAAATTAAATTCCCGTTACCACTCACATGATCTCGCTTTGAACCAGGGAGATAATTCGCATATTGCACAATTTCTGATCTCCAGTATTATTACGCAAAACTTCAATTTGTAAGTTTTGTACAGTTGCAATAATAATAATTACTGTAGTTTGTAGTTTTATTTAAACTTTTTGGTTTTTAGTTTATAAAATGTGCTACTAAAGTGAAGGTAAAGTTGAAAATTTTAAGGAAAACAACAATATCTTATTTAATTTCGGACGAACGTTTTTCTTGGAACTGGGAAGAGTTACATTATGTAACAAAAGTTAGGAAAAGTCCGGAAAAATCGTTTTGAAAATTAGGAATTTTAATTATGTAAATTTCTTGGATAATTAAAAGATCCGGTTAGTGCAGTATTTATGTTAGGGAGATACGAAAAAAAATCGATCCGAAGCATTTTAGACAGGGCGTGAAAATATCGATAATTTTATTTTTCTTATAAATGGGAATATAATTTGTATTTTCTGAGTTTTAAATATAATTTAGGCAATAATAAATATTTTTGAGTAATTTTATATAAAATACTAAGATAAACAAACAACAAAAAAACTTAAAATCATCCAATAGCTTTTTTATAGCCAATTGTCGTAAGTTTGTTCATTATTTTTTCAATAAAAGAACCTAGAGGAGCTACGAAAAAATTATTTTATATATATTACAAATATTGGAAAAATGCTTTTTTTTTTTAAATATTTTAAATATTTTTTTAGGTTCGTATTATGTATAAATACCAATATTGCCCGATTTATCTATTAAAATGTTGTAACAAGAGTAATCACGACTCTTTTTAATTTAATTTAATTTTTATTCGCTTACATGTGATAATTTGGATTTACAAGTGGGGTAATAATATAGTTTCCATAAAGAGTACAGACGACTTAGCCTTTTCTACTTAATAATACAACATACTATTTTATAGCATTTCAGAGGAAAATTTTACAAAAAAAAAAAAACCATCTACAAAACATACCTACATTAGAAATAATTATTAAATTCACGAAAAATTTAAGATATTCCTGTTTTTCTTTAAAAATTTCCCTCTGTACCTTTACTTTAGTGGCACACACTTTATTATACTTAATGTTTAGACGCAGGAAAGTTGAAATGTGTTTTCGTTCAATTCGTTTTGTACAATTAAAATCATTTTAATTTTTAATTTTAAACTCTTTCGTTTTTTGCATTGTTTTGTAAGGGGCTTCAGCGAATTTCAAATCAAAATGAATAATGAAAAATCAATTTGGAGTCCCAACTTGTCACCTAGTGAATATATGAAACGTTCATTACTGGAAATTTACAATGCAGTTGATGATTCGATCGATTTTTTCCAGCATAAAAGTTCTTTTTCTGTGGATGTTAATTTGAACGAATTCAATAATGGAGCATTAAATTTTTTTGACAATGATGAAAGTTATTTGTCATCGCCAATATTTGGCAAACATAATGTAGCAAATGCTACAGTTACTACAGACAAATCTCAAGAAATCATGCCACCTAAGGAATTAAAATTAAAAAATCCTATTCAAAATGAAAATGATGAAAAGATTTTGAATACTTTTCAAAATAATAAAATAAATAACGTTGAGCCAAAGGATCTCATTAAGTTCCATCATGTTGATAATAATTTTAAGAAGAGTATTGATAATGAGGTTTATAAAGTGCTATTTGATTTGCAGTCGTCGTTTGTCCAACAGCTGCCAGAGATGCTACAGGAATATATAAACGATATAATATCTGAGCAAAATCACAAAACCTTGTCCCTATTCAAGGACAACAAACCAATTGGTGTTATTTGTTATCGTACATATATAATACATGGATTTATTGAGATTGTTTTCTGTGCCATAACCACGCCAGAGCAAGCAAAGGGTTATGGAACACAACTCATGAATCGCTTGAAGGATATTGTAAGGACAAATGGGATTAAACATATGTTAACCTATGCCGATTGCAATGTCATGGGCTATTTTGAAAAGCAAGACTTTTCGGAGAACATAAAACTGCCAGTAGCCCTATATGAAGATCTCATTAAAGAATATGATGAAACAACTTTAATGTACTGTGAACTGCAACCAAAACGACAAATGTCAATTCTCAAAGAGATTAATCCAAACATAAAGATGGTGCCTGGCGTAGAACCTGTATGGAAAAAATCAGCTCATCCCTTGGAGGCTCCGGAATGTTTTCAAATATTACGCAAACGTCTTGGTAAAGTATTGAATGCGGTGCGTAATCATAAATCTGCATGGCCCTTCTTAGAGCCAGTCGATCGTGAATTTGATCCACATTATCACAGCATTATCAAGCGTCCAATGGATCTACGTACAATGGGTAATCGTCTTAGGCGGGGTTCCTATAAGACACGTCGCTTTTTTAAGGCCGACATGTCTTTAATATTTAACAATTGTCGTCGCTACAATGGCAATGCAAGCGAATATACACATTTGGCTAACGATCTGCAGAAGTTTTATGAAGCCAATATGCGTCATTTATCCTTATGGTATAATTAATACAAAACAAATGATCTCAATTCATTCTCATTACAACTTCTATAACTAGTCATGTCCTGTGAAACGAAACTGTGAACTACTTAACCAAATATAGACAAAAGAAATACAAAATGCATTTAAAGCTAGGAAATACTTTTTTAAGGTTTTCTTTGATTTCACAACAATGAATTCTGCAACCAGTTAAACAAGCTAAACCAAGTTGAAACAGCTTTCAAGGTAAACTCGATTTTAGAAATGTTTAAAACTTCGAAATGAACTTAAAACGTTATAGTATATGCAATGGTTAAATACTTTTATAACAAATCCATTTAGAAATATTTTTGCGATTTAGGGTCTTATCTTTTGCCTCTCACAGCACACAAATGTAATTCCAAATCTCAACTGTTTTTTTTTTTTTGCTTTTATTGCGGTTTTCTTTGTTAATTATATATATGAATGTGTATGAATGTTTAGTAAATATACTGGTATTTGCACATAAAGTATATTATTGAGTGAGTTCAAAATGGGTTTATATTATAGCAAGCTGTTTCTTAGGAAGCTATTTATTGTTAGCCAGCTTGGCTTGGCTTGGCTTGGCTTGGCTTGGCTTGGCTTGGCTTGGCTTGGCTTGAATTGGCTTGCATTTGTTACTTGGAGAACTCGTTTCTCAGCTGGTTTCTTGATCATAGCCCGGATACATCGTGACTGACTTACGATCTGGGGCAGGTTTGTTTTCTTTCTGCACATTACTTGTAGCTATACTTGTGTTTAATTACAAAGTCAGAGATATTATTTGCATTGCTGTTGATAAATATCAAATTTCCCCTAAAAAGCTCATTACAATGTATTTTCTACGATTGCTGATTAAACACATTCAGGTACGAGTATGTGTGTTATCTGCGATCGTACAGAACAAGATAATAACATTAACAGCAATTAAGTGATATGACGTATAGAAATATTTGTATATATGAACAATATATATATTATAAAATTGACAGCTAAAGATAAATTCCCATATCTCGAAAATTACCATAAAATTAATAGCTGGTATTTTTTTTAGTATAAATTGTAAGTTAAATATAAAAATATATACGTATTTTTAATATTAATATTAATTGATAAAGCTAAAGATAAACTCTAATATTTCTTATAGATATTTTTAAAATATAATTAAGTATAGTCGTATATATCATATATGCTAACTTATTTTCATTTTGCTTTTGATATAGTCGTTCATATATGTAAATGCTGATTGCATGTCAACGCCTCTTCTACCCCGCCTAACCCACAGCACTCTGTTTACAAATATATACAAAAAAAAAAACCAAGCCACAGAACCGAAAACCCCCTCCTAATGCACCTTATCATTTTGTCTGCCATTTCTCTGATAGGGAATACCACAAAAACCAAAAGTGTAACTCGACTATTTGAATTCTCTATTGCGTCTTGGTTGTTATTTCTTTTTTTTTTTTTTGCTTTTCATTGCAGTAGCCTTTAAATATTAAAACCACAACGATTTGAAGCGTCTTCCAGGCCCAAGGCGGCATTTGTGGTAAGTCCAAAAAAAGTGTGGTTTTGTCTGATAAATTCTGAGAATTCTAAGACAAAGACTAGTTCAACAAGTGAACTGGACAATATTAAAATAAAAGGGAAAGGCATTTAAGGTTCTACATAAGTATTTATACAAAATTTAGAAACGTTTTGATCTAGCTCATGTCAGTAACACCATGATGTAAACAAAATTAAATTAAAAGTCTGTTCAATCATCGATAAGTTGGCTTAACTTTCTCGATGTGTTATCGTAACAAATCAAGAAATTTTTAAAAGCCATATTTACATAACAGTGTTATGCAACATTAACATTAGGATAACAGAGTGGAGAATAGAAAGCGGGTCCTGCCAACTCGTTTTTATATAACATTTGTCATTTTGCGTAGCTGTTAACGCAATTTTGTAGTGCTTACGTGCATTTTATGCTACGTTTCTACTTAAAGAGTACATTTCCGCGTTCCAAAATTATTGGATGTACGTTCTAATCCAATTGTCAAATTTTTGAGCTTAACATTGAAGCGATTTATACTAAAATCAAAGCGCTCAAAATAAACGCGGGTCCTGCCAACTCGTTTTTATATATAACATTTCTCATTTTGCGTAGCTGTTAACGCAATTTTGATACTTTAAATAGACTACTTGTTTAATTTGTGATCTGTAAATATTTAGAACTCCGTAGAGTGCAAATAAACATGAATTTAAACCAACTGAAGATCTCAAATTAATTAGAAAATTTGACATATCTGGTAGCATTAATTTTCAAGATACTCATATCGCAATCAAACTTACCAGATCGACGTTTTTACAAACCGATAACATTAGATGAAAATCGATAATCGAAACAATACATGGAAATAATGAGATTTTGTTTTGAAACCCTTTTAAATGATTTTATATTTGCTTTATAAGATGCCTAAAGTTGTAACAATATTGGATTACTATATAATACAACTGTCGAAGCAATAATTGTTCGAAAATCTTTGGTTTTATCTCTTCAATATAAATATATAAAGTAGATTGATTATAATTTGTTTCAAGAGTGCTTACTCTCTACGCCAAGGGATAAACAATTGAATTGAAGCTGGAATGCTTTCTCTATTCCCCCACAAAATGCATACGCCAAGTTATGTTGAGAATTTCATTTCATTTAAATGCTTGCCACAGGAATGTGTGACCTTTGAATAGGGCAGGGCGGCGTAGAGCGGGGAAGCATATAAAGTTGCTTAGCTCATTGAAAATTGCGTTATGTTCGGGTGAAAGGTGGCTCCAAAAAAGTGAATGAACAATTTTTTTTTGTTTTTTTGGATTGTTCAATATGAAATGCTTTACTTTCTATAGCTGGCAGTTGTGCAATTGATTGAGCCAAAGATTTATGCTTTTAAATTGTTTCTATGCTAAATGATTTTTAAAGCCAACTTTCACCGCATTTACCACACACAGATAATAAACGGCCCTAGATCGGAACAATAAACAATAAAAAGGCAATAATGGACACACACGCACATCACAGCGCTCCAAATGTTGGTAAGTAGTTCAACAACATGAACAAAGATTAGTTCATTTAAACAGTGGCTTATTCTAACATAGAGCTTTTAGACCATTCCATGCACGGACACGATCATGACGGCATGCATCATGATCACGATCATCTTGCCCTGGGCAGCAGCAGTTTGGATATGACAACTCTCAGTCCGCCGCTGGCAACGCCACATGATCTAAGCATGCATGCTGCACATCATCATGTTGGCGGTGGGGGCACAGGCACTGGCATGGAGCACATGATGTCCATGGCGGTAAGTGCAATAGACAACAAATAAATCATAATATTTATGAGCTTTGTGCACAGTTTCATTTTAGTTACAATGAGACAATACTTTTCTCCTGGTGGCACATTGAGACAATACCGGGTCTAATTGGTTCCATGATAGCTATCTTTTTGCTGGCGCTGCTCTACGAGGGTCTCAAATACTATCGCGAGTATCTATTCTGGAAGACATATAATCTGCTTGAATATAGACCGGTGACGGGACCACAACGCAATCCGGAGGCGCCACGTTTGCCCACACCAGCGGCAGCTGCCTCATCACCCGTACAGTGAGTATTCCTTGAGCCTTTAGTTGTATCAGTTTGAGTTTGAAGTTTGAGTTTATTTCTTTGGCCTGTTTGTTCTTGTGCCGTCCGTCTTCTGTAAATATTAATTCTAATGCTTAATATTTTTCTACATTTTTTCTCTCTTTTTTTCGTTATATATATCGTCTCTTGTGTGTATCATTTGCAAAAATAAAAAATATATATATATATAACGCTCTACTACGCCATCATCTGTATTATATACGTATCTATAAAAATATGCGCCTGCCTTCATGTAAATTATTCTCATCAATTTTATTTTCACATAACTTTGTACAAACAAACCAAAAAAAAAATAATCCAAAAACGAAATAATCTAATAATTAATAATATAAAAACGTAAAAATAATCGTGAAATCTCGCGAACGCCTTGCAATTTGATAACGATAACAAATTTGATTATAATTGTTCCCCCATTTACACACAACACAACCACACACATGCAACCGTTACCTGTTACCTGTTACCGTTACCGTTACCGTTACCTGTTACCTGTTACCATTACCTGTTAAATGCTATAACTGAACCCGCAGATATGTTGGCGAAGTTGTTCACAAGCAACCGTAAGTATCCCTTATGAAGTCTTGTACTAGCCGTACCTACATTCTGTCTAGTCTATAATCAAATTTGCATGCCGAACAACTCTTCATACGCAAGAAATCGGTATTTAAATTCGGGAAAAAAAATATTAAGAATATTTTTTCAATGTTTTAAACAAAAAAAAACTCACAATCGCCCTTAAATAGGGCATTTCACAGTTCTATATGTTCTGAAAGTTCTAAATCACACCCAATAATCTAGTTTTAAACAAAATAACATTTTTTTATTATAGTCGAATTTTTGTGTTAAATTTGCAATTCAAAATAACTTTTGTACAAATAGTTTAAATTAAATATCTTAAATAATAGTTGAATAGAATTAATGTAGTTATATCTTTAACATTATCAGACTAAGTGCAAAAAAAAAACGATTTATTGAATATGGATTGACTATACACAAACTTCATTTTTTTTTTTAATTTGTTGCAACACTATATAGTATATATCTGATATATCTTATTACATGCATTTGTCTAATATTACTAATTGCACATAATTATAATTAACGCTATTTTAAGCGTGTCTGGCGTTTTTAATGTTCCATTCTGAAGAAACAATGGAGTCTGATTCGCAATGGGAAACCATCTGATATATAATATATTTGATACCGGATATTATAAGCCAGCTGTTTAACAATTAACTGACTAAATTTTAACTGCACTTATGCGTAACAATCTAATTTTGTAGCTATATTGTGAATAATATATATATATACTACCAGAAAACTTATCTATAAGTAGCAGTAAAATGTAGTATCTTTTGAGGTATTTGATTTTATTATACACTAATCTATTCGGCATGTTTATAGAGATTCAAACTAACTAACTAATATATAACGGATGTTGAAATTTCAGAGATGCAAAAGTTAAAAGCTAATTTTGTTAAGCAGTTGGAATAACTGATTTATGCATTTCTTTAATTTCAATCAAACACAACAAATTAGCTCTTAAAACTACTATAATAAATTCTAGAAAAAGTTAGACTAGATTTGAGTTATGTAAATATTTGGATAGCAATCACTTAAAAATAAATAAACTTTTATATAGTTTCAGTAAAGGCTAAACTAGATTTCCTTGGTCAGAACTTATATTTTTGAATATTAAAAGTATTTACTAACTATTGAATTAAAGCAAATAAATGCTAGACTTTTATTATTAAAAGCTAAGTGCGCAATTCAACAGTCATCGTGTTATGTTTATTTAATATATTGTTTGTTTATGTTTTTTTTACGGGTGCAAAATTCAATAACTGGGTTTGAATAACTTGATACCAACAAAAAAAAAGAAAACCTTTTCTAATCAATTGTTATACCACAGACCCACGATGTTGTCCATCACTCATCTGTATCAGACGCTGCTTCACGTGCTCCAGGTTACGTTATCCTTTCTACTGATGCTCATCTTTATGACATACAATGTGTGGCTCTGCCTGATGGTTATCCTGGGCGCTGGCGTTGGATATTTTCTCTTCTGCTGGAAAAAGTCGGTCATTGTGGATGTGACCGAACACTGTCACTAGCAGCAAAGCAGGGCTGCTTGCCGGGCAACCGAAGAGGCAATCAACTCCAGCCAGCGATGTCTCACATATGAAACTCCATGACAGGAGCCCGAACCGGTGTCTGCTGATGCTGATGCTGATGCTGATGCCGGAGCCGTAGCCTAAATCCGTAGCCTGGTGGAGCCCAAGTTATCGGT
This sequence comes from Hirtodrosophila alboralis, assembly GCA_035043045.1. Lineage (NCBI taxonomy): Eukaryota > Metazoa > Arthropoda > Insecta > Diptera > Drosophilidae > Hirtodrosophila > Hirtodrosophila alboralis. The sequence goes on from JAWNNH010000097.1 coordinate 326,525, forward strand.
GCTGAATGCCCATATTCTCGAAATGTCAACAAACCTATACACCCCACATTAAATGCATACTACAAATTATCCCCCCCAACACATTTTTAGGTATTACACATCATTTTTTTTAACTGTGCTGGAAAAGCGGGCAATGCATTTTCCGGCACCAAATTTTATATCTAAACGATAAACTGTGAATTTAAAAAAAAAACCCTTTATACAAAAAAAAAAAAATACGTAAATAAGAAATAGCTTTGATCACAATTTTTTACAGGCAAACTTTGAGTTTAAGTTGAAAAATACAGAGAACAAAAAAAAATTATATAAATTTCTATAAAAACGTTGCCCAGCAAACAACATTGTAAAAATTGTATAAAAAAAAAAAACTAAAAGGAATAATAAATTGTTGTTAGTACTCTTAATATAAGTTAGCAAAAAAAAAAAAACAAAAAAAATTCTCAATTCTCAATTGCTCAACATTTAAACTTTTTGCTTTGTTTCGTTCTTTTAAACTTATATTTTTTATATCAACTATTATTATTATTATACTAATACTTTTTAAAATTTCAATTTTTTTTATATATGTACATGTATATTTTAAATATGTTTGTAAATTCAATTATTTAGCTATCAAAACACACACAAAGAATGGATTTGTTGCATCAATTCCTTTCGATATTTCCTTCCTTTACTTTGTTCAATTTTTGATTTTAGCTAATGAAAATTTCGTTGAAATATGATATTGGTAAATACCAAAATTGATATATACATACATATAGTATACACAAGCATACATAAATCTATATAAATATAATTATATGTGTGTATATATACATACACAAATATAGAATGTTGTAGATATTAATTATACATACATGCAAATACACACACACATACAAGAAATGGCAACAACAAAATTTATTACGTATACATTATCTATACAAACAAATAAAAATTATACACAATTGCTAAAACAGAACTTGGGATTTTTATTTTCAATACTCTTACAGACAGTATTATGATTTTGTAACGAAATATTTAAGCCTCTACATAGCAAAGTTGATCTATGTTAGATTCTTTATAAAACTTGACATAGATGCTATTTTTGCTATAGATGTCGAAAACATTCGGAACGGAAACTATATCATAAAGCTGCCTTTGGGACGATCAATCACGAAATATGTTCTTAAGAGAAAAACTTTTTTCTTTATCAAGATTTCAGTACCAAACTTACCAGTTCGAGTTTTGATTATTATAGAAACAACTTGTTGAAGTGTATTAAATCTTCGGGCACATCAAAAATAAAGCTGTACTTGGGGTAAACCCAATTAAATTAGTATACATGTGCACATATATATTCTTGATCAGATATACTCATACACATACGACGTAAAATTAACATTTTAGCTTTGAAAGTTTTAATATTGACTGCAAAAATTTCAAGCGAACTTGGCTAGGAGCTTTTTGTGTTAGGAACTCATTAAAATGTACAACATACTCTTAGGATCAGTTTTTAATTATTATTAAGTATGATCCTAAAAGTTGAAACTTTAATAGAAAAACCTAATATTGAGTAAGTATATGATGCGTATCTTTGACAAGGGTATTAAAACCATGCGAGAAACCCGATAATAACTTTTCACATTTGTTTATTTGGCATTAAATTTGATATCATAATAACTTGGATGGGGGAAAAACCAAGTTTATGATTTTACGCTGACATTAGACATTTCTTCAATCAAATCAGTTCGCACCTGAACGTAAACGCAACGCAAGATTCACGGAAAAAAATAATATTTATTTTACTTGTAAGTTTGCCATGGATAATTCAATTAAAGACGACAATTCGGTGAGCCATTTGGAACAAGTTAAGGAGGCAGTTATGAATATTCTGAAGCAACATCACGCTTTAGAAGAACGCTTGCAGCAGTCGAAGGAGGAGCATCATCAAAAGGATCCGGTTAAACTTGCTGAGATTGTTAGACAAATGGATCTGATGGAGATTCAAGTCTTTCACATCGTACTCCAGTCTGGTCTGAAGTCCGAATTGTTGGAAGTTTTGATGGAGGCTGCCAACGAATTTGATACAAACCCAAATAATTAAGCTGAAATGTTAAATAAAAACTATTTAATTACATCGGCACATATAAAAACCAATTCACATGTAAAATTTGTCGCTGGTTGGTTAGGTTAGATCAGTGATGGACAAGAAAAATCAACTCGTGAGTCACAAACAACAAACAATTCTTTTTTGGGTCGCTTGGAAAAACCCATCAATGTATTTTGTTTTTGTGAGCTTGCTCGAGGTGAGAACTTGTGCGCCCGACTTCGAGTTTGGGACACACACTCGTAATGTGTGTATTTTGAATGTATTTTGTTATTGTAAGCTCGCTCGCGATCGCTGTTGTCATAAAGTTACACTAAGTGAAAAAAATACAAATATCCAAAAAATACAAAATTATATTACAATTCACCGCTTGGTAAAAATCATAAAATTTCAAAATATACTTTATTTTTTCACTTAGTGTACAAGTTGACGTGAACCGTGAACACACTGCATGCATTTTCTTGTTAATGAAATTTGCTTGAATGTGGGTTGGGTAAATCCTTCCGTGTACTTTGTTTTTGTGTGCTCGCTCACGATGGACACTTGTGCGCTCGACTGCTTGTGTGCGACAGTCTGACGCCAGTTTTGAAAAATAACGGTGTGAGCAGCGTGAGTCAAGTGAGCTATGACTCGCTGATCACTGGGTTAGATGATGTAGAACACAGAGTTCTAGTTGGTACTGAGTAATATCGGTTACTAAAGATTTTTAATCCAGTATAATTCGTGTGCATTTGTTCTGCCAGTGAAGCGATTTTAATGACCCTCTTCAACATATTTAAACCAGATTCACACAAATCCCCAACAATCCGTAAATAAAAACAACAAGTTGATAATCAGGATTCCGCAATATTTTGCAAATGTTCTTTATTTTCAATTTTATTCGTTCATTAAAAAATTGCGAGTCTCAATTTGAATGTTATTATCATATTAAATGTAGTAAGTATTAATTGTAAATGTAAGGTATGTACGTAATAATTAAAAACTTTTTTTTACATGACTACATTTTTTTTTTATATTTAGTTTTATTTTTTTGCTTCGATCAGTATTCCAACATTTATGTAGGCGAATTAAGTGAAATTAAAATATATATATAAATATTTTTGCTAAATACATAACGAAAGGCGGGTGCGTTATGACCGCAGGGCGACGCCTTATCCTTCACAAACGCATTGTTATTCTTGATATTATTAATATTTTTATTATTATTATTATGAGGAAGATCTATGAAAACGAATCAACAGAACCCAAAACTATATATACATATACATATACATATATATATATATTATACATATTTTTTATGTATTTATTATTATGCTAAAAATTATTGCCAATGTTTGTGAAAGATACAACGATGCCAATATAGAATAACAATTGTTGTAAAATTGTGTATATTTGTCTGTGTTCATATTTTCCATTTAAGATTATGAAACAGACAAAGAAAGGTAATGGGAACAATATGAATATATATATATATATATATAAATATACAAGGGCGTTGTTACGTAGGGGCTCCCCCCCTACATCAGATCAGCCATAATTTTGGAAAAATTTGCTAAAAACCGAACTGTTTTTAAGTTAGGTACATCTTTTTATATATTAACACAGAGCGGCCACCTTTGGTCGAAAAGGAATTCAGCTCGCTCCCTCCCTTTGTCAAAAAGTTGAGTTTAGATCCTGCACCCTTGGTGAAAAGCAGGCTACACCCTTGTATATATACATATATATATTCATATATAAGTATAAATATAGAGATAAAAGGAGAGTAATTGAAATTCACCTCGTATCTCATGCTTAATACAGTTAACATGAGTGTAGGATATGGTGATCCCGTCACCGTAACTCGCAGCACGTTGCTCGCTACTCGTTACACGTTACTCGTTACACGTTATACGCTACTCGTCGTTGGTCGTTATTCGTTGGACTGGCAGCAAGCAGGAAAGCGATCGTCTGTCTTTAAGAAACATTACTGGGTGTTGTGGGCATAGAAGTTACCTGGAGAAGTTCTTCATTGCAATAATTTGTGTAGTCTTCCCAATTGGCGATATATGTATCTCAATCCGTGACAATGTTTGCTGATGCATCCTGCAATGTTTTAGAGAAAATATCATGAGTATATAAAATGATGGCATTTATAAAAGCAAAGGTCACGCCCAGTAATATGTAAAGAGTGGCATTTACACAGCTGACCCAAGTATTGAGCTGAGAATTAAGTTAAAGTCAAGTACTTAATAGACTTATAACCATTTTGAATAGTTTGGGAATATGTATGAGATAATAAGTAGGTAAATACGATAATCTCGAATATATATTAGAGTATAGAATTAAATTGGGCATAGTATTGTTATTGTTACTCTGTTTAGTATTTCATCAACTCGAAAATATTGATTTGTATTAAGGTATTTTAAAGCAATTATTTTATTCAGAGCCCACCACTAAGAAAGATAAAAGCAATATACATACACATATATAGTTTATATGTATATACATATATATACTTGTAAATGCTTGTAATATTTGGGGTTTTTATAGAATGGAATCGTAGACTTGGATTGCTAATATTAACAACAAATTGGAAAAATTAGCTGTCGGTTTCTTAAATTCTACAGTTGTTCTTAGGTGTATATTTTTTTTTTTTGATTTGTGTGTGTATGTGTGGGTGTATAGTTTATAATGTAGTTTTAAATTCAAAATTTACCTGTATATGAATATCGCGCTTAACATATACATACATACACATTACACATGGCATATTACATAGAGTTTTGATTTGGAAGGATTGGGACAAGTTCGTATAATGGTTCTGTAGCCTCACACGATGCCTGGACAATTTGTGGCACAACCTTTTAGCACTGCTCTCTCCTATCTATAAATCGTTCGGATGTTAAGCATACACATATATAGCATATATATTTATATATATATATAAGGGATGTAAATATTTCTGAAATCATCTATTATTGCGATTATTAATTTTTCTAAAACTAAATCGACTCTTTTATTTAACAATTATTTAAGAAAAATCTGGTTTCTTTGAAATTAATAAAACCAACATTAAAAAAGAATGAGATCGAAATCAAATATTCACATTTTAATCAAGCTGTATAAGAGCTTCAAGCAGTTCAAAGGCCATTTAAATCAAGCAGTGCACTATGCTTGAAAAATATTATTTTTTGAATAACAGGTGTTTAGTAAGCAATAAAATGTAAATTGACATTTTTTTAAATGTTCACATTGTAGTACATACCAAAATTCTTAGTCTCTGAAATCTGTGTATTTATACGCGGACTGACGGGCATTGGCATTGGTCGACTTGGCAGTTGATTCTACCCAAGAATATACATACTTTATATGTTTGGAGATGTCTCCTTCTGTGCGTTACATACATTTGCACTGTATAATGTTTCATTACCGGATCACAAATATTTCTTTCACAAAATTGCTAATTTTTCCGCCGTCAGTGCAAACTATAAAACAAATATGGAGAGACCAATGGAATTTGGATATAACAGAGAGAGGAAAAGAACGCCAGCTCTGCCAACTTGTTTTTAAATAACATTTGTCATATTGCCATTTAATACTGTCAGCGCCATTTAATACTGCTAACGTGCATTTTAATAGATTTTAATAGTTTCCGTTTGCTAATATTACTCGATTGCCACTTAAGCGCGTGTTGTCATCGATATCACGCAAAAACGATAACACTTGACTTGAGCGAAAGCAAATATTTTGAGGTTAAAAAAGTTTGTAAGTTATTAGTAAAGATATTAAAATAAGTCGATTTTATTTCTTAACATTTAAAACAATGAAATCACTGTATAGCAGGTCGCGAAAACAACAATAACTACGATATTTCAAAATGAAAACTATTAAAAACACCACTAAAAATAGCCGCATGACAGAAGTAACTGGCGAGGACTTATCACCTCGTGCTATGAACATAATCAATAATAATTTTAACTAAGAGAGCAGCCGCAGCAGCTACCCATAAAGCCATCGGCATTGCCTGGAAAGGCCGATACTCCAAGTAAGAATAATACGATCAAACACTCGGCATTCATTAACAATGCTATTAAAATATTAATAATAAACGTTTCAGTCGCCGCCCACGAAACGCGTAATATTAAAATGCCGTGCGTCTCAACTTATACGGAGGATTCTATCGAAAAGATAACATCAGGTCCCTTGATGGCCGAATGCTTATCAAATGACTTTAAAAAAAAACTGAGGAGAATCTCAATGTGTCCGCACAAGAGGATATTGCTAACTATGAATCCATGCTTCCCGTCGCTCTGTTAGACTGCCGACGAAGAATGAACAAGTCGAGTTAGAGAATCTGTGGATCTCATCGTAAAACCTGCGCCGAGTAAGAACTTTGATCGCAAAAGCGGAGTATCAATATATGAAATGCATTTATTAATTTGTTATAAAGAGTACGAGCTAGGTTATACCATTGATAACTATATGAGACAGATTCATTTTACAAACTCAATGCGACCCCGTTTTGTGGATTGGCGCTTTTTTTAGCTCTTTCATGAGACCCTCTATTTGGCTATCAATATTGTTGATCGCCGTTTATATGGCCATCATGCAAGATAACCTTAAGGTGTATCCAGTTCAAGAATTTGTAGACCTTGGCAGGGTCGTGAGGATTTTGAAAAACTGGAAAACAAAATATTGACAACTCTTAAGTTCTATATCGATATACCTGTATCCTATTATTTATAGCACTGCGGTTGCATGGACAACGAACTTGGAATTCTACATTAATTTATTATGCGGAATATCAAATTGCAGATATTGCCAAACTGGTGCGTATCTTAAATGCAGGATTGCATCGTGAACCGCGTGTCACCCTCAAGGAGATAAGGATCAAGTATTCTGACGAGGAATTCTATGAAGTGACCAAGGTGCCTTTGCTGAAAAATAAAGAATTGTTCGGAAACGATAAGACCACCTCAGCCGTAGTATAACCTTGCCAATTCTCCAAATGATCAGAAACAAATGTAACGCTTAACTAGCCATTAACACAATTTTATTTTGTAATAAATCATTAAATAAAGAATAATCTGAACATCATTTTAATATATATTTAGCGTCCCTAGCCTCCGAGATCTGTGTGTTCATATAGACGAACAGACCCACCGAATAGGCCTATATTGACTCGACTATTAATCCTGATCAACAATACTTTATATGTTCAGAGATGCCTCCTTATGCTCCCTTTTTACTAATTTTTAATGGGTATAATGTGTAAAACCCAATTACTTCCAAATATATTTATTTTTATACAGTTCCATTGAAGAAAATATATATAAAAACAAAAATGTTATATATATTCTATATATATTCAAAAGTTACCTAATTTAATAGATGGTTAAAATTTATGTTGAAATCATCGATTATAGTACTTATTATATAGTGAAATAATTGATAAAATCGATCAATCGCTTTACATCCCCAATATATATTAATATGTATATATATTTATACTACATAAGTGAATGCATTAAGAGAAATTTACAATAATTTTGGTTGAGTTTTGAATATTTTATTGTATTTTTTTTTAAGTTCTTTATTGAATTCAATTGCAATTACCTCGTCATCTTCTTCATGTTTGACTTTGCGTGATGTCGTATCGTCTAATCGTTTCAATATCGAATTGAATTCTTTGTTTTAATTATTATCTTATCATTTATTAAACTTCTTTAGTTAATTTAGTATTAAGTATGTACATTGAAAAGTACAACAACAATAAATATAAAACAATTTCGACAATGGCCGAAGCTTCTATGCCCTTTTCAAATCTTTCAATCAACAATGTTATGATTAAGTAATTCAAATGAAATTTGAGTTTTTTTTTTCAATAAGCGGACATATAATATATACGTATAGATAAAACATTCAAGTATTTCAAAAAGGCATAAAATATTATTTAAGAAAATGTACCTGACGGCAATATGCGAGTCTCTTGTTAGCCGGTTACTTGGGTTATCTGTTCTTGAGTGTGCGAGGAGCCTTTTTATATTTAAATGTTCACTTCCTACTATATGACTACAGGAGAGATTCATTGATAAGACAGATAGAGAGAGAGATAGATACAGATACAGAGAGAGAGAGAGAGAGAGAGAGAGAGAGAACGTGAGGATTACATACCTCCTGGGAAGATGGATATTTGTTAACAATTTAACAATTGTTTGTTTAATTGTAACCCTGACCCATATATTGTGTGATGGGCATATTTGAAATGAAACGTTGTTATTTTGTTGTACCATTTATGATGGATCGTTAATTCCCTGGGTTCCTAATTCTTGACAGTTGCCCGGTTAAACCATAAAGCACATGCCATTCCCATGCAAAATCGCGAATCTGTGTGGGTTGGTTTCATTATATCATAACATAATAGTATATAATTGTATAGTATGCATATACTTAAAAGATTTGTTTGTTTTTTTTTTTTTTTGAGGTTAGTTAATTTGTTCGAGTTTTAAATACCTGGTACAATCAATTGCAACGTATTCTCCAATAACAAGTATACTTTCTTTCCCATCGTTCAGTGAGTATTATTCTTTATATATATATATAGATATATAAAGATTTGTGTTAAGATGTGTGTTTAGTATTAGTTATGTGTGTTCTTGATAAATGGACGAGTTGTTGTTGTAAGTGACAATATGTCCCGCAAAGGACAATAGGATATATGTACTATATAACCATAAAACCAATAGTCGAATGTTTTAAAAACTTTCAACTAACCTGTTTCCATTAAGAGTGTTTTCTCTTCAATTTTCCCCAAGTCTAGAATTTTATAAATTACAATTTACATATGTCTTAAGTATTTTGTGGCTCAAGAGCCTGTTCCGGATTTAATTTTTCACAATTTTTCTAGAGTTTCTCACAAATAATTCATACTATTTCTGTTTATTAAGAACCAATAATTTAAATTGAAAATTTTTTTAATCAAACATGTGAAATTGATTAATGGTCTTGCAATCGGAAAAATAGAAAGATTTTGTAATGTTTAATGTCTTATTTATTATTTACTAAAAGTAACAGCAAATATTTATTTTTATTATAAAAAAAGTCCTACTTTAAATCAATATTTAATCTAATTAGTGATTTTCTTAAGCTTTGTGAACCTGATTAAGTGTTTATCAAAGCTTATATGTTTATAAAGCTATTCTTTTTTAACATTAGAAATGGGCGAGAAATATATTTTCTTTAAAATTAACTATTAAAGTAGTTGGAATTATATTTTCAAACTGATTCTCAATACTGCAATAAAAAGTTAAGCGTTGAAAAGCTATGAAAAGAACGAAATCTAGAACTTTAAAACATTCAAAATATTTTACTACCTTTGTGCCAGATTTAATACACAAATAATAATTTCTATTAAAAACATCATTATGCGTGTAAAAAGTGAGTTTAATTGTGAAAAAATAGCAGTTGTATGTAAGTTTAAGTTAAAGCCTCTAAACAGCATTATTTAACTTAGTTCATCTGTCAATTTAAAATAGAAAGTACGACCCTCTTCGGAGTACCGAAGCCTCTATACAGTGATATGGTCATCTGACTTTGATCAGTTTGTAAAAAGCATATTGATAAGTTGATATTTTTATGAACGTTATAAAAAATACTAGTTCGATTTTAATTGTATAGATTATATTGAAACTTTGGTCGGGTAAGTTTGGTCGCAATATCTCGATAAACAAAAAAACTTATTTGTCGACCAATCATTGCATCAATATGATATATTTGTCGACCGATCATTGCATCAATATGATATAGTGTTCCGTTTTGTAAGGTTATAATAAATGTGTGTTAATTTTTGTTTTTATAGTGCACCGGAACAGGTCGCCAGACTTGTGCAAATGTAAGTAATATATGATAAAAAAAAACCAACTCCCTCGTCTATTAAATGTATCTATTCTGCTGTGTGCGTGTGGTGTGTGTGTGTGTGTTTGTATCTATGATTGGGAGGGATAGAGTTTTTCATATATATATAATTCTTTATTTTTTTTTTATGTTCTTGTGGGATTGGGGATTTAGCAAGCGATAGAAGGATACTTTTGTGCCTGTCTGTACAATTCAGATTGCTTTTGTTTTTTATTTTTTTTTTATATAAATTATGTATGTATGTATGGTATATTGTTTTGGACTACGAGAACGTGTACGAGTACTGAACTAAATTGTGTTTAAAACTCACCTCCATTTGCCAATTGGAAAGTTCACATGTGTGGTGTGTCACATGTGCCTGTCTGATTATCATTATTATTATAATTTTTTTTTTTTTTTTTATATATATTATATTGAAATGTGTTATTATTATTTTGGAGTACCTCGAAGCTGCATGGATTTCAAAGAAAGGGCAGCGCGTGTTGGTTGAATTATCGTGGGCGTGGCATTACCAGATTTGTTGTCGTTGTTGTTGTTGTTGTTGTTTGCCTGCTCTGTTCCCAGTTCACGTGTAATTGGTTGTTGTTGTTGATAAATTGATTATGCTGTTGCATGCTGCGTATCTTCGGCTAATTAGCATATTCAATTGATTACAACATCAAATTAAATTGTATTATTGTTTATATTGATTGAAGCATTTGCTCTCGCTTTCTATCTCTTTCCCTCTGCCACAACAGTTGTTGCAATTGACTTTTAGATGGTTTTCTTTTTTCTTTTTTGTTGTTGTTATTTTTTGGTATTCTTTTAGTAGCGACTACGACTGCGACTGCGACAATGACGCTCCCGACTGTCGTGACGATAATGATTGTGTCGACTGCGACTGCTGCTGCTGCTGTGGCTGCCACTGCGCGAATATGAGTGTCCGTGATGTGATTTGTGATGATCTGTAAATATATATAAAGTCTTAGTAAAAGTGACTTAAACAAACAAATTTATAGCTACAAAACTATCGATAGTGTTTTGCCTATACTATATTATTTATTTAGGTAGAATAGGAATATTAGCCAGACGGAAATAATAATACTAAGGCCATGAATTTGGCTATGGTTTAGAAAAATGCCCAAAAAAAATTAAAAGCTGTTACTCTAATTGATAAAACCGTGATTAAAAAAACAATACAAAAGGCAAACATCATTAAAACAATATTAACATATTAGAAATTGGTTTAAATCGTTAGTAAAAATTAAAATTATATTTAAAAACAATTATCAAGTATGGTAAACACATCGGATATGCATTCTTACATTTAAATTTTTAAGTTTTTTTTATTCTAGTCAAAAAAAAATTGTTTACAAAAAACAATTAACAATACTGTTTATTAAATAAAAAATTAAAGTTGACACGAAAAATCTGATTTCATATTTAATTGAAAACTCGTTTTACACGGTTTTAAGTGAGAGTCCTTTTTTTTTACATTTATTTCAGCTGCATGGATATATATATATTTAATAAATGTATATTTGAATTTAAGCTATTCTATTAAGAAATTCTATAAAAAATAAACACATTTCTATGTGTTATTTACAAGTTTTGGCGATATTCTTAAACTATCGTGTGACTATCGGCACTATAGATAATTTTCTCAAACTGGAGCAAACACTTACGATGCCTTCTATCCGATGATTGTCGATTGGGCGCATAGTCACGACTACGTTCACGATAGTCGCGTTGTTCCCTGCATGATAGAAAAATAGAGAAATATTAATATTGTAGATTGCATATTTAAAATATAAAAATAATATACAAAAATTAAAATAAATATCACTTTCTAATTATCAAATGGGCAGGCTTGTGTTGACATTGGAAAATTGGTGAATTTTGGTTCTATTAGTACTCTAAAGATTTGATATTGATGGGAATTCTGTATATATAATACGAGTTTACGATCAATTCAAAATAAAGTAATCAATAAATTAAAACGCCTGAGTATTCTTATAGAAGATATTAAGATATTTAACTTATACAATAATTATTTTCAATTTTATAAATGTATAAACACATTTTTACACAAATCTAAAAACAAAAATAGAAAATCTTATTATTTCTCAATTAATCAATCAATTGATAAACCTATTTATTGTCGTTCCTATAATTTTTCCTATATAATTTCAAGATTCAGTTCGTGTTCTGTGAAAATTCGATATTTGTTATGGAATTTTAAGACTCTGAAGTGATTTATAGTTTTACTACATATTCATATTTTGGCTTACCGTCTATTATCGTAGCTGTTGTGAAAGCGTTGAACACGATCATCTCGACGTCTACGATCCTCTTCCTCTCGCTCCTTTTGACGCCGCTCATTGATTTCGGCAACAGCGTTGCGTAGCTTGGAATAACCCAAATGCTGTTTGCCCATTAGATGATCCTCGATGCGCTGCTGTGCATCGCCAACAATGAGAAAAGCGCCGCAAATTTCGCAGACTTTCATTTGTTTTTCGGGCAATGCATCATGCGACCAATTTGCCGGATTTTTGGTATCTGTCTTGTCCGTCTTGTTCTCGTCGGACGTTGAATCGGTGACTGCAGCGGTAGCATTAGCACTAGCCGGAGCAGCAGCAGCAGTAGCAGCAGTTGTTGCACCTTCTGACTGCGCTGCCGTCTCATCACCAGCCTCAATCGATTCGGTGCTATCATTGGCACCCGCATCGCTGCCGCTGGCAATGGGACTGGCATGGGCATCGTCACCGCATTGTGGTTCGGAGGCATTTGTTAAATTTGTCGTCGATGTGGGCGTTGACTGTGCTGCTCTAAGCTTGTATTGCTTAACATTTGTCTCATACTGCTGCTGCAGCGTTTCCTTCTCCTCCTTCAGTTCTTCACAGAGCGTCATCAGATCTTGCGCCTGATCAACATCACCGCGTATACCTGCCTCCTCGGCTTCAGCCAGCAGCTTATTAATGCGTGCATCCAGATTGTTAAGCTGCTCCTGATGCTTGGCCACATGCTGCATCGGCGCTGGTGGATTATCCCGTTGCATTAGCTGCAAACGTTGTTTACCCTTTTGTATCTTACGGTCCACATCATGCAGCATTACATTGCAAAATCGCAAAAATTCATCTTCCGTATGGCGTTTGCGTTGTGAGGGACGAGCCTCTGTATATAAGTTTTTTGCCTCCTCATCATGAATACGCACACAGGGTCCAAGATCGGCGCGTGTGTTGATAAATAGATCGTGCGGACAAAATTTTACATTGTAAAATTGACAAAACTGTGAAAAAGATTTTTTATTAAAATATATTATAACGCCATAAGAACTTAATCTATATAAAGGTACGTATTTTCCGATAAAACAAGTAAGAATGCTATAGTCAAGTATACCCGACTACGGCACACCCTGTGCACAGTCCGAGATTCGCAAGCACATATTGGAAATTTAAAATAAAACTTGATCTGTGTATGATATACAGGAAGGTAATCTCGGAGATCTGTGTGCATACAGGGCTAGATCGATTCGACTATTATTCCTGATCAATAATATACGATATATACTTTGTATGGTCGAAGATACCTTCTTCTGCCTTTTACATATATTTGCACCGTTTTATAACTCCCTTTTAGTCATTTTTAATGGGTACAGGGGTGTAAAAAGTAGATCCAAAAGTAATTAAATTAAAAGAGTCAAGATAACATCATACGAAAACTTTTTGCAAAGATTCCATATAATATCCGGTAAAATTAGGCGGCAAAAAGAAAAAGAACTTCGATTTAAAAATACAAAAAATTAAAATCTTTACTTTTCCTACACTTTTCGAGGAGTATCTGACCACATTTAGCTATATCGAGTCAGAGATTTCTCCCTATATCTATTTCTTTCTTTTATTCTTCAATTCTCTTTGTTTTTCCTGTCGTTCAATTTCTATCTATCTGTACCCTATAAACCCTTACTTTGTATCTTGTATTTCTTTGCATCCTTGCTTTTTCTTCTACATATATTTTTTGTAGTATAAATATAATAATAATAATTGCTTTGCGGAAAGAGTACTGGGAGTGCGGTTAATTGTTGCTATCCAAAACCGATTTTAATTGAAATACACTGCCCGCAATAATTTTGAACACAATACCTTAAATGTTCAGAATTGATTCGAGTTTACGGCAAAATTCGCTTAGCCAAGAGAGATCATTGCAAGCAATATTCTCTAAGTAAGCAAAATAGAGAGAAAGGGTAAGAGAGAGAGATAGATATATGTATGGAGATATTATGCCAAGCAGGCAGGTTAAAAATCTCAGCCGGTTGCAAACAAAAAAATGAAACAAATTAAAAATCTATCCTTCAAAAATTGATTTTCTATAGATTTGAATGCAATTGTTATGTTTGTATATTTAATTTGATAAGTCATTCAGTCGTATGCAAACTTTCTGTGTTGACTGTATGTCGCCGGCAAATGAAAACAATAAAAATAAAAGCAAACATAAAGGAATGTCGCACTTAGTTCTGCCAAGGAATGTGATTATATCACAGGGAGAGCAGTTGAAGAAGTGCGTAAATTATCATCATGTCAAACAGCTACTTACCTCTGGATCCTCCCAGTTAACTGCCTGCCCAGCCTCCGACGGATGCAAATTTCGATTGCGGCCCATTAGCTCATCGAGCATTTGCCTGGCAGCGTCCACCATTTTGGTCGTGTGTGTACGTGCGTGTGTGGGTGGGTTTGATGGCTCAAATCAGTTGACAGTTGACAGCAGGTTTTCTGCTAGCTTCAATTAAGTTGTTTTTTAACACACAATTATCAATAGTGATACATAAAATCAATTGAGGCATAAATATTTCTTGAAAGTGCAATTTTGGAATCAATAACTTCCTCGTCTCAATCAACTCGCACGCTCTAGCGATGATAAACTGCGCTAATTCCAATGTATCGATTGCTCTAACAGCGTTGCCGAATTGTTTAAGAAAAATAGAATTGAAATAGATTTGTTATGGCGCGCTTACTTATCGATATCACTTCATATATTTTCTTTTTGTTATTTAAAAATAATCATATAAATTAAGTTAATAAATAATAAATAAAATAAATTCAAAATTTGGATTTGTTAATAATTTTATATTGTTCAGAAAATATACATCATTTATTTTGCGATATTATTCCATGTATTTATCGAATAGTCGTATGCCACTTCTGACACGAGCTGTCAAAAAAAAGGCGCGAAAATTGGCAAACACGCAGCTGCCGCTAAGTAAATAGCATCAGTGATAAACACAATTCTATTTTGAGCGCTTTAACATTTAATTGTTGTACAATAATCAAACGAAATGGATGTTGCGGATGCACAAATCGGCCAGCTGCGTGTGAAGGATGAGGTGGGCATACGCACTCAAAAGCTGTTCCAAGATTTTCTTGAGGAATTCAAAGAGGATGGCGAAATAAAATATACTCGTCCGGCTGCCAATCTTGAGTCGCCCGATCGCTGCACGCTTGAGGTCAGCTTTGAAGATGTGGAAAAGTATGATCAGAATTTGGCTACGGCCATCATCGAGGAGTATTACCATGTCTATCCATTCCTGTGTCAGTCCGTCTCCAACTATGTCAAGGATCGCATTGGTCTAAAGACCAACAAGGATTGCTATGTGGCATTTACGGAGGTGCCAACGCGCCACAAAGTTCGCGATTTGACCACCTCAAAGATTGGCACACTTATCCGTATCTCTGGCCAGGTGGTGCGCACACATCCCGTCCATCCGGAGCTCGTATTGGGCACATTCATGTGCCTCGACTGCCAAACAGAGATACGCAATGTGGAGCAGCAGTTTAAGTTTACCAATCCAACCATTTGCCGCAATCCCGTATGCGCCAATCGTCGTCGCTTCATGCTGGACGTAGAGAAATCCCTGTTTCTTGATTTCCAAAAGATACGCATACAGGAAACCCAAGCAGAGCTACCCCGCGGCTGCATACCGCGTGCCGTCGAAATCATCTTGCGATCTGAGCTTGTGGAGACGGTGCAAGCCGGTGATCGTTATGATTTCACTGGCACCCTCATTGTGGTGCCCGATGTGAGTGTGCTCAGTATGCCCGGCACCAAGACCGATATGGGCTCTCGACACAAGCCTGGTGAAGGCTCTGAGGGCATTACTGGCCTCAAGGCGCTCGGTGTGCGTGAGCTTAACTATCGTATGGCATTCCTGGCGTGCAGCGTACAAGCTACTACATCACGTTTCGGCGGCACCGATCTGCCCATGTCCGAGGTAACCGCCGAGGATATGAAAAAACAAATGACCGAAGCCGAATGGCAAAAGATCTATGAGATGTCCAAGGATCGCAATTTATATCAGAATTTAATCAGCAGCCTCTTCCCATCCATTTATGGCAACGATGAGGTTAAGCGCGGCATTCTGTTGCAACTGTTTGGCGGCGTTGCCAAGACAACGCTCGAGAAGACATCGTTGCGTGGCGATGTCAATGTTTGCATTGTGGGCGATCCCAGTACGGCCAAATCGCAGTTCCTTAAGCAGGTCTCCGACTTTTCGCCACGCGCCATTTATACGTCCGGCAAGGCATCATCGGCCGCTGGTCTTACTGCAGCCGTTGTCCGGGATGAGGAGAGCTTTGACTTTGTCATCGAGGCGGGCGCTCTTATGCTGGCAGACAATGGCATCTGCTGCATCGATGAGTTCGATAAGATGGATCTGCGTGATCAGGTGGCTATACACGAGGCGATGGAACAGCAAACCATATCGATAGCTCGAGCTGGCGTTCGAGCCACGCTTAATGCACGCACATCTATTCTGGCCGCTGCCAATCCGATAAACGGACGCTACGATCGCTCCAAGAGTCTCCAACAGAACATTCAGCTGTCAGCTCCAATCATGTCACGTTTCGATCTGTTCTTTATACTGGTGGACGAGTGCAACGAGGTGGTGGACTATGCCATTGCACGTAAAATCGTTGATCTGCACTCAAACATTGAGGAATCTGTGGAGCGGGCTTATACCCGCGAGGAGGTGCTGCGCTATGTGACCTTTGCACGTCAGTTCAAGCCAATTATTAGCACAGATGCGGGCAAAATTCTGGTGGAGAACTACGGCCATTTAAGGCAGCGTGACACAGGCTCTGCTGGACGCAGCACCTGGCGCATTACGGTACGCCAGCTGGAATCAATGATACGTCTAAGTGAGGCTATGGCCAAACTGGAGTGCTCCAATCGTGTGCTCGAGCGTCATGTAAAGGAGGCCTTCCGTTTGCTTAACAAATCCATTATTCGCGTTGAACAGCCCGATATACATCTGGACGATGATGAGCCTCCACTGGATATGGACGATGGCATTGAGCATGATATGGACATGGAGAACAATGGCGCAGCTGCCAATATTGACACCGATGCATCAATGGACACATCCGGCAGCGCTATGCAGAAAAAGAAATTTACCCTATCATTTGAGGACTACAAGAATCTGTCAACAATGTTGGTGCTGCATATGCGCGGCGAGGAGGCGCGTTGCGAGGTAGAGGGCAGCGATACGGGCATGAAACGCAGCGATGTTGTCACTTGGTATTTGGAGCAGGTGGCCGAACATATAGAGTCCGAGGATGAGCTTATATCCCGCAAGAACCTCATCGAAAAGCTGATTGATCGTTTGATCTATCATGATCAAGTTATTATACCGCTTAAGACCTCCAATCTGAAGCCGTGTGCCAAGAGTCCCAAACGCTCATCTAGTGACGATGAATTGGAAAACGATCCATTGCTGGTCGTCCATCCCAACTACATTGTGGAATAAGCTTTCCACTAATCAACCATTTAAATTATCTCATTCATATATATAACGTTAAGTGTTTAGTGTGTTTGATTTTCATGTTTTTTTTTTGTAATCTTTTCTATAATATCACCAGTTAATCAACACATAGAATTAAGGTTCATCTACTGCATAGGTAGTATATATTAGTTGTAACAATTAAATTTTAAGAGCTAACTGTAATTTGAATTAATTTGTTTGCGATTTTATTTTCCTGAACCCAAGATATAATAATATCTTAGGGTTGCATTTATTTCATTTAAATTAAATAAAAATTTTACTGGTAATTAAACTAGATTAGTTTTTATCTTGAAGTTCAAAATAAACGTAAAAAAAAAAAATAACTTCCTAGTTTTCGGAAATTCTTGCTTCCCCAAAAAAAAGTTTAAAAAAACCCGTTTCTTGCTTTTTTAAATGCAACATCCCTTAAATAAAATTTTTTTAATATATATGAGATTGGCGACTCTAAACGGTAGAAGCTAGAAATCTGACATTTTTACTGTAGATTTATATTATATCATAGGTGGATACTCTGAAAAAATTTCCTCAAAAATATTTCGGAAAGTGGGTGAAAAATTCAGTTGAAAATTACGGCTGGAGCATCGCGGTAGCGCAGTGGGCTACAATCTTAGTGACATTGTAGAATATGATTGGTTTGTTTGTTGTCATATTTTTATATATTTTTTTTTGTGAGTTGGAGCGTAGCAACACACGCCGGAAAAGCTAGTATTTTATATATAATAGATCGGTGAAAGTGCGAAATCTTCGATTGAATATTACCGTTTTAATTTTCATACCAACACGCAAAATGCGAGTTCAATCACACAATACAATACAATATTTGCCTATTGTTTAGAAAAGTTTTAAAAACACTTGTCTGCACATATTTTTGGTACTTCAAATATTTTTTTTTACTGTCTTGAAGTTGCAAAAAAGAAAGAAATTGTAAGACATTTTCAATTTAAGTTTTCATTTAATTATACATATGCGTTGGTGAATTTCCTATTTTATAATAAGAAGGCGGAGCAAAACAAAAAAAGGAAAAGATAATAATCACACACACTAGCAAATCTGCATAGGTCAATTCAATTTTGTTCGCCAACTCGTGCTCCTTGGATACACTTACTGCTCGAAAGTGTAGTGCTTGACGCCGTCAGCGGGATACTGCTTGGCAGCAACTGGACGATACATTTTCTTATCATCCAGCCAGTAGTAGAGCGCCAGGCAGCCAGACATGACGCCCAGGAAGCAGACAAAGTAGTAAGAGTTGCTGTAGCGTGGATAATCGGCCTGGGAATAGCGATCCTCACTGTATAAATCATGGTCCGCTGAAATCTGTTAAATATAACATTTAAATAATATTTTTAATTGCTGTTGCAACATAGAGTTTTAATTTTGAACTGACCGGCTCATGCAAGTTGCGCTTATGCTCTGGATAATCATAGGGATAGTATGTATCCTTGTTCTCTATGCCGAGCCCACCGCCAACTTTGGGATAGTCACCATAGCCCAAGCCATTGTCGGCATATGGCTTGTATTCCTCTGGCAGTAGATAGTATTTCTTTGCGGCCTCATCACGCTCCTTCTGTGTTTTTGGATATGGCGCCGGCTTGTAATCCTTGTTCCAGCCGGCAACTACAAATGATAAAATGCGAATATTTAAGAGTCTTTGACCAAATACCTCAATACGTTACGTAAACAAAACACACAACGCTAACAAAATGTACTTACGATTGCGAGCAATCTGAAGCGGCAGGGCAGGATTGGCTGCACTCACTTTTCTGGCCAAGCACAGAGATTTCATTAACGCTGACATTGTGTGGACAATAGATTTGCTAGCTTTTCAATCAACAATTTATTTGCAGCACTTTTCTCTCGCCTGTCAGCGATTCGGTAGACAGCTGTCACAGCTGTTAATTAGCGATGGGCGATAGTCTTTACGATTCAAACGTTTATACCGATAGCTATTCACAAGTAATTTTTTTATATTTTCCGACATAAGCACAAATGCTTGTGCAATAAAATAAATATATATAATGCAAGCATTAATAAAATATGCATTCATTTAATGTTTTTCTTATAGTTAATTGGTTCCTTTGTGGCAAGCGATAGTTGGCAGCACTTATTCCAAGCTAACAATTGAACAAGTGCATCTATCGATAAATTATGTAGAATATGCAATCGCCAATGGGACTTCTTGTTTTTGTTGTGTTTGCCAACCAGATCCCCGCTAGTTGAGGGCGAGTGAAATATACGCGGCTTTATATTATTTGCAACTGCTGTATTTAATAAAAAATCTATTGAAACAATGGTGCTACCGTTATTGCAGCGCTCCACACTCCGCGGTGTGCAACAATTGACCCAGCCATGGGCGAGCGTAGCGGGCAGTCTTCGCATGGTAAGAGAATTTATCGTGCGATAAATTGCGCTTATGTAATTTTGCATTTCTATTTTGGCCTGCATTGCTGCTTTTGGCCAATTTTAAGGCAACGAACAGTTCAAGCACATTCCAACATGCAACAATCCTCCCGCATTGCACAAAAACAAGTTGCAAATTTATTAATTGCAAAACCAATTGCCGGCATTTTATACCCTTGAATTATCTGCAAAGATGGCAATGATGAAAGAATCCTCCAAGTTAAGCCACAAAAGCTGCTTAAAAGAAAGCTATCACAGTTGAGAATCAGCGAATATAATTTGAATAGACTATAAAGTCCTCAACAGGTTCCAGATTTAAACAAAAAAAAATAAACAATATTCCAGTTAGCTACATTGAAAAGTCTGATAAGAATATGTTTTGTCAAGTTCAAGTCATCAATTACTTCGTCGAGTTGTCTCTTATAGGAAAGTGGAGTCAATTTACATTCTGCGTAGCTTCATCGCTCTCTTATATATAAAATGGTATTTTGAAGTTCTGGCAACTGCAAAAACCTTACAAAAATCCTTTGGTAAAATGTTTGAAACAAAAGAATAATAATAAACACGGAGAGTTAGAGCACCGAAATATATTTAAATTACTCTAAATTTCTTAAGCTCAAATTTACAACTTTAGCAACCAGACAAGTGAAAGTACTATAGTCTAGTAAACCGGACTACGGGATTCTACCAAGTCCCATATCCACAACTGCATATTTCACACTCAAGCGGTGCAATGGCTATTAAGTTAAACAGTTCCACTACATGAATAATATTTTCTTAAATAACTTCGGGCTTTATTATCCGATAAAATGTTCACCTTATATTGAGATAGTCATAAGAATCAAGCGTGCTAAAAATTAAAACAAAAACTCAAAAATTGTGACTGCAAGTCAAAATTGATTTGTGGGAGGTACAATCGGATACTTTAAATAAAGTTTGACTGTGTATGGCATATATGAATCTATATACCAAAGTTAAGAAACTACTATATACCACAAGTCAAGAAAACGTTTTTTTTTTCAACAAACATCAAGCGAAAAAGTATGTAACAAATGAATACGTTTCAGTATCCCGAAGATAGGTATCCATACATTTATATATCCATATAAAATTTATATATTTATATTATATATGCTCACTTTTCGATTGTTAAAGAAATAACATGTTTCTACTATTCAGTGTCCACTTTCATGCTTAAAAAATTTATGGGCACACGTTCAAATTTCATACAAATATCACGTTTCTACTGGTGAATGCGTTTGCAAAATAATCGAAAATCGACTAAACTTATTTATTCAATATATTTTATTCTATAAATAATCTGATAAATAATTTAATCAAAATCGAACGACTATATCATATAACTGCCATAGAAATGATCGGTCGAATATTGCAATTTTTAAGACGACAATTACAAGGGTATATAGTTTCGTAATGCCAAAGACTATCGTCTTTATTTTTCTTTTTATCTAAGCGATAACCCAGTGGGACAGAAGGCATTGTTGCATGCTTTCTTCTTCAGACAGAAGTAGTGAGAGTGGTGACTTTATAAATCGCATGCAAAATATACCTTCCAGACTGCTTATATTTAGGAACACATTACCCAAATTCCCACTGGGAAGATATTATAATTGTTGTTCTAAAACTAAACCATTAAGCAATTAGCTTATCATTTGAGAGTATTACAAACGATTAAATGATTTTTTTGTTTTCTTGTAATTTTTACAAATCGTAATCTTAATTAATTTGTTTTTTTTATGTATACATATATACTTACACATTTATATGTGTATACTTGTATTACAAATTTATATGTGTAATTTCGTGTGTGTTATTGAATAGATTTCTCTGGACCTGAACATGCGTAAGTTGCCGGCACACAATCATCTCCAATGGCAATTATTCAGGTTTTGGCAAAACAAACCGGTTAATTGTATATGCATAAATGTTGTTCTAATTGATGCTAAGCACAAAAAAACATCTGCGAAAGATACTTAACCCACAAATTCGGCACACAGATTGCCAGACACACTTCACCAACTATAGCCAACTATCTAAAGAAAACTTTTTGCAGCTCCACTTATTTTAATCTCTATTATCTTATATGATTTTATATTTGTACTTGTCTTTCGCTTTCAACACTTGCTTGTGTACATGCCTTATATGTATATACTTACATATGCACATACATTATATTATACTTGTATATAAAGTGTGAATCTGAAATACGCACAAACACACAAACATAGATAGACATTTCGCAGCTAAGCTGCAAATAAAAAAAAAAACAAAAAAATCGACCCCCGTTGGTCGATTTTGTTTTAGTTCGGTTTTAACGCACTTTTTATGCCCTTATCCACTCATTGCCTTAGTAAATTTATTAATAAATTATAACGTTTTTAATCTATTTTTTATTTTTGCTATATAATCATATGTAATTAGTTCAAACATCGAAGCGCAGAATTTATGGTAAACATCTTATCACTAGACTAGAAGTTATCAATTTGAAATATAATCATAAATAATAAAAGAGTACAATTTGAGTAAATAATATTGTGTAAAGAGCTAGATTAAGAAATTGTGGAATTTCGTGAAAGATTGCTTTTTACAATAAAAATGATTTACAAATATTAAATTCAAAAATTTGTATGTATATAACTGTTATAGGTTTTTAGTGAGGCAATTTATTTCAATATTAAGATGAAACGACATTAACAATTAATTAAGAAATATTTTAAAACATTACAAAATTAAAATTTGTAAAATGATTAAATTAAGCTATTTAGCTCTTTAAAAGAAAACGGAATCGAGTGATAACTTTGTGTAGGGCATTCAAAAGTCAGGTTGAAGCTGCATTTACTTGTTGAGCTTGCTCTTTCAATCATTTTCGCCACTGTCGGCATTTGTTGTACGAGTATTTTATGGTCGCGCCCGTTGTAGTCGTCCACAACTTATCTGATTCACATTCACCCAAGTTAGCTGCTCGCTTGGAGCAGAGTGCCAAGTCACAAATCGCAATCATTTGATTGCGGCAAGCTAAGGCAGTTACAATGGTTAGCTAATAAAAAAAACACAGATTTTCATAATAATAATATAATAATAATTGCAAATCGTCCTTAAAATAATGTATATTTATATATTATCTTTATCAGGCCTCATCCTCCCAAGAATTTCGTGTGGAGAGCGACACCTTTGGTGAGCTAAAGGTGCCCGCTGACAAATATTATGGCGCCCAGACGATGCGATCCCAGATCAACTTCCCTATTGGCGGAACCACGGAACGCATGCCTGTAAAAATTCAAATAGTTATATACATATGATTATAATATTAAACAAAAAATACTTTTTCACACTCACAGAAACCTGTGGTACAGGCAATGGGCATCTTGAAGAAGGCCGCCGCCGAGGTAAACAAGGAGTTTGGCCTTGATCAGAAGGTGAGCGAGGCCATTTCGAAGGCAGCTGACGATGTCATCTCTGGCAAGCTCTATGACGATCATTTCCCTTTGGTCATCTGGCAAACAGGTTCCGGCACCCAGAGCAACATGAACGTTAACGAGGTACGTTGAGTTACATAGTATAATCTGTATTTATATTCATTTATATTCAACTCATTATCAGGTTATCAGCAATCGTGCCATTGAGCTGCTGGGCGGCAAACTGGGCTCTAAGACGCCGGTGCATCCCAACGATCATGTGAACAAATCGCAGAGCTCCAACGATACCTTCCCTACGGCCATACACATTTCGGTCGCACTGGAACTGAATAATAATCTAAAGCCAGCCATTAAGACGCTGCATGCTGCACTGGCTGCCAAGTCAAATGAGTTCAAGGATATTATCAAAATTGGCCGCACACACACAATGGACGCTGTGCCATTGACTCTGGGTCAGGAATTTAGCGGCTATGCCCAGCAATTGGCCTATGCCCTGGAACGCATCGATGCCTGTCTGCCGCGCGTCTACGAGCTGGCCCTTGGCGGCACAGCTGTTGGCACTGGTCTGAACACACGCAAGGGATTCGCTGAGAAGTGCGCCGCCAAGATAGCTGATCTCACTAAACTGCCCTTTGTGACAGCGCCCAATAAATTCGAGGCACTGGCCGCTCGCGATGCAATGGTGGAAGTGCATGGCGTGCTCAATACTATTGCCGTCAGTTTGATGAAGATTGCCAATGATATACGCTTTTTGGGCTCTGGACCACGTTGCGGTCTGGGTGAGCTCTCACTGCCAGAGAACGAGCCAGGCAGCTCGATTATGCCAGGCAAAGTGAATCCCACCCAGTGCGAATCGTTAACTATGCTGGCAGCTCAGGTCATGGGCAACCAGGTGGCCGTTACTATTGGCGGCGCCAATGGACACTTTGAGCTGAACGTATTTAAGCCTTTAATCGTGTCCAATGTCCTGCGCTCCATACGCCTGCTCTGTAAGTAAACCATTGCATTCATCACGCAACCTCGAATCTTATCTTGTTCTTTCCAATTTGCGTTTACAGCGGACGGCAGCCGTACATTTACTGCCAATTGTGTTAATGGCATTGAGGCCAACACCGATCGCATTGCAAAAATCATGAACGAATCCCTGATGTTGGTAACAGCTTTGAATCCACATATTGGCTACGACAAAGCCGCCAAAATAGCTAAGACGGCGCATAAGAATGGCACCACACTAAAGGAGGAGGCCATTAATCTGGGCTATTTGACCGAAGAGCAGTTCAACGAATGGGTTAGGCCCGAACAGATGCTGGGACCCAAATAAAAGAAAATTATTGAGATATTTCTAAACAAAGTCATCGTGTATTTTAATGTCAAGAAGCTGAGAGCAGACTGGAAAGCTGTATTACAATATAGTTTAGTCGTAACAGCTCTTACATAGAATAAATATCAAAAAAAAAAAAAGTAAATTCTTTTGATTTAAAATTTGTGTTAGCAAAAAAATTAAAAACCTATAATGTTTGGTACAATTTCCAAAATGCAATATGCTCATCTAAATTCGTTGCAAACAAAGAATTTAGCTCCTGGATGTCGCTATGTTGGCAGCACATTCATTTTGCAATCGAAAGCAAAGGGCGGCGACAAGTGCGGCAAGGATGGCAAGGGTGGCAATAAGGGCGTAAGTTTTATCTTCTTTCTACAATGAGCCGCTCTTGGATTTGTCACAAATATACAGTGTAGTTAGTATCAGTTGCATTTAACCATTTGGAATATCAATAAGTTTTGACAGTATTTTTATACCCTTGCAAATAATTAATTTGTCTCGAAATGTGTAATGCATAGAAGGAGACGTCTCTGACCCCTTAAAGTATATATATATTCTTGGTCAGGACGACAAGCTAAGCCAATATAGCCATGTTTGCAGCCATGTTTCTAGGGGCCATGCAAGGGTATATAGCTTCGGCGTGCCGAAGATATCCGTTTCTTTCTTATTTTTTCTTGAATTTACAAATCTTTTTGGCAGGACGGCAAGTTTCGTATAGAGAAAGATACAATGGGAGAACTAAAAGTACCTGCTGACAAATTATATGGTGCACAAACGATGCGTTCCAAGCTCAACTTTCCCATTGGCGACATTGGCGAACGTATGCCGGTAACTATACCAAAATATGACTTTGGTTATCCTGGTTATGCCCGCCTATATATTTACATATGCATATTTATATTTGTACAATGAACTGTCTCTCTTAGATGCCTGTTATCCAGGCCATGGGCATTTTGAAAAAGGCTTGTGCAGATGTTAATAAAGGTTTTGGAATGGACGCCAAAATATCAGAAGCTGTATCTAAGGCCTGTGATGATGTGATCTCGGGCGAATATTATCGTAAAGGACATTTCCCTTTGGTCATTTGGCAAACAGGCTCTGGCACACAAACCAATATGAACACTAATGAAGTGATCAGCAATGCGGCCATCAAGGCAATGGGCGGCGAATTGGGCTCCAAGAAGCCCATCCATCCAAATGATCATGTAAACAAATCGCAAAGCTCCAACGATACCTTCCCCACAGCTTTGCACATCTGTGTCGGCATGGAGTTAAACGAGCGTCTCATTCCATCTATAACACATCTGCGCGATGCTTTGGAATGTAAATCTCTTGAATTTAAGGATATTATTAAAATTGGTCGTACACATCTTATGGATGCAGTGCCGCTGACCCTGGGCCAGGAATTTAGTGGTTATGCACAGCAGCTGACATATGCCCTAGATCGCATAGATGCGTGTCTGCCGCGCGTCTACGAAATATCCCTTGGTGGTACAGCTGTCGGCACAGGCCTCAATGCACCAAAAGGATTCGCCGAGAAGGTTGCCGAACGCATCGCAGAGCTAACCTGTTTGCCCTTTGTGACGGCGCCCAACAAATTCGAAGCGCTGGGCGCACGTGATACCATGGTGGAAGTCCATGGTGTACTCAATACTATTGCCGTCAGTTTGATGAAGATTGCCAACGATATACGCTTTTTGGGCTCTGGACCACGTTGCGGTCTGGGTGAGCTAATGCTTCCAGAGAATGAGCCGGGCAGCTCGATTATGCCGGGCAAGGTGAACCCGACACAGTGCGAATCACTGACCATGATATGCGCACAGGTAATGGGCAATCAAGTATCCGTTACTATCGGCGGCGCTACAGGACACTTTGAGCTGAACGTATTCAAGCCACTGATAGTGTCCAATGTCCTGCGCTCCATACGCCTGCTAGGTTTGTAGAATTCTGTTATTTTTTTTATTTTAAATCGTCATTCGTGTTCCTAACACTTAATTACAGCGGATGGTAGCGTAACCTTCAGCAAGAACTGTGTAGAGGGCATTAAACCAAACATTGAACGCATTGCGAAAATCATGAACGAATCGCTAATGTTGGTAACAGCTTTGAATCCGCATATTGGCTACGATAAGTCGGCCAAGATAGCCAAGACGGCGCATGAGAACGGCACCACGCTCAAGGAGGAGGCTTTGAAGGCTGGAGTCACAGAGGAACAGTTTAAAGAATGGGTAGATCCCAAGAAAATGCTGGGTCCGAAGTAAATGTCCAATGATCAAAATTCCATTTTTCTTCATTCTATAATTCAGCACAGTTGCCATAATCAATAACAAAATACAATTTAGTATTATTATATATAGTACATTAGCATCCAAGAAACAGCTGATTATTTTTTATTTAAGTGTTTGAGGTTTGCGCCTATGGGAAAAAATACATTTTTAAATATTTGTGCGCTAAACAGGAGTAGTAATAGTTAAATTTCGAGGAAATTTAATTTTAACACACTTTTGTTTTGTTTTTATATCAAGTTTAATGGACACCAGCCTGCCTTGTTCAAAAATACGCGCTAAGCGCTAACTTGCATCAGCAATCGATATAATCGATCATATCGGTATATTAGAATCTGGTCACCAACGTTCACACTATATGTATAACTATCGACAACGCATACGCGAAAATATCGATATTGATAAAGTAAAACTCTACACATCAAACTGACAGCTGATTATATTCCTGAAAAGTTCTTTGTTTTTATTGTAACATGAAACTGGTGCTACAACAAATATATATTTCCATTTATTTTACACATTATAAGTAAAAAATTACCGTTTAGTAACACATATTGTTTTGTTTTTTTTTAAGTGTTTTATTGTGAATTGACATATGGTAGTTGTGATTATCTAATTTACTACCACAAATCCAACTGCAGCAAACGAACCTATAATTTATCGATGTTTAACAAATTGTTAACAACGAGGGATACATAAATAGAACACACAAACACAAGCGAACGACGATTTAACTAGGTGGCTGCTGAAAAATCAATCAAAACAAGGCAAGTTCAGCAACAAAAATTATCAGTTCTTATCCATAGAGCAAAATCTAACTTCTCATACACGTTGAACTAATAACTGTATTGAAAAGGAGTTTCAATTTACATTTACATTTGGATTTCATCACTATTTGACTGTATAGTAATGTACATACGTATATTTTTATATTAACTGCAGTGACTGCGACTGTTTCTACGACGCAATACCAAAATAATCGGCAATCAAGGTAGCTATCGAATATCGATAGCCGGTAATCGAACCTTAAGCATATGACAAAAGGTGGCGCCGCAGTCGTAAACAGCGACAAGGACGATAAACAAGGCCCTAAAGCGTACGCCAAATAAAAACAACAACAATCAAAAGGTGAGCTCATTACCAAATTGAGTTGAGAATTCCAGATCAGTATGCTGGTTCACTAAATCATTTTTGACTTGTGAATTGAGTCAGTGGTTCAAAACTATTTATTATAAATAATATAAAATGAATATCTTGGTCCTTAAATATCTAAATTCAATAAGTTGGTTATACAGATAAACTGATATCAATATAAACAGCTTTATAAATGAATTACAAAATAAATTCATTCGCATATTGAAATGACTCTGTTCAATTGAACTTATTCCAATACAACTGCAAATAAACAATAATTTAGCACATCTCTTTTTATAGGCGATTTGCCTGTTGTTGATAGGGACTACAACAACAAAAAACAAACACAAGTTCGTAGTGCTCTTGGTAAAAGAAAATGTCTGTAAGACTGTTAACCGTGCGACTGGTCAAACATGGTCGCTACGTTTTACGAAGCTATTGGAAACGTGAAATACACTCCAACATTTTGGAACAAAACAACTTAAAGACACGAAGCAAGCGAGGCTTTCCCCTTTCCGCCAATGTTTTGCGGGTGAGTGCAATGTACCTCAATAATGCTTCCATGACATTTGCTTTCACGCTCAATCACGAGCATCATCCAAATAATCATGATCCTTAACCAAATCTGCATATATGTATATCAAGCATATAACTACAAGATCGGAAAATTAAAAAAGATACGCATATCTTTAGACTGCCGAAGCTATAGCTATATATTTCAATTTAAATTTTCAACCGATCTTGCCTATGGCAGCTACATGATATAATCAGCCGATTTTGATCCAATGTGGTTAGATTATCGTAAATATAATAAAAATTGGTAGGATTGGTTAAGATATGTCCAAACATATACGTGGTATGTAAACTAAGAGACTATATAGTCACAGCTCGACACCCTGATCAAGAAAATGCGTAGTCGGGGTCGAAATATCGAAAAAAAAACAATACTAAATGTTGCAAAAAAAATATTAATTTCAATTGCCAATAATTTGATTAAAATCGAGAGGCAAGTACTTAGTTCGGTAGAATGTACTATATTCTAGTTTAAAAGACTAAAATCTAAGAAAACATTATCCATAGACTATATTTATATATCCAATATCTTAATGAAAAATTGAAAGAAATAATATAAAAATTGAATTAAAAACACCCAACTATCATAATTCACGGCAAATGTCATATAAGCAGAATTCATTATCTAATTAATGAAATTAATGTTTTAATTGTTTATTTTAGAACACAGCAGCACCTCTGCAGCCGGCTAATATATTGCCACGCAGCGTACCCAGCCATGTCGCCAGTCCCGCCAATGGTGGACTCTTCCGATTTGGGCAGCATGCACGCAAGCTGTTCATTGACAACATATTGAACCGGGTGACCACCAACTATTCAGAGGAGCTGCGTCAACGTGCTACACGCAAATTATTTTATGGCGATTCAGCGCCATTTTTTGCACTAATTGGCGTCAGTCTGGCCACTGGGTCGGGCGTGCTAAGTAAAGAAGATGAACTTGAGGGCGTTTGCTGGGAAATACGTGAGGCGGCTGGTCGCTTGCAGGCAGCCTGGAATCATGATGAGATATCCGAAACGCTAAACAGCACCTTCAATATTGATCAACTGGAAGTGGGTCCACCAATTGCTAAGGGCTGTGCGGCTGTTGTCTATGCGGCTAATTTTAAACAGAATCCCGAAACTACAACGATGCCCAGCGAGAATATTGGCAGCCCAGCTGCGGCAGCCGGTAATACGTTGGATAATGCTAGCTGGAACCATGAAATGATGTCACCGCTGCAGAATATGTCACGTTTTGTGCATAACTTTGGGGGCTCTGTTGACAATATTTATAACAATTACAGTCAGCCAACTGCAGTTTCTGCCTTTGTTGAGGGTCAAACAACTGCCGGACAACAGCAGCAGGAGCAACTGCAGCAGCAGCAGCAACAGCAACAGCAACAACAGCAGCCGCAACCACAGCAAGCACATCCTGGCCTCCAACAAGAAGAGATCAATGCCTTGGCAGCAGCTGTTGGCTCCATTGATCGCTATCCATTGGCACTTAAAATGATGTTCAACTATGATATACAAAGCAATGCACTGTCCATACTGCGTGCCATGTACAAGGAGACAGTGCCAGCACGTCAGCGTCGAATGAATGCCAGCGCTGATGAGTGGGAGCGTTTGTTGCAACATCAAACATTGACGCTGCCGCCGCATCCGAATGTTGTATGCATGTTTGGTTTCTTTTGCGATGAGGTGCGCAATTTTACGGATGGCCATTTACTGTATCCGATAGCACAGCCCCAGCGTATCAATCCCCAAGGCTATGGACGGAATATGTCGCTGTATTTACTAATGAAGCGCTACGATCACAGTCTACGTGGTCTTCTCGATGCAAGTGAGCTGAGCACACGCACAAAGATATTGCTTCTCGCCCAGATGCTTGAAGCGGTGACACATCTCAGTCGGCATGGTGTGGCCCATCGGGATCTAAAATCAGATAATGTTTTGATTGAAATGCAGTCGGATGATGAATCACCATTGCTGGTGTTATCCGATTTTGGATGCTGTCTGGCGGACAAGGTGCATGGACTGCGTCTACCCTATGCGGCCAATGATATCGACAAGGGCGGAAATGCTGCACTAATGGCTCCAGAAATTTTTAATACACAGCCGGGGCCATTTGTCGTACTTAATTATAGTAAGGCCGATTTGTGGGCATGCGGTGCATTGGCATATGAAATCTTTGGTCTGCCCAATCCCTTCTATTCGGCCAGCGGTGGTTTGGCGCGTGCCCAGGGCGAGCTCACTTATTCGCTGAGGAATAGCGACTACAGACACGAGCAATTGCCGCCGCTGGGCCATGCCTGCCCACCACTGCTGCAGCAGCTCATCTACAATATACTAAATCCAAATCCGTCGAAACGCGTTAGCCCAGACATTGCGGCCAATGTGCTGCAGCTGTTCCTCTGGGCTCCATCTAAATGGCTCAAGTCCGGCGGCATGCCCAGCAGTCCTGAGGTGAGTTAAGTCAACAATCTGTAAAATTTTTACCAACATTTCTGTGTTTCCCTTACAGATCTTGCAATGGCTGCTCTCATTGACCACCAAAATCATTTGTGAAGGCCGTCCACAGTATGGAAATAGCAGCTATGGCGAAGCCGGACGACGCGGCTATGTTGAGTATCTGCTCATTTGTAGCTTCCTGGCTCGTGCTCGCCTACGTCGTATTCGTGGTGCATTGAATTGGATTCAAAACGTGGTTTCTGCGTAGATATGGATGCAGAGGGTAGAGAGTGTTGGACCGATGGACAGATAGACACCTCAGCGGGTGTTGTTTTCTTGTTATTCTGAGAAGTGAAATGAAAATAGAAAAAGCGTGTGATACCTTAAATATATAGTATATATATACAACATACATACATACATATTTTATAAATATTACAAAATTAGCCGCATACAAAACCTGAAGCATTCTATTTTTATACCTTTGCTATGGGAATTTAAACATGAGTATATGTCATGGGAGAGATACATCTTTGACCCTGTCAAGTATTATTTTGATTTTTCAGCCTAGAATAAACTTTGAAATTGGCATTTAATTGTAGGAAACAGGCTATGGAGGCACTTTTTATACATTTAAAAAGTACGAACCCAATTTACAGAGTCTGCATGTTTCCCAAGTATTGTTGTATTGATGAAAATGTTATTTCTATTAAGATTGGTAAGTTCCAGGAAGCGTCTATTCTAGACGGAAGACTTTTTAAAGTGTCAGTCAAATCATTGTTTCAAATTTATTTTATTTACTATTCTATGAGATTTTCCGTAACCATTAAAGAAAAATATTTCCTGAAGCAATGAAAATAATATTCCCTAGGTGCAATTGCGATTTCAGAGTGCAGATCAAAACGTTTTTGGTCTTTCTTTATATCCCCTAAGAGTGAGACTATTCCAGAAGAAATCTGTTTCTTGGACTTGATAGTCTCCGAAATCTGTGTGTTCATACAGACAGACAGACGGAACGGGCTAGATCGACTCAGCTTATTGATATTTTGGTAACTTTGATTAGCGCATTTTAAGGTATACTTTACTAAACTGAATAAATTGGCATTTCAAAGATTGATTTTGATCAGAGCCGAAAAAATGTGTTGCCAATAACGTTAGCAATAATCGGCAATAAAAAAAAGATATTGCATAAAACATTTTTGCATTAAAGATAGTACAACGTAACTATAAAGATTGAGTAAATATAATGAACACTTAGAATCACAAACAAATTTGGCTAGAGCAATGATATTTCTTAATTTTAGTTTCTTATTTTCTTACTATGTGCAAAATAATTTTGTTTATTATATGTACATATTTTTTTTTCCTTATAAACTATGTTGATTTCAGATATGTAGAAACTAATTGATTCCGGGATACATTTTTCCAAAGCAAGCCAATAAGCCTTTTAAATCCTGCGATTCCTCTAGATATTGCTTGATATTGGCAAATCTGGGATTTTTAGGACACATTTGAACCAGCGAAAGACGAGCTTGATTCAGTCTGATTGTTATTGAACACTTGTGTCCGTAATCAAATTTGTACAGTCTTCCATTGTCCTTATCGTGAGTTAGCAGCAGGGTACAGCCAAATTCATTGAGATTATGACTGAGCATTTGAACAAATGTCACATCATTTTCGTTTTCTAAACCAATACAGGAATTGTATTAAGAAATATGTAAGTTCATTTTAATTGCATTTATGCATACCCAATACGTTGAATTCGTTTAGTTTTTTACGCTCAGCGTCAACTATTTGATAATTTTGGTACAATTCTGAGCAACGCCCCTGAAATTCGCTGGTAGAAGTTGCCGTCTTTTGTTGACATTTGGATTCTGTGATGGCGTCGTCAATATCCTGCGCCATGGAATTGATCTTGGCATGAGCCAAGTGCATTACGGCAAGTCTATCCTTAACTTTATGTAGCTCGTTGTTATTTAAAGCCATTTTGACAACAACAATTATGAAGGTAAATTATATTTGGAAACGCGCTTCGACAACAGCAGTCGAGAAATCGATATCAATATCGATTGTTTAAGATATCGCAATTATTGTCATTTTTGGACTACCACAAACGGGGTTAAATTTTCAAATCAGTTATTAATCGATAATCAAAGTTTAGAAAACAGTAAATAAAATTCGAATTTAATATTCTTTTGTTGCAGTCTTGTATATATCTTGTATATATCAGAATAACAATACAATTAAATATAAATAAAACAAAAAACATTTAAGGTAAATTGCTTTTATATGTATATAAAAAAATTTGTTTAAAATATGAGAAGTCTGTTCAAACATGAATAGCTTTAACTCTGAAAGAGTTGACAACTAATATATTACGTTTTAATATAATTAAATCATTTAAACAAAGTTTTATGTTTCAACACTGCTCACGCACAACTTGTGATCGTAGAATGAGCAGGTGGCCATGTGTAATCTATGCGCGCCATTGTCCGACAAATCCTGCTTATCGATACTTGGCGCCCAATCCGCACCATAACATATGCTCGAATGTTCATCGTAAGTGCCCAGCAAACTGAGCTCAGTATTTTTTAGATTAACAATGCTAAAATTTTTGTACATGCATGCGGAAAGAATTAGATCCTTGTTTTGTGGATGGGGTTTAAGGCGCCAAATACCGCCATTTAGATTCAACTCGGCCAGGGTGCATTTCATGGAACGTGTATCAAAGAGTCGCAGCTGCTCATCGTAACTGCCCGTAAGCAGCTGGTGTTCATATTGTGGATGACTTAATAGACATGTAACGCCGGCACCGTGTGCCCTATTTGTCCAGCAGCGCTGTTGCTCATCCGTGCCGCTGCGCAAATCGTAGGCATGCAAGAGGCAATCATCGCCGCCAGTATATACACGCTGCGTTGACCAGCGATCAAAGGCACACGTCCATGCCTCAAAACCGTGCGCATGCCATGTGGACAGCTTGGTTAGTTCGCCCTGCGCCGTATATTGCAGCTGATGCACATTGCCCAGTGAATCCGATACTAGCAGCTGCACAGCGTCGTCACAACGTTGCCAGTCCAGTGCCAAGGCCAGCACTGGCTCAGAATCCATCAACGTATAACTGGTGCGCTGCTGCAGTCGTCGTTCCGCGTGCAACAATTCATAGATCTGGAGCTCACCCAAGGCATTAACAGTGGCCAGCAGCGGGCCACTGTCACAGCACCAAGCTGGCAGCCACTTCATGTCCAATATGGCTGCCGTTTCAACACACTGCAGCCTGTCCAGCGCGTTGTTGTGTCTATCAAAGGCATACAGATAGACACGACCCTTGCGTGGTCGGTTTGTCTTTGGTGCATCGCACTCGGCGTCTGTCTCCTCGGTCTCAACCAGCTGATAGGTGCCACAGGCAAAATAGCCTTCATGCGACTCATCATCCTGGGTACACCATTCCACCGAATCGGCCGAGTACTCGGTGTCCACACTGTGCAACGTTGTGATCTTCATGGCTAAATTAAATTGGGGATGAAATTAACGCAACGATATATCGATATTTTTATATTAAATATTGCTCTTCGATTTAATATTGCTTGCAATAATCGCTTCAATATCGATATTGCTTTAAACATCGTTTTAAATATATCGCACAACTTGTACACAATTATCGTTTGCGGCTGGCATAACAATTGCTATTTTGACATAAAAAAACTCATAAAATGATGTTTCACCAAAAATTGCTTCTCATAAATAAGTCGAATTTACTTGTTACTTCTCGATACTATAGAAATATAAAGCATATTAAAACAAATAAACGAATGCAACGACCACTTCGTGGCCGGTACATGGTAACAAATTGAACATAATATCGATATGACAAATATATATATTCTTATTGCTCGTTAGATTTATTTGTATGTTTTGCTACTTTAAAAAATTAATATGTAATTTCTACTTAGTGCTCAATTTATAGTCTACAAATTATGAAATTTAGGCGTAGTTGTTCACTTTTTCGCTTATTACATTACATAAAAGGTGATCGGTATCGCTATGTTATCGATAGCCGTGACACCTCTTAAAAAATTCAAAAGTTACAATTTCTATACCTATTTTATATGCAATACATTGATTTTTATCCATTTGTTTTTTGTATTTCTTACTCTGTTGTTAGCTGCAAAATTCATGTATGTATAGTGCTGCATGTGTGTAGTTTGTGTCTGTATGTAGTTTGTGTGGGTGCGTTTCGTTTCGTTAACGGTTCGTTTCTCACACTATCCTGAATTGGGTAAGCGTCATCAAACAGGCGCATTCTAACGGCATATATGATGGCTTATACAGATAATATACCTTTTCTTTATACATGTGTTTATGATGTATGTACAAAATACGATCAAATATCGCAGTATTGCACTCTCTCGCTCTCTCTCTCTTGCTTTCATTTTATAACTATTGCACTAACGTATTCTTATAGTATTAATCGTACACGTTAAACAATTAAGTCAATTTTAAGACGCGTTTCTAATAAAAATACAAATGTTTATATACATATATATACCTTAGTTCGTATATGCATGTATATCGTAATTTAGAATTTACGTAATGGCAATAGGCCAATATTAAACTCTCTCTCTCTTTATCTTTCGATCTGAATCTTAGGGATATCATTTTTGCAAACATTCTTTTATACAAACGCATCAAATACCCAGAAATATGCTATGCTACAATAGAAATTTAAAATATAATAATAATAATAAACACTGCCAAGAAACGTTCAAAAGACGGGATAGCGGACGAGACAAATTTTCGATGTCATCTAATCAATTAGCGCCAACAATAGTCCAAATAAATCGTATATATATATATATATACTATATACATGCTTAAGATATCTACATTTATATATAATAGTTGTATTACAATTTTCACTACACACGAACTTTCGTTTCCAAATAATTAAAGATTGATTTTAAATACAGGAAAGACGAAAATTAAAAAAAATAATAAAAATTTTATAATACTTTGGATTCCACTAACTCAAAAGTTTAAAACATTTGAAAATCATTTAATTGAAATTAAGAACAAACTTAGGTTGTAATTTCTACAGGCTCAACTTTGGGTATTATATTGTCATAATTTTTAGTAATAAAAAAACAAATAGAAAAGACAAAACAAATATGTCATATATATGCATATTATAATAATAATATTATTATATTATATAGTGGCGTATTATCGTCATTTATGTTGTATCAAAGATTGACATATCTCACGATATATACACATGTCTCATAGCTTTAGAATGATATTTTATAGGAATCGAAAATGTTGGGACTTTTAATTAATTCTCATAAGCTAGTTCCGATTATAGTTTCAATCGAAAATCTATACAACTTTTATATGCTATATATATAGTATATATATATATATATCTGGACATCTCTTTTACTTTCCGGCTAGCAAATTGTGGACTAATTGTGGCGCTTTCGCGATACTCATTTGGTTTTCATGACTATTATCGGTTCGAGTATCTTAAGCATATCGTTGTTTTCCGGCGCCCCACCGGCTCCACCACCCCCAGGTCCGCCAGGGCCACCCGGCGCCGTCGTCTGCAATTTACTGTAGCCGCCCTGTTGATGCTGACTGAGTGTCACCAATCGCTGCTGCTGCTGATTGATGACAATGGCCTCGTGGTGTGATTGCTGCTGCTGCTGCTGTTGTGGCTGCTGCTGCTGCTGTTGTAAACTATTGGTCATTTGCTGTAGCTCGTGCTGTTGCAGCTGGAGTGCAGCCAACTGTTGATCATTGGAGTTATCGCCATCCAGTTGAGAATCGGTTTTCACCGCAAAACTATCACCGCCATCTGTATCATTATCATAGAGCTGTTCGGTTGTTTCCTCCTCGGTTTTGGCATGAAACTCGGCGCTGGCACTGCTACTGGTGCGCGGTGTATGGCTGCGCATGCGTCGCAATCGTGCATATTCCGCCTGTTTGGATAAACGCTCCTTGCGCTCATCACTGTTCTCTGTGGCACGGATTTGGGCACGTTTGAGGCGCGCCCGTTCGCTTAACTTTTGCAGACGTACGGTACGCTGTTCGGGCGATTCATTTGCACGCACCGCACGCTGATGTGCTGCCATTTTGTCCAAACGTAAACGCTTCTCATCCTCCGTTTCATATTTGTTGGCGCCACTGCGACGCGGCGTTGATGGTGATTGTACAATACCATCGCCATCTGCCGTGGAATGTGCATGTATGTGGCCCTGATCTATAGATTGGCCGCGTCCGCGTCTTTGCCCAGTTAAATGCGGCGCGGCCAACATTTGATTAAGCTCCTGCTCCAGCAATGAATTGGCCTTCAAGTGATCATCATTGGTTGTTAGCAAACTTGTTTTACGCGGCCTACCGCGTCCCATTTTTGGGAATTCCTGCACAAGCTGCTGCTGTTGCTGTTGTTGCTGCTGCTGCTGTTGTTGTTGCTGCTGCTGCTGCTGTGGCTGCTCCAAGCCGGTCACTGTTAACGTGGCATTTGTGCCCGCCGGCGCTGTCAATATATTATATTGGCCAGTTGCTGTCGGACTGCTGCCACCGCTGGCGTTGGCAAAATGTACGGGCGTAAATGGTGGCGGCACCGTATTCGGTCCAATGCCCAACTGGAAGCCATTATGATACATGGGATAATAGGCAGCTGTTGCTGTGCCCGCACCATTCGCTCCACCAGCTCCACCAGTGCCGCCCGTTACAGTTACGGTGCCGGTGCTGCTGCTATTCGTTGCTGCCGTTGCCGGAAATGTGGCCAGATATGGGAACTGATTATAAAGCTGTGTGGTACCTGGTTGTCCCGCTTTCAGGGCCTTCTGTTGCTCAGCAGCGGCCACAATTACCTTGGCCTCATTCTGGGCCAGACTAACAGACCCGCTGTTATCGTTCGTCTCGTTGCCGGACTGTAAAATTGTTAGGTTAAAGAAAAAAGAACAAACATACAAGAGCAAAAATAGAGTATGCAAAAAAAGAAGGTTTGTGTATCAGTGTATATGTGTGGAAGTTTTCAATTGTTAGAAATAAAATATATAGTTTATATACTTGTTATAAATTCAAGTCAAAGCATCTCTAACTCAACCTAACCTAACATTTAACCTCTAAACCTAACCTCTAAGCCTAACCTAAAATATAACTCAAGCATTAATTCAATAAATTAGGTATTATTGCTAAATGGGCATAAAAGATTGTAAAATATACACATTTAATCAATTTAGTGTTAGTTGGAACTTATCTAACTCAATAATAATTTAAAAAAAATTAGATTTAAAAACTCTGCAAGTTATTATGAAAAATTATATCTCTCGGTTCCCATTTTTTTTTTAACTATCAATTATTTCGTTAAGCAATTAAAAAAAATTATTTCAAACTCTTCAGTATAATATTTAGCATTAATTCTAACCGGGCACCGTAAATAAAGATTGTGTTTTATTTTTTTAATCAACTTAATGGAACAGATTAAAAAGTTGATATTTAATTTTTATTTCTCAATTATTATTTTATTTTCAAAATTTGTTTTTTCTTTCTGAAAATAATTTTTTATGTACTTCTTGGCTTTATTATTTTATTATTGAAAAAGAATATCAAACTTTTCACCTACAGCTATAAAAACGTCTTAAAAAAGTATCTTGATTTATATTTTTTGAGCAAAGAATTAAAAACTCATTTAATTAAAATGTTTTTTTTTTTGAGTTTTATTTTTAATTGCTCAAAAATAATTATTATTGCCTTAATTTATTTAAGACTCTTATAATTTGAATTTTTTATGTTTAATAAAAAAAATGTATTTAAATCATTACGGTACTTGATTTTAAGAATTTAACAAAAATATGTTTAAATTTCCTTGAGCTAAACATTAAAATTGAAGATTTTGTCACAAAATACATATTTAATAAAAATATATATAAAGAAAATATATAATTTTTATCTTTAAATTAAATAACTCTATAAAT
Source organism: Hirtodrosophila alboralis (assembly GCA_035043045.1). NCBI lineage: Eukaryota > Metazoa > Arthropoda > Insecta > Diptera > Drosophilidae > Hirtodrosophila > Hirtodrosophila alboralis. The sequence continues at coordinate 365,879 of JAWNNH010000097.1, forward strand.
TTGAGGTTAGATAAGTTCGAGTGCATATACTTTCTTTGATTATTCCTATTTAGGATTATCCCCCATCTTGTTTTTATATAAAAACCAAAATTAACTTGGCTAATCTGTTTTCTATGCTTAAAAACAATTATGTTTTAAGATTTGCGTATCTAGGAGCTTGAAAATTTCGGAATTTTCCTACACGTTAGGCTAAAAAATCATTTAGGGTTAAAAAAATTAAAAACAAATAAAATAATAGAAAAAAAGAGACGAAAGCAAAAGATATATTAATAGCTATCTACAAATATTAAGGACTTTATGCCACCCATGATACAGGTTGCCTATGGGGCAAGCTGGCTTGGGTGGTGGGGTTAGGGCCGGGTTGCACTCACATTAACGTGGAGCGAGCGAGGCAGACAGACAGACAGACAGAGAGACCATATTGTGAAAAGAATTGAAGACACATTTGAAAAAGTTTTTTTTTTTTGTTTTGGGCATTAGACAAAATTGCATTTTAATTTGCTTTTTTTTCGATAATAGTAGAGTATATACAAAAGTTGATCATGTTTTTTTGTTTTTTGTTTTGTTTTTTACAAAATGTTAAATGTATTTATGTTATTTTATATGCTATAAAATTATAGAACTTTTCTTTCTTATATTTTATGCTTCAATTTCTCTCTCTATCTCGCTTGCTCTCTCTGTATCTGCCTCACTCTCTTGATCTATGCAGTTTCTTTAAACAACAACAAAATGAAACGAAACAAATGTTTTACAAATAACAAAAAAATTTAAAACAAATACAAAACTCTATAAATGTTTATAAAAAAATAAAAAAAAAAGAATAACTTTGGCTTTTTCAGTTTTCGTTTCGTTTTGTTTCTTAATTTTTTTTTTTTAGCATATTTTATATGTGATGCTTCGTCTGGGTGGGGTCTTTGGAGGGGGGATTTCGCTTGTCTCTCTTGTCTCTCTCTCTCTCTCTGCTCCTCGCCCCGCTCTACTACTCTGGCGTCGTTGCCTGGATACGCACCTGAAGTTCCTGCTTCTTAGCGTATTTGTGCTGATAGAACTCAAGCTGATTGGCAATGCTAAAGTGGGGCACATGTGCCTGCAGCAATTTACCAGTTTTGCCCGGCTCATCGCCATAGATTTGTTGCACAAATATGCTGCCAGCTTCGGCGGCATTGCTGCCACCGGCAACACCATCGATCAGCTGTTGGGCGCCCAATGAATAGCGCGGCTGTTGCTGCTGTTGTTGCTGTTGCAGTTGCTGCTGCTGTTGTGTCAGTTGCTGCTGCTGCTGTTGTGTCAATTGCTGCTGCTGCTGTTGCTGTGGCTCTTGCTTTAGCTGCATTGTTGGCCTCAACGTTCCCGGCGCTATAAACATATTTTGGCCCATATACTCAATCGCCTGATGTTGCTGATAGGCAGCTGCTGCTGCTGCCGTTACCAAATGTTGCTGCTGCTGCTCATCGTTGCCGCTATTTGCTGCTGCAGCGGCGGCGGCTGCGGCTGCTGCTGCGGCGGCAGCTGCTGCTGTTGCTGCTGCCGTTGTTGTGTTGTTGCTGCTGCTATTGCTGCTATTGTTGGCGATGGCGTTTGCTGATGATGTTGATGATGTTACGTTTGCCTGATTTAAATTAATATTATGCTCATTATTACAATTGGCTGTTTGGCCAGCGGCGGATGCAGCCGCGGCAGCAGCTGCAGCGGCTGTTGCCACAGCAAGCACCTGCTGCTGCTGCTGTTGCTGCTGCTGCTGCTGGGCGGTCAATGAATTTGAATTTGTCGATGTGGTCGATGAAGACGACGACGAATTCTGTGGCACGCCATGCACCTGCACCTGATGCTTGTATATCTTTTTCTTTTCTCTGACCTTTTTCGCATAATCGTTCAGCTTTCTCAGTCTTTCCTTGCGCTCCTCTGTCGATTCGCTGGCAATGCGTTGGCGTGCTCTCGCCGCCATCTCGGCCAGACGAATTTTACGCTGATCGGGCGTCTCGCTGGCCCGATACATGCGCATCCTTTCGGCCAGTTTGGCCAAACGTTTGGCCCGCTGATCCGGTGATTCCATTGCTCGTCGCAAACGTTGACGTGCCGCATTGCGTACCAAACGCATTGCACGCTCCATATCCGATTCGTTTTGTCTTCGCTGGCGATTCGCCTCGGCATTACGTAGTAAACGTTTACGGTATTCGTCTTCGCTTTCACGCTGTCGACGCTCACGCATCCTTTCAGCATTGCGTGCCAAGCGGCGCTGACGTGCCTCAGGACTCTCGTTCCAACGCTGCTGATGATGATGATGATGCTGTTGATGATGTTGTTGTTGTTGCTGCTGTGTCAGTTGTTGCTGCTGCTGCTGTTGTTGCGTATTGTTTAGTGAAACTGAACTGACACTTGAGGCGGGTCCTAGAGGTGTTGCCGACGTTTGTTGTTTAAGCGATAGAGGCTGTGTATAAGCGGGTAATGTTATTTGCAATTGTTGCTGATGAAATTGTTGCTGTTGCTGCTGCTGTTGCTGTTGTAGATGATGTTGCTGTTGTTGAAATTGTTGCTGTTGCTGCTGTTGTTGTTGCTGCTGCTGCTGTTGTTGTTGTAGTTGCAACTGTTGCTGCTGATGGGTCGACAATGGTAACAACAGCGCTGATGGATGCTCAATAAGTAGGCGCGCATTTGGACCATTTATTGCTAGCACATGCGTCGCGTACTGCTGCTGCTGCTGATGATGGTCAAGTGTCGGCTCTATCTTTATCCCATTGGGATCTGGTTCCATTATTTGGCCAAACCTGAACAACAATCGAAATTGTCGTCAACTCGTTGATTGAACGTCGTCGTCTTGATCGATATACGCCGTATGCAAATGGAATATTAATCGCTGCTTCTTCCAGTCAACAATCAGCGATAAATTTGTCCACTTGGTGATATCGATAACTGCTGTTGCTCGGGCGACAAAAACATTGACGTTTTGGTCGCCGCATTTAACAGCCGTTGTTGTTGTTTTTCTTTTCTTTTTCGTTCCTTTTTCTGGTCTGCCTTTCAATTGGCGCTTGTTATGCTTGTTGTTGCTTTTTATTTGTTGCTTTTCAACTTTTGTTCGTAGCAGTAGTTATATAAAGAAATGCGCCTAAATATCGTTATCGATATCGATATCGCTGTGCATATATAATGTCCGTGTGTGTGTATATATGTATATATATATAGTTTTTTGTTTATTTGTGTGCGTTTTCTTTTTTAACAACTTTTGGCTGCTGATGATGCTACTCTCTCCTTCTCTTTCTCCCGCTGTCTCGCACTCTCTCTTACCGTTGCTGCTCTCTCGCTCTCCCTCGCAATCGGTGTGTGGCTTTTGGTTGCTATTTCAGTTTCTGTTTTGCGCATCACCTATTTTTTCCTTCTATTTTTTTTTTTTGCAATAGCAACAATATGCTTTTAAAAATGTTGTCCGCTGCTGCTGTTGTTGATGATGATAATGATGATGACGCTGCCTCAGCTATTTATTCCCTTTTCTTCTTCCTCTTGCTAGCTAGTGTTGCTGCCTCGCGCCGCCTGCACATGCAAATGTCAAAAATCATTCATACACATACACAGAGACATAATCAGGCAACAACAAATGGAAATAACACGTACGGTTTGTGTCCCAGCTAAATGAATTGCGCACCATTCACCGATGTCTGTTGTCTTAGTGCAAAATTTATTGTAAATTATGCTGCTTTTACTATATTTGTCGATTTTCAATCTTGGTTCGTTTTTTTTTTTTTTGGCTACTTTTGGTGCGTGCGCACGTTTCTTCTTCTTGTTTGATAGTAAATGACAATTGGCGCCGCCAACGCCGCCGATGTGTATTCCAATAACTATACGGCTTCCAGTGACTTCCAATCGATTTTTCACATGATTATATGTACATGCATACACACATACGTATGCATGAAACACACACACAACTTAAGCGAACGGCGCTATCTTTATATATATACATATGTGTATGTATGTATAACATATATGTATGTACGTATATTTATGTAAATTTGTCTTTTATAAATATTTTGAAGCGATCTGCCACAATTGTTGCATCAGTCGCAATTGCTTAAGTTAATTTTACTTTGCATTCCGTGTTTGCCGCTTTAATTTATCGGCATTTGTGCAATACACACACACACACATACGCATTCACTCAGCCGTCGCCTTATTAAAATGTATTCACCGTATGCATATTAATATTAATTCAGTTTTCCATCTAAAGGCATTTAGTTACACATATTTATTGAGTAATTTATTTGCGCGCCAATTTCACTTGTTTCTATTGATTAAGTATAAGTATTTGTTTTTGAAAAAATTAAAAAAAACGCGCTAAAATTTCCGGCAAGCAAAATGCTCCGTCGATTTCTGTACCAACGCACACAACAACACATTAAAAAATAAATACAACTGGAAGTTGGAAACTGGCTGTGTACGTGTGTGTATGTATACATGTAGCATTAGCGATACCATTTCCAGTTCCAATGCTATCGAAAATATTGCGCGCAATTTCGATAAGTGCTCTCAGTCTGTTTCGATAAGAGCGCCTGACGTTGCTTTTACTTATCGATAACAATTGTTTTTAAATAGGATCAACGAAATACAATTATTAAAATTATATTAAATGATCGCATTTGTTTGCTTTTTAGTCGACTTTAATTATTTAATTCCCATATAATAAAATAAGTGTCCCCCATTTAAAAATTGTGAATGCAACTTTATTCAAGTATTCATTTTTTTTGTTGTTTTGTTTTTTGTTTGCTTTTTGTGTTGATTTTCTTGTTCATTTTTTGTGTGTTTTTGTTGTTTTGTTTTTTTGTTTTTAGTGTACATAGAATATTACAATTACATAAAAGATATTTTATAATATTACATCAAAACAATGGGGTAAAAAGATTAAGAAAAAACAATTTGAAATTTCGACTAGAACTTAAGTGTTACGTTTACTTATGTTTGTTTATTTAATGTTTCTTCTTTAAATATATGTATGTATATATATATATATATTTTTTTTTTGTTTTTGTTAATTTGCTCATTGTTTTTTGGGTGTGTGTGTTTGTGTATGTATTTGTTTTGTTTTGATTTTAGTGGCAAATATGGTTTTTGGGCTCCTATATAAATCGTGTGTTTAGGGGCGAGGCTTTAAATGTTGCTATAACAATATGCCATGTACATATGTATGTTGCATTTATGTATATATGTATGCATGTGTGTGTGTGTGTGTGTGTATACACAAAATCCTGTGTGGATTGCTGGTGTTGATTTTCATGTGTGCTTGGGGCATTTGTATAATAGCATAGGGGAAGCACACACACACACACACACACACACACACACACACACAAACACACATACAACACATCCCCAAGTTTTTGGGGGGTTGCATGTTACTCTGGACTAGGGTGCCTCAAGTGTGGCAAATGGAAAATAGCGTTAAAATTTTATATGAACTTGTTACCCAAATGACAAGAACTAAAGACATTGCCACCTGTTGCAAAAGGCCTAACGGCGAATTGCTTATTGGAAGTATGCAGTTAGAATTCAAATTTGACTGTCAAGTGGACGCATTGGCGGCCATTTGTTTAGATGCAATTGTTGCTATCGAGCCACCCTGTGCATACACATATGTGTATGTGTGCGCTACCTGCCTAACTATGCATGTGTTTGTGTTCGTGTGTCCACATATGGGGTTGAAGTTGACTTTCTTTTGCATTGCTTTTTTTGGGGGGCACGTTCGCTCTCTCTCTCGCTCTCTCTGTCTATTTTGTTCTGCCCTCACATATGTGTACATATCTCTCTCCCATTCACGTGTGTGCGCGCGTGTGTGCTTTGAGTGACGTGCATACATTTACACATGTCTATTTTCTATGCGTTGTGTGTGTATATAATATTCTGTGTGTGTGTGTGTGTGTATTTGTGAGTTGCGCGTATATATATAACTATTTATATATATATATATATATGTATATATAAGTATATATCGTACGAATATAATGCATGCATTATAAAAATACTTTTTTTTTTTTTTACTTTTCATCTTTGTTAATGTTAACTTAAAAAAAAATTCTCGACACTTTATATCCAAAAAAAAAGTGCCATTTTTTTTTATTATGTATGTATGTATGTATGTATAACCGACCAACTGGATTTTGCCATTGCATTTACCCATATTTCTATGTAAATGTTTTGTTTTTTTTCATATATATGTGTGTTTCCTTTTTTTGTTTTATGTATACAATATATAATATTTATAGATGTTTTTTGTTATTGTTTTCTTTCTTTTTTTTCTTCTTTTTTGTTTCCTTTTTTATTCCCTCTTTAATATTTTGTTTGCTGTCTAAAACGACGACGTTGATGACGTTGCTCCTGCTTCAAACATACATATATACGTACGCATGTATGTATGTATGTACATATGTGTGTGTATGTATGTGTAATTTTATTTTAATTCTTCCTTGGTTTCTACTGCAGTTTGTTGCTTCTACATATTTATCTCTTTACTGCTTTATTACAATTCTTCTTCTTCCTCATTCTTCTGGTTTACTTCTGTTTCTGATTAGATTCGGTCCGTTAAGCTGTTGTTGTTGTTGTTGATCGTTTTGTCTGTTATGTTCGTTCTTTTGCACTTGATCCTTACATTTCACTGGTTCGGTTCACTTGCTGGAGCCAGCTCCGCAAGTTCCGCTACCTCTCTGCGTATATGTGTGTGTGTGTGCCTTATGTATGTGTGTCCGTCTGTATGTCTGTCTGTCTTGTTGTTGTTGTTGTCGTTTAGTAGCCCTTAAGCCGATCTTCGAGCGGCGGCTTAATCACCTTGGGCGCACTGGCCCGTGATACACGCATCCTTTCGGCCGCTTTGGCCAAACGCTTTTTACGCTCATCGCTCGATTCGCTGGCGCGTCGCAGTCGCTGCCGGGCGGCGTTCTTCATCAGTCTTAGGGTTCTTTGTACTTCGGTTTCGTTCTGGCGTCGCACCCGATTCGCCTCAGCGTTTTTGGCCAAACGTAGGCGATATTCGGCATCCGATTCCTTTGAGCGTTTATCCCGCATCCGTGCCGCGTTCCTTTCCAGACGTCGCTCCCGCGCCTCAATCGATTCGTTGCTGCGCCGCCTCGCTGCCTTTTGGGCGCGCGACGATTGATGGCCGAGGGCGACGCCGGTGACAACGATGCCAGTGGACAAATGATGGTGCAGGGGATGTGCGGCAGACTGTTGTTGTTGCTGCTGTTGCTGTGGATGCTGCTGCGTATGTTGCTGCTGTTGTTGTGTATGTTGCTGCGTGTGCTGTTGTTGTTGCTGCTGCTGCTGCGTGTGTTGTTGTTGTTGCTGCTGCGTAAGTTGTTGTGAATTGCTGGACTGCGGCTGGAAGTTAGTTTCGCTATTATTGTTGCTGCTATTGTTGTTATTGTTGCTGTTGTTGTTGCTACTATTAACGGCGGCAGCGGCTGCAGCAGCAGCAGCAGCGGCAGCAGCAGCAGCGGCACCTGTACTCGCGCTCGCTGCGGCAGCGGCAGCAACTGTTGTCGTATAATTATTATATTCTATAAGACCCCTGTTGCTTGGGTAAAGATGGTGCATAGGATTCTCATAGTTGAGGTATTCGGGCTTTATGAAGAAGGGGTCACGGGCGGTGAGTGGCGCCGTTGGCGAATTGAGGAAATATAAACGGCTGTGATGATCTGTGGTTATGGTACCTCCGCCGCCTCCCACACCCGCGGACATTGAGGGTTTGTGTGGATCGCTGGGTCGCGATTTGAGGGTATTGCCTATCGATTGCAGTTGTTTCTCAATTTTTATTTATGTTTGCGACAATTTTTGGATTTTCTGTTATGGTTTTTTGTTTTTATTTTTTTTGCGATTTTTTTGCCGCGTATTTGGGCACCGCACAACACACACAATTTAACTGGCCAAAAAAATGTAGCGAGTAAACAACAAAAGCGACATAACTAATCAATATGGAAAAAACTTCCAAATTCTAATTGGAAGAATTTCCACGATACACTTTGGTGATGCACGTACACACAAACACGCATGCACCAATATTTCGCGTGGAAGCGTATTTCGCTCATTTTGCTCAGTTGGTGCTCTCTCGCCAACTTCCAGTTGGGGGGCCTTCCAATTGTCAAAATCAAGCCGGCAAGGTTGCAGTGCACATTTCATGCAGGGCTGCAATGGTATGTGAAATCGTTACAAGTTGATATGAGCTAAAATCTATTATTTATAATGAATATGATATTATAAATACTACAAATTTATATATTATTTAATAATAATTTTAAAAATATTTATGAAGAACAATAAATTTTAAATATAATAAATAATAATAGTATTGGGTTTTTTATAATTTGATATTAAATGTTTAGTTTTTAAACAAAACAAATCAATTGTTATAAATGTAATTGAAACCAGGAAACGTTAAACGTTACAAATAACATTTTTCTTACATTGATACTCGCGGATGTGCCATAGTTTCGATGATTTGAGATTTTCCGGAACGTTAATGCAATGACATATATTTATTTCGTATATTTTTTACATTTAAATCTATTATTTATATATACACATAAAACTGTTCAACCTGCCTAACTGACTGATAAGCGACTCAAACGTCTAAAATACTGAATTTTAGCATTAACTTCCTATTATATCGTAGGTTGGTTTATTAAAATTATATCGGGAAGTGGGTGGAAAATTCAATTAAATTTAATTAAAATAACATTAAAATTTCAGCTGGAGCATCTCAGGTGTCGCATTAGGCTACAATAATAATGATTTAGTATTATATATATTTTGAGAAAATTAATTTGCATTAATTTAATTAATTTTCATTACACAATAACATATATCGTCGGTGTTTACATTAATATTGTGCTAACATTATCTGTTGAGCCAGCAATCGATATAAACTAGTAGCGGTTCGTAACATACTTACTATAATTATCGATATATCGCTTTTACATCAGCTTAACAGCGAATTAACAGTAACATATAACAGGGAGCAACTGATAAGGTAGCGCAAAGAGGCTTATTTTGAATATCGCGTCATACGCTCAAAAGTTTTATATAAACATAAATATCTTGAAAATTCACATAAATTTGTAAAGGACCCCGTTAAACTTATTTTATTTCAAAAATTTATTGTAGACTTGATGACAAAAAATTTATTGCGCAGACAAACGCTGAGCAGTTTAAATTTTGAATTTTAGAGCGTGACGTCATAAGCATAACAGAATTCACGCTCGCAAAATACCGCTGTAAATGATTGAGAGCAGCGCGCAACCTTGTATTTTAAATTCATCATATGCTCATTATTGTATTTTGTTTTTCTTACGCTGTCTTGTTGAAACTTTTGCCGTGAGTGGACGTCTTATGTTTTGTTCTTCTGCGTCGCAGTTAGCGTAGTTTGACTCAAAACAACTCAATAACTGTAACAACAAAAACGACATAAACATCATCAAAGTTTATTCAGCATTGTGTTTACGTTCTGATTAGTAATTTAGAAAATATCAAATTTAACAAACTGTGCGCGCTATTTTTGTTTTTGTTTTGTTTTGATTTTTTTTTTATGTTTTTTGAAAATATATTTTATTTTTGTTCTATTTTGTTGTCTGTCGAAAAGTTTTGATAACTGTCCAATGTGCAAGACAGACGACGTTGTGCAGGTGCTAAAGAACAAATAAAAAACGCGATTTATTAACGAAATTTATGTAAGCACAAAAACACGGTACACATAACATAAATAACTATACAGACGTGCATGCAAACAATCATATACATATATATACATACATAAATATGTATTTGCATGCGCATACATGCAACAACAATATACAGCAACAAACACATTCCAATTTGATTCTGTTGTGTGAAAAACTAATAAGAAAATAAGAGAAAGAAACGTAAAGTAACAGCAGCAGCAGCAGCAGCAGCAACAACAACAACAAAACCATAGGCACGGCAAAGAAGAAGAAAATAGTAATTTTGACTTAATAAAGGTATGTATGCACACAAACACACGCATATGCTTGTATATGTGTCGTTTATTTTACATACAAATGCTACATAAAGTTATAGATATGAATTTGAGTGTATGTCTGTTTATTTATGCATATGTATGTGTGCATATTTCGTTATTAGTTTAACTCTTCAATTTATTATTGTTATTATTACTGCTGTCGTTCGTGTGTGTGTGTGAGTTTGACTGTTTCATTGTAGATGTGTGTGTGTTTTGGCCCCGGTGTTGTGTTACCTCGCATTCGCTTTTGCCTCTTTCGCTAGTTCTTATTGTTGTATGCTATTAACTATGCTCACTTGAGCTGAGCTGAGCCACTGGAATAGTTACGTTAAATCAGTGCGTTCCCTTGGTGTCTTTGTTTCTCTCTCTCTCTCTCTCTGTCTCTATCTCTGTGTGTGTGTGTGTGTGTTTGGCATGCGGCAGAGATTACGTTGATAATGCCCAAGAAATGCCAAGAGAACTTTATGCCTATGCATGTATTTGTTTATTGTTTTTTTTTTTTGATCACCCACATGATAAAGTAAAAACGTCCAGGTTAAAACGAACATACATATATAACTACAACTACATTTGTAGTTACATTTATATGTACATATGTTTAATATGTCTATGTGTGTGTACATTAAATTGAATTAAGTGAAATTTTTTTATTATTGTTAGTGGAAATTTTAATTTATTTTTAGTTGCAGAGCAACGTAACTTTGAACTTTAAATTTATTCATAAAATACTCTCTGACTATAAATGCGTACGTAAATGAATTTATATATGAGTTGTGCATTCCAGTTCAATTGATGGAAGTTCATTTGATCAATTTTGTTTTTGTTTTGTTCTCGCGCGCGCGCTTTCTCTCTCTCGATCACATTCATATTTGAACTAAAGAAAATTCATATTTCTAATTGGAAGAACGAAGAATTAGATAAATATTCCATAATTCTTTCGTTCAGTTTAGTAAACGAACGCGCTTAAATACTACAACTCTATAGTGTGTGTGTGTGTGTTTATTGTTTTTTTTTTCAATTTTTTTTTTTTTTAATTTTGTTATTTATTATTTTCTGTTGAGCTCAATGACCGCGCTAGCTTTAGTTCTATTTAATAAGTTTTAAACAATTTTGTTTATATCGCTGAAAGAAAATTCGGAATTCAAATATTAGGCATGTCTAGTATTACAAATAAATATAAAAAAAATTGTTTAATGTGCTGTAAAAAATTAAATATGCCTCACTGTGAATACATTTCGTTTTAATTAGGAAATATAAATATTTATATATATTTATAAATATTTATATATAAAAATTACTTAGCAACAGCCAGTTCAACATATACAAGCTACAACAAATACATATATACTCCAATTACAATAACTGGAAAATATCAAAGTAAATCTAACTGGAATTGGAATTTTATAAACTGAAAAGCACAAAATGGTTGTCGATCTGACATTTCAAAATGGCTGTTTTGGAAATAATGGCAGACACATAATTATGTACAATATTTTATATTTAAATTTTATTTTATTTTTTTTTGGCAAATTAGTGAATAGTTTTTATTTTATTTCTAATTCTCAAATAGGAATTTTTTAATTAAATTGTGATATGTTTGAAAGAGTCTTTTGAAAGTTTTACATGCCACAATTGAAAATCTTGTTGCACAGATAAACAGACTTAAAAAGGTGCGCGCGCATTCTTAAAGGCATTTTCTCCATTTTTAATGATCCTTTTGCCCTGCCTTTGTCTGCCAACAGCAGCAGCAGCAGCGCAGCAGCAGCAGCAGAGATTAAGCAGCGCAGCAGCAGCGTCCCATCGCTTGGCATTTTACGACACATGCAAAACTCGCTATTTAACATTACCATATCCATTTCCATATGCGACGCTTATAGTCTTAAATACACACACACACACACCTAGCTGCAAACATAGTACAGTGGGCAAAAATAGTTAGCATACACCATGAATTTATTTTTAATTCACAACTGTAATAAATTCAATACAATAACATGTACATATATAAACTTCAAGCAGTTCAACGACCATTTAAATCAAGCAGTGCAAACAAATATTTAAACTGCAAGCAGTTCAACATGCAAGCAAGCAAGCAGTGCATTTCAGACTAGATCGAGAAACAAAATCGATTCCGATCAGGCTTGATACCGAAATTTTTTTCATTTCGCTCGATCCCATGTTAAAATTTTTCTGCAAATTCCGTTAACAATTTCAACTTCTATAAAATATTTCTGTTTAAATTTAAATTTTATTTTAATCATTATTAATATAAACAAATATTAATGGTTTCAATAAATTTTTTTTAATTTATTTGAATATAAACTAACGTAATAGTTACATACATTACCTTTTTTTAAGAGTGACCATATATTAAAAGCACGAAAATGGATTCCAAATTTTATAATTTATTATTATCGTCACTTTTGCAAAACAATGCTAATTGTTTAATTTGCTTTTGATATATCAATATATCAATATATAATATATTTATATATTTTCGTTTGTAATTTTTCTTTAAAAATTTTAGTTAAAAATTTTATCGAAAGAGAATTTTGGAAGCCGCAAAGATTTTTTACACGGCGGAAATTTCGGAATCGCATTTGTACTTTAACCAAAGCATTGTAGATCGTTTCGATCAAACAGTTGGGAAAAATCTGGTAACTTGTGAACTAGATTAGATATTAAACCGAATTTTGAAATGAGTTATCTTAAAACTTCAAAGATATTTTTAATAACAAAATTTTTATTATTTTCGAAAAAGAAACCACGATAAAAATATAGAAATTGCAATATATTTTCCTATATTTATTTTTAGTTTTTAGATAAACCAAAAAAAATTAAAAATATAGTGAAGAAAATATTTTTTTTGTACAAATTTTTAAGCTAACTAAGTTTAATTACATATTGTATATAATACTCAACTAGTTTTGTCAACTAAATAATTTCACAAACGCTTAATAAGCCTTTAAACAAAAGCAAAGTGATCACATAATATAATAATGTTTTTTTATTAATATAATTACGAAAATAAATTTTATTCCAATTTAATTTAATTACTTAAGCTTTGATGATCTTCCTACAACAATATTTTTAGAAATATAAAACCTGCATAAATAAGCTTAAATTATTTATTTATAATCCAAGGCGAAATCTGATTTTTATCGCGATTTTTGGTAATACATGCCACAGTGTGGCGACTGTATACCTGAAACATATTTCCTTTAATAGCTACAGTGTTTATTATATGATCGTTATGAAATGTTCACTCCATATTTAAATAGTTATAGGAATTACGCATGCTTAAATTCATAAAAATCATAACTTTAAAATTTTGGCTGCAAATGTGCAAGTAGAGTATCGAAAATTTTAAAATAAACTTGATCTGCGTATTTATATTTTTGTCTTTAGCTCTCAAAGTTTCCAAAATGTGAATAGACAGGGCTTGATTGTCTCAGTAGTTATAATTATACATTTACAGAGTTTTATGACCTTTTAACAGTTTTGTGAGAATTTTATAAATCTGACTTTAACTTGGCTTAAATTTACTTTTACATACTTGCAAATAAGTCTAAAACTTAGAAGCTATCGATTTATATTAAAGTTCAACTTTTCTATTAGACTAGCGAGAATTGTTGTGGGCGTGGTTTCTGCCGATTTTCTTGATTTTTTTTTTGCATAATTATAAGATTTTATTGAAAACAAAAAATATTTACAATTTTTTAAATTTAACAATTTACAATCCAGTTCTAAAAACATGACTTCAAACTGACATAAAGGCTGTTTTTCTAGTTTTGTTAAATTTAACAAATTTTTATATCCTGTACCCAATAAAAATGGCCAAAAACTGTGCATAAGGAGGCATCTCCGATCATATATAACATACTTTATATACTTATATGTATATTCTTGATTAGGATCAATAGTCTAGTCGATCTGTATGTATATATAAACGCATATATCTCACAGACTTTAAGAATTAGAGACATTAAATTTGATATTTGACTTTTTTTGTGTATACCATACGCATATTAAGTTTATTTTGAATTTTCCATAGTATTTCTAATATTAAAATTTTATTTTTAGATAATAATTTAATTTTTTTATGTTATTTAATTTATAATTGATTTCCAAAAATTGAATTTTAACTGAAAAATGTTATTTTTGCTTGCAAAATTAGAAAAAAGTAATAAAAATGGGATATACTAATAGAAGAGAATGTCCCGTGCGAACCATATAAAACATTGTTTAAAAAATCTAAAATATATTTTATCTTATTAAAAACATCAAAATAAAAAAAAAAAATTTTTTTTGCGTAAATTTATATTTTTTTAAGGCTTTAAAATATAAGAACTACCTTTATTTGAATTCAGTATTTCTTAATTTACTTTTTTCTTTTAAATATACATTTTAAATGTTCTTTTTATGTTCTTTTTAATTAATTTAATTTGTTTTTATTTTGTTTGTATCATATTTTATATATTTGCACGAAAACAAAAATAATTTTATAAATTTGTTGTTCACCGTCCCTAATTGAATATCGCCGAGTGTATAAACATACATACATATGTAAATAGATATGTGCAAGTATCATTAAATGCAGATCTCTATAAAAGCATAAAAAAAATACAATGTCTGTGTTGTTGTTGTTTTTGTTGTGTGTGGTTTTTGCGTTCATTTCATCGATGCAAGCAAATCAAAATTAAAATAAAATAAAAATATATTAAAAAAACCAAAACCAAAACCGAACCAAGCCAAGCCAACAACAACAACAGCAACATGCATACAAACACAACACACACACACACAGACACAAACATACATACATATATACAAAGGCAAAACCAGCAATCCATAATAATCTTCCCGTAATTTATAGTCCAAGACAATTTATGTAATTTACAAATACCAAAAACGAAAGAGACGGCAAATAACGATGGAATGCACACGAATGAACAGACAAAGCACAGCCAACAATAAAAACAACAACAACAACAATAACGACGGCCAAGCAGCAATGACGATGAGAGCGAATGCAACTGCAACTAACGATAATAACAATAACTGAAAAAATAAAACGCAACAACAACAACAAAAACGTCAGCTACAACAACAGCGTACTAAATAAACAATTCAACAAATTTGATCCGAGGCAAACACACACAAACACACAGAGAGTGAGAGAGACACACACGCATACATACATAGACAACAAACGTCGTCGACTTACACGCACATAAAAATGCATATAAAGAAGAAGAAGCAAAAAAAAAATATGTGCAGTAAGAAAACGTATAAAACAACAACTAAGTAAGTGCAGCAACAGAGCCAAGCAAACAGGGTAGCAAGCAGATCGGGCTGAGCTGAGCTGAGCTGCTGTTGCTATTGATGATGGGGGCAGACGAGGGGTGGAGAACCGGCACACCGTTCAAACAAACGGCAACAGCAGCAGCGTCACAACGTCGACTGCGACTGCAACTCTGGCGCGTATACAGAAAATGTCGTTTGTTTTTGTTTTTGTTTCTCAAGTTTTGTAAACGCATAAAATAACAAGAAGGAAACATTTGTATTTGCAAAAAACACCGACTGTTTGAATACATTGTAAATATTAACTTTAATATTTATATTATTAATATAATAATATTTTTTATTAAGTGCATAAAGTTTTTACCTTTTAAATGTAGTTTATATAATTCTACAAAAATATCAAATATATGTACATACGCAAAATGATAAATTATGATTGTAGTATAAATACGCTCAATGTCTTATCATGTCAATGTCTTAGCTCAGTGTATAGAAAAAGACTTGCAATAAAAAATCTACAGAAAATTATATATAAAATAAAATATCAAAAACAAAAAACTTGCACAAACACAAATTACAAAGTCACTCGCTCACTCACGCACACATACATAGGCAAACAGACATTCTCGCATTGAATGCGGTAATTGCATTTATTGCACGTGTATATTCTGCTCTTTGGCGCTCTTTACAATTGCCATTCACTCTCTTTATAATTGCGCTCTGCGCGCCTCCACCAGCTGAGCGCCAATGCAGCAGCAGCGTCGCGCGCTCTGCGCTACCTCAGCTACTAGTGTAAGAACAAAATGCCAAAGAAAAATGGTTTTCTATGCTTTTAATGCTTCCTTCACTATTTTGTTGCTTCTGCTCCGAATTGTTTCTTGTTTTGTGTACTTGTTGTTTGTGCTTTGTTATTGCCCTTAAAATCGAATATAGCATTTGGGTTGTTAGGGCATTTCAAGTGCGACTTTTATTTGTTGTTAGCTTCTTGTGTTTGCGGTTTAACTTTGCATAGCGTTTGCATTAATGACAACCATGATGTTGATGTTGATGATGATGATCATGATAATGACGATGATGGGGCTGAGAACTGGGTGGAGAGTTACAAGCGCACACATACTTACATACTGTAGGCAAGAGGACTTCGCTTGCTGTGGCATCATTTATGGCTCTGCCTGCCTGCCTGCTGGGATAAACTTGTCTATGCGGCTGGTTCTTATATGCACTCTGTGTTCCGTTTCCAGTTCTACGTTGCCTCCCGTTTGTCGTTGTGTGCTCTTATCTTTACTGCCGTTGCCATTGCCAAGTTTTCGTCTAGTTTTGGTTTTTAACCTGTCAGTTTGTCTCGCTTGCTCTACCTCTAGCTCTCTCTCTGTCTAACACTTAAGCACACCCACCGCCCACACGCAACTCTGTGCTTATGGGGAAGTAGTTTCTTAACTTCTTTATCTTTATATTCTGTTGCTCCTTCTTCTACTTCTTATACGTCTTCTTATTCTGTTGCTTTGGCTTGCATCCTACGTGTGGGTTACACGTTTCGTCTCTTTTGCCATCATCATCATTATGAGTATTATCATAATCGTCATTATCAGCATTGTTTTATTTTTGGTTTGCTTTAGCGCATTCTAAAAGGTGTATATGTATGTGTGTGTGTGTTTTTTTTTTATCTACAACTTTTTTTTTCTAATTCCCTATTTTATTTATTTTGTTTTCCCCGTACTTATCCATTTTCGATTTCTTAAGAATTCATATATGTATATTTATGTTTTTTTATATTTTGCATAAAAACAGAAAAAAAAACACATCGTTTAGTTTTTATTGTACTATTACGCGGAAAATGTTTACACAATTTTATAAAAGTCGAACCGATCAGCGATTGAATATCATTCAATATGTTTGTATAGGTGTATGTACACACATACATACATACATATATGCGAATATTTTGCTGAAATTGCAAAATGAACCTTTCTCAAATGCAATCAATATATATATATATATATTTATTTATTATATATATCAACATGTATATTTATGTATTTAATTACGGGGCAGCTGTTTTTTCAGAATTCTTATATTTTTATCCATTGTATTTCATTACAAATGGATAAAAGAATGAAACAAAAAAAAAAAAAAATACATCTCAAAGAATAAGAGTGTAAAAATCGAATAATAAACAAACATCGAAATTATTCAATAAAATTTTTTAAAACATATATTTTTTTGAAATTTTTATAATAAAATCGAATGCATGTTTTAAGGAAATAAAATTGTGTTTTTTTTTAATTATTATTTTTTTTTTAAATAATATAAAAGTTAAGAATTTAACTACATTAAAACAGCGCCCAAACAGTTGATAATTTATCAGTAGAAACACATTTAAAACTTTATTTAATTTAAATAACAAAACATACTTAAAACTTTGATTTTGTAAATTCCTTCATTTAAATAAAATTTAATTTAAATTTTCTATGCTTACCTGTCGCAAATCGATTAAACTAATTTAGAAGCAAATTTAGAATGATTAAAAAAGCATCATATTCAGTTAAAAAACACCGATGTTATTTAAAATAAACTATTTTTCGCTATCTGAAATATATGCTGCTTGAATTTAAAACTGTTGAACTGCTTAATGTTTAAATATTGCGCTGCTTGATTTAAATATGTTCATGTATATGTAGTGGCAGAACACTTTTTCTCAAATTTAAGAAGTTCTAAAGGATTTGAAAGAAAATAATGGAAGTTTGTTTTCATTCTTATTATATGTTATTAAATTAGTTAATAGTGCATTAATTTAATGAAATTCTTGTAGCACTAAAGAATATCAAAATGTAAAATGTAACCTTTTTTTTAGGTTTTAAAGAAATATAAAATATTTTTTTTTTTTTTTCGTTTAAATTTTGCAAAACGGCGTAAATTTTGATTTTATTCAAATATCTAAAAAATTTAAAATTTCAGCCTTTTATTGAATTTTTTGGGTTTTAAAGAAAAATAATACATTTATTTTTTTCTGATTAATTAAAGAAAATCGGTATAATTTTTGCATCTTTGGAAATATCTACAAAATTCAAAATTTCAAATTTTTATTAAACTTTGGGCATTTAAAAAAAAAAAATTTTTTTGTTTTTTTCGGAGCCAAATTTAGAAAATTGGCTTAATTTTTGCATTTTTGGGAATATCTATTGATATTTAATAAATTCAAATATAAGTAAATAAATAAATAATTATACAGTGTGTTCCGCAGTCGGTTATACTCGTTACTATGCCACTACTGTTACTTGTTTTTAACTTCAATTCTGATTTTTCGGCGTCGCTTCCTTAACGCTTTTTTTTTTTTTTTTTTTGTTTATGGTGCCACACCCATATTAAGCATGATACGATTGTCAATCTTAAGTTGAAACTTACGATACATACTCGTACATCTATCTATATTTATGCACATACATACATACAGACATATATGCTCTGTATATATGTACATTATGAATGTTTAATACAAATGTAGTGTTTTTTTTTTGTAGGTGTTGAATTTCCATTTACCCAGACATCTCGTATCGTTGTCTCTTCCCCCAAACAAATAGCAAAGTATGTAAATATATATATATATATATTTTCGTATCTCCACCTACCTATCATATTATTAATATATATATATGTATATATGTACACACACAGCTCTTCTTCCGGACCCATTGTTATAGCAAGTACATGTAAATTATTGTTCACGTTGTGCTCATTGTCGTGAGTTTGTAATTACCACGCATAGTTCGAAACCAAAATGCTCTATGTATCATACATATCATATCAAAAAAAAAAAAAAAAAAAAAAAAAATAACGTTACACCCACTACAAAGTAGATCAATCTTTGGTTAAACATTATACGAGTACGTATATATTTACATTTTTATGAATCAAATTTAGATGTCGTATCAATTGATTACACTGTGCAGCAAATTTTGATAAACGTTTGCAACTGACAGTCAATTTATATAATATATGTATATTTAAAAAAAAAAAAAGGAAATTATATATATAATTATATAAAATTTGAGCAACTTTTCTTTTTATACCTTTTTTATATACCCCTTTTATACCCAAAAGGATATTATAATTCTGTCTCGATATATGTAATGCATAGAAGGAAATGCCTGCGACCCCATATTATATATATTTTTTTGATCAGGACAACGAGCTGAGTCAATATAGCCATGTCCATGAATATATTCCCCTAAATATTTTCATATTTTTAAGATTGCAAAAACTCCTACAAAAATTAATTAGATCTTTCAATAATATTGATAGTTTGCATTATTAAAAATATTTATATTTTTTTCCTCATAAAAAGTATATAAAAAAGTTGTATAAATGTATACAACAAATGGAAGGGTACATTTACCCCATACCATTAATTAAAATTTCATAAGAAATACAAACTTCTTTGTTTCAACACAAATTGCCAAGTCAAAAGTCAAAGTCAAATGATTGCCATACGAAATATCTTCTTTTATTTTTTTTATTTTTTTTTTTTTGGTCTCTGTATGTTTCTAGATTTGATAATTATAAGAAAAACAAAATTTATTTTTATTATTTTTAATTCTTTACTTCCTTTATTTGATGTGAGATGTTTTTAATGGTTTTGGGTTGTACTCTAGAAATAATTAATGAATATACACATGCTTTATATAAATTTAGATAATAAAATGACTTCACTTTGTTTCTATTAATTTTTAAAATTTTCTTGTAAATACAAAATTTTCCGCCGTTTTTTAGGATTTATTTTATAGATGGGTTCAATAAAAAATACAAAAAACTTACGTATTTAGAGTTTTTATATTAAATGATATGATTAAACTCATTTCAAATCTAAACATTGTTAATAAATTGATTTTTTGTGGTATAGGAAAACACAATAGAAACACACAAAAGTTCATATATGAGAGTTTAAATGGATAAAACAACCAATCATGTCCAGAATTTTATAAATCTCAAAAGATTTAAGCAAATCAACGCTCAGAATAATTAACAAAATTGGTTCCATCAATCATCTGGAATCAGCAATTCTCAATCTGACAAACTAAATAGAAGCTAAAGTTTGTTTTTGGTAACGGAGGATAAAGAATTAATAGATCTTATATGTCGCAGTGTCGTAACCCTAACCTTAACATTAATAACACTATGCAACAGCATTTTACAGTCCGCCTTTAACAGTCAGTTCATATATGTATAAAATCGTTTCCTAATTTCGAAATAAATTATATCTTATAAAGCTATCTGAAACTGTTTTAAAACAAAGCCACAAAACAATATTTTTGTACCTATGGCAGCTATATGATATAGTGGTCCGATTCGGCTGATTCTGCCTGCAACAAAAAGAAACCAAATTTCATAAAGATATAGCTTAAAAACTGAGAGATCAGTTTGCATAGAAACAGACAGACAGACGAACATGGTTATATCAACTCAGCTCGTTGTCCTGATCAAGAATATATATAGTTTATGGGTTCGGAGACGTCTCCTGTTATGCGTTACACATTTCGTGACAAAATTTGTATAGGGATATAATGATATAATGACATATAAATTTCACGAGTTTTGTAATGACTTATTGATCCCGATCCAGGACCGTATTAACAGTATGGCACACTATGTATTTTCCAGGGGCCCCGAGTGGCTAGAAGCCCGCGGGGCATCGAGTGGTATGGCCCCGCGTATTAAAAAATCTTTGTTCCTAGAGAAGCGTGGCCCCAATTGTGAAATTACCCAGAGGCTCCGCGGAAACTTAAGGCGGCCCTGGACCGATCCTTGTATAAAAACGATAGGCAGAATCATAAATTGGAACTGCAAAACAAACGATAGTTTAAACAACCGATCATTTAAAACTGTTTAAAACCAAAAAAAACCAACAATATAAAGCATACTTATAATGATTATTATGTGAAAATAATTGATATAAGGATATATGTATAAGGACATATAAGACTTATATTTTTTCTATAGCTTATACTATCGATAGTTTTTTTAAAATCGAATTTTATGACGATCGTAGCAATATGTAAGGATGTAAAGGACACTCGTCAAACGATATTATAGAAAACTATCGATTGTGTGCACATAAAACCATTCGATACTATCGATAGTTTTGCAACATTCTTTGTTTAGGGCATACTGTAAGTTTTACTTCACACAACTTTCTTCTAATAGATACTTTCTAAGTCAACGACAATGTTTAAGAATTTATCTAGTGCGCACACACACACATACATGTACCAAAGGCAACTGCATGTGTGTTTGTGTCTGCGCCAACTTTGTCTTCATTCTTTTGCGATGTGTGTTCTCTTCTCTCCCAGCGTCTTTAGCGATGTTTTTTTTTTTTTGTATTCTGTATATTCATCATGTTCGTGTTCTGTTCGTTTGGTTGTCCGCAAATATGCTCACAAATATTAAATTGTACGTATGTATCTGCCCCACACCCCTCTCTCGCTCTCCTTAAACTAACTAACCAACCGCCCAACCTCCCCCCCATTCCTTTTGCGTCATCTTACTAGCCGTGCTCACACCGTCCGTGCGTTGTATAAATTTTCTGTGGAACTGTACAATAGCTAAATAAAAATATATGTATAATAAAAAAAAATAAAAAAAATGAAAAAAAAAAAAGTTAAAGCACACAAACCAACGACGGCGACATAAGAGTTGAGTTGAGTTAAGTATTAAATGTACGTGCGCTTCACACACACACACAAACACCAATATGAGAGCTTGTTGCATGTGTATTGTAGTTATGTATGGATATGGGATAGTAAGTGTAAGTAGCGTGTATTTGTTTTTCTCGTCTTTTTGTTGTTTTTCTTTAATAGTTGTCGGTTGGGCACTTTGGTTGCCACTTCTACTTCAACTTTAGCACGCTAAAAAAGAAAAAAAAAACAAACTAAAGCAACGGGCCAACAGGAACAGCAACAACAACAAAAGCAAAACAGAAGAAAAATTTTTCAATTCGCAATGCAAAAATTGAAATACCCTTTTTTTTTGCAGGCAAAATTTGAGCAGAAACAGGAACAGGATGTAAGGTTTAAAAATCAATTGATAATAATTACATATTTGGAAATTAATAAATATTATGACATGGACGCCTCGAACTCATCAAGTTCTGAGATGATAATTATAACAACTTAAGTTAGTTAGAAAAAAAAAAAATGATTAAAGTTTTTCTTCCACATTTTTCCTTGTAAAACATAATTTAAAAAAAAAACAATATCAAATATTTCAGTTGTAAAGAAAATCTTCCACTCTGTATAAATTGATTATATATATAGCTTTGAAGAATGTAAGCTAATAAGGGAGAAAAAGTACACAAAAAAAAAAAAAAATAATAATTTAATAAATTAATAAACCTTATAGCATATATGAAACTTTTAAACCGGACTAACTAACTGATTCACAGCTGACCGACAGGCAAAATTGTAGAAGCTTGAAATGTGCAATTTTTACAGTAGTTGGAGAAACCTTAACCTTCAAAATATTTGAAAGTTTTTCAAAAAAAACGCACTTGAATTTAAGATTGACGCACGCAGCAGAGACGTCAGCTGCTGTCAAAAAAATTTGCAGTTATGATAGGAAATCAATAAAATTCCGAATGCATGTGTTATCTGTATATGAATGGACCGGTAGGGAGGGCTCTAGGGTGTTGTTATATGCATGTTGCAGTGACGCAAATCAGCTGAGCCCCTTCAAAACCAGATCACATGTTCTGACCAGGCATAACTGCATCATTATATTTCTATTAATATAATTTGGGGGGTTGGAGTTACACTTGTCACTTGTCACGTGTCCGATTTGTAGCGTGATTGGCCAAATTTTTATTGATGTTGCGGTTTTGAGTCAAGTTCAAAATGTCTTTATGATTAGTTCTTGGTGAAACCGAGAGCAAAGTGGTCGAACTTTTCAAAGTGACATTAGTGACAAAAGAATATAATTTTATTATTTTTTTTTTTTTTAATGTGAATAAATATTAGTTTTTCACAAATCAAAAACAATGAGCAACTTTAAATATATTTAAGATTTTTTTTTTGTTAGTTTTTGTGGTTCCATTAACAAGTGTGTGTTGTCAAATCTATTAAAAATTGAGTTTACTCATATTAATTTAATAATTGTGAAGTGTTTGTGTTAATTAAAGTTTTCAATGTTTCATTCATCGATTACCAAAACCAAATAACACAGGAAAAACAAAAAAAAAAAAAAATGTACAGCTTTTTTTTTCACACTTAAAAGAAAAAGTTTTAAAATGTTAGTAAAAAATCCTAATAATTAGCATTTACCATTTATAAAACAGTCATGGAATATATACAAAATTTACATTGCTGAATTTCAATTAATATTTATTAAAATCAAAATATTTTTAGTTATAATTCACAGCATCAGTTTTCACTTACTTTTACACTAACTGAAAATCTTAAATATATATTTATTAATTTTTAGTCAAATTTTGACAACTTTCATACAACAAATGTTATTTACTAATACATAAAACTATATATTTTAAATGCCCCTCAAGGCGTTACATATTTTGTGACAAAATTTATAATACTCTCTCGGTAAGGGAATTAAATATGTTCGAGTTTCTTGACTTTTCTGCCATTACTACTATTTTGTAGTAGCAAGAGGCTTTTCGCTCTCTTTAGCTTCTCTCTTAACGCAACGCTCTCTTAACGTGTGTGTTTTTCTGCCGGCAGTGTAGCTGTTGTTGTTGTTGGCGCGCGCTTTGTCTTTTACTATTATCCATGCATGTGCATTGCATTCGTTCGGTTTGTTATAAATTGTAATATTTCCTCATATGTAAACCGCGAGTGACGTTAACGGCGACGTCGACGCCGACGTCGACATCAACTTGGTTGCTATTGCTGTTTTTCTTTACTATGGTTTCAATTTTATTTAATTTTATTTTAAACTCTAAACAAAAGACTCAAACTGAGCTGCAGACTCGACTTGGACATGGACATAATACAATACAATGAATGCTAATGGCTGGATGAAGGGGCCAAAAAGGGGGCGATTGGACGTACCATATGCGGGCAGGGCATAAATATGTACGTACATACATAGTTATGAATGTGTAAGTATGTATGCATGTGTATATGTGTGTGTAAATTATACAGATATCCATATAAGTTTGTAAATATGTATGTATGTATGTATGTAAGCATACTAACGTGTATATTGTAGTTATATTCAGACAAGAAAAAGAGACCCCGGCATTATAGAGAGGGGCATGGAGACGTACCAAGTACTCGTCGTACAAATATGTATTGCAAATTGGTTGGGTTTTCAGTTCCAGTTTCCAGGTCGTTGCTAATGTATGTATGTGTGTGTGTGTGTGTGAGTGTGAGAGTCGCTGTAAACGTTTGCGTAGTTATTGCATGTTCTTATTTCTTATTTTCTATTTGAAGCTGACTGCAGTTTCTAGATCTTGTGATTTCCTTCTTTTTACATCGCGATCCCAGGCAAAGCGAGCGAGTGCATCCAAATTTGACTTTGCAACTCTGTTGCTGATTTTATATTTTTTTTTTTTAAGTGCGTTTTTCTCTCTTCGCATTGATTGTTGTTCTTGTTGTTGTTGCTGTGCTTGATTTCCATCATTTGAATAGCACAAGAAGTTTTGTCATTGGAAGTGACTGTGAACTGGTTCAGAAATTTAACATTCCAATTGCTATTGGAATCGAATTATCGAATTGGCATTTAAGTGCATTTTTTTTTTTTTTTTACATAGTTTTAATCAGCTTTGACAGATTTAAATATCATTTTTTTTTTTGAGTGCTTTAAGATACATATTAGAGATACAGAGATACATGCAAATGTAAAATTATTCCACATAAATGTTTTTTTTTCTCAAATTTCTAGAGCTAAAAATGTAATTGCATATAACAAACATTTTAATCTGAAGGTAATAATTAATTTGATATTTAAATTAATATTCGTTTATTTTGTATTTGTTTTCAAAATGCATTACATTTTTCATTGGTATTCGTTTAATTTTGTTGAGAAGTGTATATATTTACTTACATAAATTATCCTTGTTGCTGGGAGCTATTTTCAGCTGCACACATACATGCATGCATATAAAAACGTTTATGTGTATTTACGTAAGTATGTATGTATGTATTGCGTTTTTTTGCTATTCTCCATTCCAGGATGCATTGCCCTTGGCATATTGCGTAGTGTTTTCTTATACGCTCCTATGCGCTCCCCACTTGTGCTCCCTTCGACCGTCCTTGCTTACCCTTTTCAGCGCACACACACACACATATATATACATATTAAGAGAGATATAGATAGATAGGGAGAGCGAGAGAGAGAACGTCAATGGGAGAACATGAATTTATCGTTGTAGTTTCTGTGGCGGTTAACCTCACCTCACCTCGCCGCGTTCACCCGGTCGCCCGCCCCCTCTCTCTCAACGTTCCTTAGCAGCCGTCATCCGGCTCATAGAGTTTATTTTATTATTTCGTTTCGTTACGATTTTTGCTATTATTTATTTGTTCGCTTCTCTCTGCTTGTGTGTGTGTGTTGTTTGTGTGTGAATGTTTTTAAGTTTTGTGTGTTTTTTTTTAGTTTTGACTTGTTTTCTTTTGTGTAATTTTATTTTCGTTTGCGAGTGTGTGTGTGTGTGTGTATCAAGTTCGTATCTTTGTGTGTGGTGTGGCTACGACAGTAAGAATTGTATTACCGCTGTTTTGTTGTTGTTGTTTTTGAATCTACACAATAATAAAAACGCTCGAGTCTCATGTATAGATTGGGTTGCTTGAAGGTGACAAAGAGGAGAGCGGCCTGTTGGTTGGTTGTTGGGGTGGTGGGGCAAGGGAGGGGATAGATTTGTGTGCGTATTTTTTATTTTTTTGAATTTGAAATATTTTTTCCCCTTTTCTTACTCTTATTTATTTAGTTTTCGTCTACGCAGTTTTTATTTGTTCGTATGTATTTATTATTATTTTCTATCTCTCTCATTCATTATTAATAATACAAAAATATTTCTTATTCTCTATGTATTTATTTTCAGTTTCCAAATAGCTGTCATTCCAGTCGCGTGACCATTTTCCGTATATTTTGCCTCGAAAAAGAGTTTTTGGCATTCGTTCCAGCCACACATTACTTGCGGTATATTTTTTTTATTATTTTTTTTTTTGTTGTGTGTTTGTGAATCTGCCACTTGTTGCTGCTCTTCTGGAGACGTCTGGAAGTCTGGAATGTTGTCGGTGCGGGAACGCGGTTAACAGCAGCGAAGAGAGCCGCCAGAGAGAAAAGATCTGGGCATGCAGCTGGCTGGCTGGCCGGCTGGCTGCTTACACGCCTCCTCCAACTCCAATTCCAATTCCCGATCCAAATCCAATTCCATAACCGATTCCATAACCGTTTCCAACAGCAACATCACCACGATCTGCTTCTGATTAGCAGATTCTCTCCAACATGGACGACGAAATATGCAACAATTCACAATTATGTCGCATTTGCATTACATCGCACGCAAAATCCATGCAAATGATATCCATATTTGGCGAGGATTCTCTTTGGCAAAAGATCACCCTATTAGCGGATGTAAAGGTGAGTTATACAATCTTAAGATCAATATTTCTAAATTGGAATTAGTTAGAAATTTGAAATCAACTGATTTATTTTGGAATGTTCAGTTTTTTTTCTAAAATAAAAATTAACAAAATATGTAGAAATTGTAATTGAATTTTTTAAATCTTTAAGAAAGTTTAGTATTTACTGATTCCGATTTGATCCTAAAAGATCGTCGAATCGAGCAGATTAAAATTTTAGCTATAAGTCTTGAAATTATTAGAATTTTATTGGTTATAGTACGTGTAAAAAAATAATAGCAATTCGTTAAAAATCATAAAAAATATTAAAATTATTATTATTATTTTTTTTTAATTTGAATTTTTTTTTAATTTTAATTTTTTTTTCGGATATTTTTTTTATAATAATTTTTTTTTATAGTATTTTTTTCTATATTAGTTAAATAATTAGTAATTATTTAAGCGGGCGATCTGGCATCTTCAAATTGACAACGTAAATCTGAAAAAACCTTTTTTATACAATATATTCGCAAAAAATCAAACCCGAAAAAAAATTATTTAAAACTACGTAAAAATCTTACATTTAATAATACAGGATGCATTTTCCCAGAAATACGAAAAACTTTTATTTTTAATTTTTATTATAAAAATCAATTTAAACTCTTGTTTTTGATTTAAAAAATATGAATAATAAATAAATTAAAATTTTAATAATAAAATAAAAATAAAAAAAAAGTAAGAAAAAAATTGTTATTTAAAAATCATATAAATCTTATTTAAATTCTTATTATAAAAATGAAGGATTCTTAATGTATGACAGTGAAAAAGACTTGTAGTGAATGTTTTTAAATTTATTTTCAATATTTACAATAAAAATTGAAAAAAAAAACTTTTATCTCACATAAGACAATCTTTTTGTTAATATGTACACATTGTTGGTTATGGTATCATTGGGAATGGTAATACATAACTTATATTTGCTGAAGTATTAACTATAATAGTATTCTATTTCTGCAAAAATGGATCGGAAAAATATGAAAAATGACATATGATCAAATGCTTTCCAAATTAAAAAATATAGGAAAAAAAACATAAAAATTTGAACCCAAACGCATACTAAACGGAAAAACTTTTTTGAGAAAAGTGTATGTAAAGTTTCCGTCTTATTAAATTATATATATTATAATAATTCTGATTTTGTTTTGAGGTACAACATGCTTATTGACTTATTAAAAGTTTAGGTCAAATTATGAAGTAGAAAATTTTCCGAGCAGAATAAAAATGCTGATGAAGCAGTATCGAGGGAATTTTTTGAATTCTGGATAAACCGTTTTATTCTTCGGGCAGTTGAGTAAAGTCAAAGTAGTTTTATATTGCTTTCCTGGTACCTCCCGAAAATCAAATACCAAAAACCGGATTTCTAGGCTCGTGTAATATATATGAAAAAACACAAAAGAGCTAAAGTAAAATTTATGAAAATACATTTCTATTATGAATCCAATAATATTTATATCTATATAATATTTAATCTATATAAAATATTATATCTATATAATCTATATAATATTTATGAGAGTATGGACGTTGCAAATTTTTAAAAGACTCCAAGCTAACTTATACAGAGTGGAATTTATCCTTAAAATTGTCTCAGAATATTCAAATAGTTTAGAAAAATAATTTTTCAATCACAAAACTAATTTTCTGGAAATAATTCCGATTGAGCATTCGCAGACTATTTACATAAAAATCCAACAGATACTGGGAAATTGTGAGAAGTAAATTAATATTATTGGAATAATATCCCACTTGGAATATCGAGAATTTTAATAAATCCTAAAACTCGCTCTTGGTATACAATAGATTAATATAAAAGTGTAAAATCTTCTATAAATTAGGATGACCATAGGTAAAAAATAAATTATTTTTCACACTTTTCGAACTGATTAAAATCTAAAAAGTTTTAAAAAATTCGTAATTAAAACAAAATCAAAGTAAAAATTAATATATATTTTCTATAAATTAGGGTGACCATAGTTAAAAATTAAATTAAAATCTAAAAAGTTTTAAAAAATTCATAATTAAAACAAAATCAAAGTAAAAATTAATATATTTCATTGTAATTGATATTAATTATTGCAATAATATAAAGAATTTTTATGTAGAAACAGAAAAAATTCTGTCAAATTAATTCGATCAAGTTAATTATACAGGTGGTCTCTGCTGTGGGGGTGAGGAGGGAAGTTATTCTTTAAAAAGTTATATCTACATGCATATATATATATATATATACATATTTTTACAACTGTATATAGCACTCATATTAACATATTTCAAAGAATAGCCACAATTTCAAAACATTTTTATCTTTTTCACACTAACTGACATTAAAAAAAAACTCTTCGTTTGCTTTTGTTTAGTTGTGTGTGTGTGTATTTTTTTTTATTTTTTATTTGTAGTTTTTATTTGTTTCTTTTAGTTCAGTTTCAGTTGAGTTCAGCTTGGTTAGTTTATATTATGCATGTGAGGTGTATACAATATTTTTTTTTTGTTTTTTTAATGAAAGAATCATATTTATTTTTTTTTTTTTGATTTCTATTTGTGTGTGTGTTTTTTAATGGAATTTCTTGCTGCTTGTTTCGTATTTTAGTTTTCTTTCGTTTTGCTGCTTTTGTAAAATAATTTACCGTTTGAATTGCTGCTTGCTTTTTTCTTTACAGTGCTTTTGTTTGTTGTCTCTCACACACACACACACTTACGCTCAAACACACATACATACACACACACACACACATACATTGTATGATATGTGAATGTATAATTCATATATTTGGTTTAATTCCATAAATTTTTCTTTTACAATTTTGTTGTGCTTGATTTTTATTTTTCTTACTTTGCTGCGCTCTCACACAGACTCTTCGCTCTGGCTCTCTTCCTACCTCGCTCGCTCTCTATCGTCTTGCTCTCACGTTCTCTTGCCTGCTGCTCGGCGTTGCGCTCAGTATATGCGACATTCATTCACTTTGACGTCGGCTTAGACGTACGTTGGCCCCCAATGGGGCGGGATGACGACAACAACAACGACGACGACGGCGATGATGCCAAAGGAGAAGGAGGTGGCGGAGGAGATAAAGACAGCGACGGGAACTCTTGTCTTCCCCTCCGTTTTCCATCCCTCTCATCGTCGTCGTCTTCGTCTTCGTTGGCGCTGCTGCTGCGGCTTTGATTTTATTCCATTCCAATCATGTTTTTTTTTCCACTTTATTTTTTTTTTTCAATTTTTCCTGAATGTGAAATGTTTTTCTGGTTTACCTGTTTTAATTTGAACGGCTTTGATTTTATTCGTTTTTATTCATTTGATTCATTTTTCATAACTCATTATTCATTTTCTTTGGCTTTGTGTGAACTTTTTAGGTTTTGTTTATTTTTATTTTTTTTTTAATAAATATTTTTATTATTTTGAATTTTTTTTTGCTGTTATTGTTGTTGTTTGTGTTTATGGAGCAAGTCTCTTTACAGTTTGGAGATATGAGATCGCAGCGGTTCGCTTTTATTATTGTATGTATGTATGTATATATGTATGTATGTATAAATGTGTATCTGTATTTATTTTAGTTATTTTTTTTTAAGCTCTGCTAATTCTTGAGCAAACAAAACAGTTTTCCATATCAAAGTTTTTTGTATAATATGCATATATTCATTATATCTACATATACAAAATGTGTATATGTATCTATTATATTTTTTATACACATTTTTTACAGACTTACATACATTGCTGTGTGTGTGTAATAAAGATTAAATAAATTAATAATAATATAACGATATAATTTTTTTTTCACTTTAGCCTTTACGTATATGTGTATATATAATATTTTAATTAAATATAATAATTTTGTAACAAATATTTCCTAAAATTTAAGTTTTTCCCAATTTTCCATGATTGGAAGGGGCTTGGGATTTGTCTTTTACTTCCCCTTATTTTTGGTACCTTCCTTCATAGTGCGACAACAATTTCCTGGGAGATTTAAATTTCCCATATTTCCTGACGGCGGGGAGAGTGATGAGGAGGATAACATAGCTTACAGCCCCTGCTAGGGTATAAAAATAGTCCATAATTAAAAAAAAATTTATTTTTGGTTGTGATTTTATTACTTCTTTCATAAAATGAGTTTATAATTTTAATATGAGATACATTAGCTTAAACCAAAATCGAATTAAATTCAAAATAATAACTTAAAATGGTTTTAAGGGATATTTTCTGCTTTAACCTCAGTTTTCAATTTCGACCGCAACAACTAATTGAAAACAATTTCGATTAATTGCAACATTTTTGGTATTTTTGCATAATTGCCAATTATTTATGTCAGTTCTTACAATATTAATTTTGATTATAAGAGCACTTTAAAATCAAATTAGCTTATTGAGTACAGCTTCAATAAACGTTCGAAATTATGGTTTTTCAAACACTTGTCCATTTTTAAAAGTCTGAGATTTAAAAAAACTTTTCACAAAAAAAAATTATCTCCCAAAGCTTCCAAAACCAGGTGTAAATAGATAGGTTCTTGTTCAGGAAGAGGAGATAGCCGTGTCCATCTGTTTTTATACAAACTAGTTTTTTTTTAGCTTGGTTAAATTTGGCACAGCTGTTTTTTGTTGTTGCAGGCTGTACCAGAATGCCAGAATCAGCTGGATGGTACCAATTTATCACATAGTTGTCCTAGGAACGATTGCAGACAGCCCTTTGTCATGATAATTTGTTTTTCAAGAAATTAAATTTAAACTGGAGAGAAAAGTGTGATTTAATCGAACTAACTTTTATAATAATCGCACTACTATATCTTTAAATTAATAAACGGTTACGAGATATAATAATCCAACTTGCCAAACATTTAAACGATCGATATATATTACCTAGTGTAGTAAAGAAAATTTTGATAAAACTTTTCGGAAAAGTAGCTAGCGCCTCAACAGATTTACTCACTGTTAACGCATGCAGTACTGTTAACATATACAACACTGTTAGCGTATACAGTACTGTTAACATATACAGCACTGTTAACGCATACAGCACTGTTAACATATACAGCACTGTTAACGCATACAGCACTGTTAACGTATATAGCACTGTTAGAGCAATAAATTTTTAGCTCATTACGTCAAATTAAAATAAAAATGTTTGCTTATTAAAAAAAAAAAACTATTCATAAAATTTGTTGTATAAAGTTGAATCAGAATTGAGCCCAATTTGATTGGAAAATGTGTTTTTTTTTTTTTTTTTTTTTAATAAATAAAGGTACTTGAATACCTAAGAGTCAACCTAATATTTGTATGCATCGGGGGCTAGGGATTTAATTTAGACACATAGTTTCATGGTGAAATTTTCTAAGAATTCTTAACGAAGATTCTGGCGGAAGATTTTTGCAAAAAAAAAATTAACCTGTCCTAGTGTATGTTCTATTATTTAGGCTTTTAAATGAATATATTTTTTGTATATGAATATTTATTAAAACATTTATTCATTTTGCAGATTGTCAAAAACGATACCTTGCCACAGCAGGTGTGTGTGCATTGTGCAAAGACGGCAATTGCGGCATGCATGTTCAAGAAGAAGTGCGAGGATGCGGATAATTTTTATCGCCAACAATTGTTGATTAAAAAAATTGAGGGTCAAACGGGCAGAAGTAGCACCGGCAGTGTTGCAGGTGGAGGCAATGAACAGACGCCTTTAGGCCATGATCATGATGATGACGATGATGATGAGCAGCGGGTGGAGCAGAAACAGGAGCAGCAGCAGGAACAGGAGCTGCAGGAG
Organism: Hirtodrosophila alboralis; assembly: GCA_035043045.1. Lineage (NCBI taxonomy): Eukaryota > Metazoa > Arthropoda > Insecta > Diptera > Drosophilidae > Hirtodrosophila > Hirtodrosophila alboralis. Next base: position 398,571 of record JAWNNH010000097.1, read on the forward strand.
AAGAGATCCAAGTCTAATAAAGCTCTGAGCAGAAATAAAAGCAACGCCAGCGCCAGCAGCAGTGCCAGTGGCAGCGGCAGTGGCAGTGGCAGTCGCAGTCGAAGTGGCAGTGGCAGCACAAGTGTTAGCAGCAGCAACAACAGCAGCGCCAGCAGCTCTGATGATGATGATGAAGATGATAATGACAATGATAATGACAATGGCAATGGCAATGCTAATGCAGTTGATAATGGAAATCAAAGTGATGAAGCTGATGAATTACAACAAACTCGCGCCCAAAATGGTCATACTATTGGCCAAAGTAATGGCAAAATTATCAATGGCCAGCAGCAGCAATTGGATGATGATGATGATGAGGATTATAATTTGCCACATGCTGAAGATGAGCATAATAAAAGTCATCATGCTGATGAAGATGATGATGATGATGATGATGGTGAAATGCCCGAGCATGTGGCATTCAATTCGATACGTTTGATGCAAGAATATATGCAACAACGTATGAATAAATTTCCACCAAATGGAAATGTTAATGCTGCCGAATTGTCACCACATCATGTTCATCATGATGATGATGATGATGACGATGATGATGATGATGAGGAGATGACATTGCCACTAATACCAGAAATTGAACTAATTACACCCTCCGATGATCAACCCATGTTAACTGGCAGCAATGATGATCCCAACGATGATCCTGCCCATCATGGACTTGTTAATGGCGTTTGTGGCAATGCCATGCAAAATGCTCCAGGTGGCGGTGGATTTCAGTGTCCACATTGTTATCTATTCTTTGAAATGAAACAGATACTCAAGGCGCATATGCAGAGTGTACATGGTGCTCCGGGACCTGTCTACGAATGCACCAATTGCCGTAAAACCTATTTCTATAAGCGTTTCCTTGAGAAGCACATTAGACGTGGTCGTTGCGTTAAAAAGCGACGCAATCAAACGTAAGTTTTATGAAGCATTCACATACACTCAACGTTTTTTAATGTTTCCATATCTTAATTACATAATTATATAGCCGACCAATGCAGTGCTCCGATTGCCATGTCCTCTTCCCCACCGGCCATCATTTGGGTTGGCATAAACGCACCGGTTGTCCATCCAAGGCAGCTAAAATGTAAGTAAAGTCTTGGAAACGAAAGGGTATTTCAACAGTGACAGTGCATGTGACAACATTGTTGAATATTTCAAGTTAATTCAATTTGTTGTTGGTTAAAATTATGAAATTGTATTATATAGTTTGAATTCAACAACAAATTAAAACAGACATCCTTATTATAATGTTAAATATATATTAAATATCGCTTGTTAATTAAGCAATTAGGATATTCACGTGGCCTAGCAACTTTGTAACTTTGCAAATTTGCAATACCAACGAAGTGAACGGCCCTTATCAAATCTTGTAGGTAAGCTGATTTTGTTGACATTTTTGACAATTAGATTTGTAAGGATTTACAAGTGGGGTAATGATATAGTGTACATTAAGATAGTACAGGCCTTTATTACTTGAGAATACAGCTTTGCAAAAATAATTAATACTACAAAATAACATTTGAAACCCATAGAGCTATAGTTTTTTTTTTTCTCTGTGATAAGAAGTGTGCAAAAAGAGTCTAAATCTGGAACTTTATACTAAACTATAGCTAAAGGGATTTTTATATATTAATAATATGCTGGTTTTCAAAATTTATACATCTATTGTTGAATATTTAGTAAAGTCTTACTGCAGCCAATGCAGGGAAGTTTGAAAATAATTTTTAATATTTGATTTCAGTGACAATTTTGCATCATCAGAATCAGCCCAAACCGGAATCGCATAAAATTATTACTTTTTATGTTTTCTATAATAACGATTAATTTTTACGTTTATCAAAAATCTCAAAAAGTTCAGTTTATTTTTTGAGCGAAAAAATAATCTTTAAATAACGATTAATTTTTAAGTAAATAAATTTGAAATAATCTCGAAAGAAGATTAATTTTGCAGGAAATTCTTTTATTAAGAGTTATTTAATGACTTTTTAAGCAAGCAATTATTTTATTAAGAGTTATTTAATGACTTTTTAATAAAATTAAAATAAAGTATTTTTTTGAGCAAAAAAATTATAATTATGATTTAAAGTGAAGGAATTTTTTTGTTAAACGTTCCCTGATAAAAATAATTGGAATTATATATAAGTTAAGTTATTATTATGGTATGGAACACAGCGATTTATTTTCTCTAGAGTTCTCATTTTAACTCTTTTTTTTTAAATCAAGAATATCTATTGAATTGAGGGTTCTCATGTCATCCACTAGAATCCAGAATAATATTTATGTAGAATTATAATGTAGATGTTGTTTCTTGGGTAATTTGAAAGTCATTTTATAGCACTTACCATAGATTATACAGATTTTTTTATAAGGAAACAAGTTGGAGTATACCTGGACTATATGCAAATTTGAATCAAGCAGTACAATTTGTGAACTTTAAGCAGTTTGAGTTTTTTTTATGCGATCGTTGTAATATAATATGCTAAGATTGTCTTAGATAAAATTTTTGCCGAAAATCAAGTAATAAGACTATCTTAAATTTAATGTTAACTTGTGAGAAAACAGTAGTAAGATATGTCTTTGAAGGGCTTTCAAAATGGTTATTTATTTTATAGATACCCTTTCGCTTGACGTGAGTATTTTCTGTTGTATTTGCGTATTTGAGAACAGGAAAAAATCACAAAAGATTAAATCTGGAAAATATGGGCAGAGTGGCAACAATTTAAACCGTAAATCATGTTTCCGTCTTGATTTTTTTAGTTTTATTGTTTTATGCCTTTTTTTATAATTTTGTCTCGAAATGTGTAATGCATAAAAGGAGAGATATCCAAGAGAATATATTTGAAATGAATACCGCCTAAGTAAGGCTCAAAAATGAAATATTATTTTATACAATTTAATATTTACACAAAGTAGACTTTTTGAAGTACGGAATTCTTACAAAAAAGTTTTCATTCTACATAAAACACATCAATTGACAAATTAAGTCTCAGTTTTATTTTTAAATATTTTATGTATTTTTTTTTTTTTTTAATTACTTATTGAATCCCTGTTAAAATATCCTTCTTTAACACTTTGCAGGCCACTACAGCAGCTCTTCAAGCAGAACATTGCGGAATTCAACAATTTTCCAAAACGTGCAGCGATACGCAAACCATCGCCGGATAATACAGCGCTACATTTGAATAATCGCAAGTAAGTATTGAAATTTAGATATTTTTTTAAAGTGATATTTAACTAAATAATTTGTATTTTCATTGACAAATTAGATTGGGTTTGACCAAGCGAAAGGGACGCACTCGCATCAAGCTGGACGCGAAAAAGATTGCGCTGGCCAAGCAGCTAATCCTGCGAGAGGCCACAACGACAGTTATTGCCAATGAGTTGAACATATCGCGCACCTTTGCCTGGAGACTGCGCAAGAGTCTTGTCAATGGCGTCAGTCTGCACGAGCGTGTTGTAGATCCAGCCAATGAGGAACAACTACAGCAGCAGCAGCAACAGCAGCAACAGCACCAGCAACAGTTGCAACAACAGCAGCAATTGCAAATGCAACAGCAACACCAACTGCAATTGAACGAACACGAACGTCAACAGCTTTCGTTGGCTCATGCCGCCCATTTGGGTCTGGGCCTGGTCAAGGAGGAGCAACTGGATAGCGATGATGAACAGCAAATGGCTGCCAACTATAATGATGAGCTCGATGCTGAGGCTGAGGCTGATGGCGATGGTGAAGGCGATGTCGATGGCGATGATGATGCCGGTCATGTTGAGGGCGATGCCAATGGCGCTGGCGAAATTGGTGCCGAGGAAACAGCCGGATATGTTGGAGATGATGATATAAGTGGCCTGTTGCACAATGGTTACGATATGCGTGCCCAGCTGGAGAAGCCAGATCTTTCTAATGTTGATCGTTCGAAGAGCGGCATTTCTGTATCGCCCGCAGCAACGCTATTGCCGGCACATGCCGATGTTGAGGCCTATCAACGTCTTTTGGCAGAGTCGCAACGTTTTCCTCACATTGTCAATGCTCAACAATTGCAGCTGCAACAGCAGCAACATAAGCAGCAGCAACAGCAACAACAAAAGGCTGCACATAATGGAACTCTACCGATGTTGACACGTTATTCAAATACCGTAGTCTCTGCAGCCAAGTAAGTCTAGCCTAGCAAGGACTTAAGGATGTTAAATAGCAGGATAACGCAACAAAACAGCAATGAAACCAAAGATATTTCTCTGGGCAATCAATTACTTTGATCAACGATAGCAAAAAGACATTATTGTAATAAAATTCTATTGAATTGAAGCATCATTTTTAAAAACTATGTAAAATAAGTGATATAATATACTCGACTTTCAGTCAGTTATATTAATTTATCGATAGTACAATATAGAATTTATAATTGACAAAGTTTTATACAACGTTCAAAAAATCTAGGATCACTTTTTTAATCAAACTCGTTACATTGTTAATTACTTCCGTTCGTAAGCAATGAAAAGAGCTTTAAAAAATTTCCTATTATTAGGAAATATTGTTTTTTATTAGAAAACAAACAATTTTATATATTTTTTTTTTGGTGATGTCTTTTAAATTAAGCAAAGAAAATTATAAATATGCCGCGCAAGTAATTTAACAAGGATTTTTATACCCTGTACCCTTTAAAAATGGCTCATAAAATTGTGCAAATATAATAGGCATAAGGTAGTATCTACGATCGTATAAAGTATATATATATTTTTGATCAGTATCAACAGATCTCAGAGACTATAAGAGTTAGAGACATTAATTTTTGTATGTAGGTTTCTTCTAAAATTTTCCGATACTCCGCTTAATAGAAACGATTTTTAAGCAATTTCGAAAAAAAAAATAAAATTGAATTTTTAAGAAAAATAATTATAGAATCCAAAAAAACAAAAAACAGCTGATCAAATGCTGAAATGTGTAGTGTAAACAGACATTTCGGCATTTGGCATTTTCAACCCAAAATGCCAAATACAACTCATAGTGTAAAAAGGCTATAATATTGTAGAAGTCAACAATAATTATTATTTGAAATTTGTCTCAAATATAAGTTTTTCTGTTATTCGCAAAGATTCGGAATTTATAAACAATTCGGTGTTATTAAAACACAAATTAATCTTCTACTTATAGCTGATTTTTTAAATTGAAAATTTGATCAGTAACTGTTATTTTTACTTAAAAATTCAATTGTATTAAAGTCAAGAAGGAGTAGATTTCTATTATCGATAGTATCGATATATTTTCTAATATCCTCCATTTTTGTTATATATTTTTTTTGCTAAATAAATTGTTCACTTTAAATTTCATCAAGTTCATTGACTTGCAAAAAGGGATAGCAAATAGTTGGTCTATGTCTACTCGCTCTATGTACAGATTTGTAATATATATATAGCTCTCTCTATTTCTATTATATGCAACTAATTAAATGCATTTTTGTTTTTTTTTTTTTGTCAATTTTCAGTCATGCATTGCCTGTTAACTTGTCCTTGCGCTCCATGCCCACAATGAACAGCAATGGCAGGTAAAGTTATAGAATTATACAAGTAAATTTTGTTGTATGCAACATTTGTTAAATGATTTTTGCTTTGCAGCAATGGCAGCACAAATAGCAACAAAACGGCATCTGTCGAGCATCAGCAGAAGCATCATCAGCATCTTCAGCAACAGCAACAGCAGCAACAGCAACATCATCATCAGCAGCAACACGCTCAACAGCAACAGCCGTTGACGCAGATTCAACAGGCTGTCAAGAAGCCACGTAAGCCAAACGTCTTCATTGATGATGAGAAGTATGCAATGGCCAAACTATTGGTGGCTCAAAACTCATCCACCATGGAGATAGCGCGTGCCTTGAATGTCTCCCAGATGACAGCCTGGAAGCTGCGCGATGCCATATTGAAGGGTGTGCATGTCTCGTATCGCACCAAGCGCGCCGAGGCGCGTGATGAGATGCGACGCACGGAGGCTGCTGCTATGGCAGCCAAGGAGCAAAAGAAACAGTTGCAACAGCAACAGGAGCAACAGCAGCGTCATCAACAGGAGCTGCAACGTCAACAGCAATTGCAGGAATTGCAGCAACTTGAGCTTATTAAACAGCAGCAACAGCAATTGCAACACAAGCAGCGGCAGCAACAGGAATTGCTGTTGCAAAAGCAACAACAGCAGCAACAGCAACAGCAGCAACAACAACAAATGCATCTAACACCAGCGGATACATCACATTATCAGCAGCAGCAACAACAGCAACGTCAGCAGCAACAGTCGTCGGCATCTTCTACTTCGGTGCCTGCACAACAGCAACAGGCAACAATTGCTGCTAACAAATTGTTGCCACCGCGTCGCCGCTTAAAGGCCGCCGAACGTGAGCAGCGCGACAAGGAGATAACACGGGAAATACTCGAACTTATCCAGGAGGATAGTAACATACAATATTGGAAGGTATCCGCACGTTTGGCCGACAAGGGCATCAATATATCGCCCTCATCCGTTTGCCAAAAGCTCAAATCAATGGGCATACATCGTCGCTGGAAGCCAGGCGATAAGCCGCCCATGTTGGATATGAATCAATTGAAAGCGGCAACAGCGGCCAATGCAGCTGCTGCTGTTGCAGCTGCCGCAACAATGGCAGCAAATGGTGGCAACTATGCCACAGCATTAGCTGCCAATGGCGGTGATGTTGGTGTTGGGATTAATGTTGGTCCTGCTGGTGCCATGGTCGACGATGCCTATGAGCAGCAACAATTTGATATGGGCGGTCCACATTTTCTCAGTGCCTTTACGCGCTAACTGCTGATTCAATAACTATAATAAATAATAAATAATAAACATTACAAAATAAAAAATAAAACTAATAACACGAATGATTAGCAAGGATTAAGAACAAAAAGACATTGAATGATGACTAAACCCCGGTCCCGCCCAATGCACCTTCAGTAAATCAATAAGTATTACACACACACACACACGCATATATATGTAATCCAACACACACACACACACACATGCACAGCAGCATCAACAACAACAACTTGTATTTTTATATAGTATTTAAATGCGTCAAATTGCGCACTGCATCAAACTACATCAAATGTATTCTATTCTATATATTATATAATATATATAAATATATATATATATTTTTTTTTGTATTAGAACGTTAAGAGCATATATGCTATGCATTCCTAGAATGTAAGACTTCACACACACACACACACATTCACACATACTCCCAGGCAAATCCAGACACATACACGCAAAGCGTTCATTCCATAGAAGGAAAAATCTATTTAGGTTTTTTTTCTTTCTTCCTATTCTTACTCTACATATACATATATTTTAATCATATTATTATAATTATCATTATTATTATTAATATTAATATTAACATTATACCAAGTCGCTATATTTGTGTGTAATTTTTTTTTTTTTAATTTGTTTAGTTATAGTTATAGTTGAAACATTGTGGACTTTTGAAACTCTGGCGCCGCTAATAATAGTCTTTTTACATTTAGCATTTTGTGTGTTAGAAAATGCTGAAACTAACATTGTTAAAAATGACGAAACAAAATTATTTAATTTATTAGAAACAGAAATTTGATATATATTAAGCAACTCGATTGCATTGACTATATAATCTGTAATAAATTAGGAAATTTACTTTATGTAGCCATAAAATATTGGCATTTTGAAAATATGAGAATATATAAAAATTTATTTGTACGAGTATAAAATTGAAATTATCGAGAAAATTGCATTTTTAACAATGTAAAAAGAAACAACACGTAAAACTTTAGCATTTTTCAAACAATTTTTTTTTAGCATTTGTCAAAAATGCCAAAAATGCTGTTTAGTGTAAAAAGGCTATAAAACAATGCGCCAAAAGTTTTGCCTCTTTGTCAGTAGGGCTAAAACCATTTTTACATCCTATATTCATTAGAAATGTGTAAAAGTATGTAAAAAAAACATCACTAAGAAGGCAGCTCCAATCATATTATGTATATGTATATATACTGCATCAAAATTTTGGTTCAGTCCGGAGATTATAAAAGTTAAAGACACAAAATATGTATACTATACGCAGTTTAATTTAATTTTTAAAATTTTCGATATTTTCTCCAAGCAAGCATAGCTCGTTGAACTGCTTGTGGTTCATATTCTAATTTGCACTGCTTGATTTAAATTTTAATAGACATATATGAGATCACTGGATGCAGGGTGTGCCGTAGTCGAATATAGTATTTTTACCTGTTTAAAATGGTTGCAGTCCTACTGAAAAACAGGCAGCGCATAGTGTAATTATAATTAGAGTTTAAAAAAACAATTAAAGTTAAGAAAAACCAGAAAAGTAGAAAAAGAAACATAGCACATAATTGTCTAGTATTTATTATATACAAAAACAAACAAAAAACATACTAAACAATGAATATGGTTATTGTTAACTGAACATTTATTTATTTACTTGTATTTAGTATTTGTCGTCGGTATTTTTTTTGATATTTTCTTTAACACACACACACACACAAAGGCTATAAAAACAAGACAACAAAAAAAAAGGAAGATGAGTAAAAAGAAGAAGAAAAGTGAAATAAATACACAACACACACATGTAAATTGTATGAACAATTTATTAAAGTACTGAATATTATTGTAGTGAATTATTATTATAATTATGATTATTATATATAAGTATATATATTTAGAAATGGAACAAATATGAAAGAAAAACTACAGAGAGAGACACACACACACACACACACAACAAAAGCAACAGCAAGAAATACATAAAACAATAACAATTTAACAATAATAAAACATATATATACATATGTATATATTGTTTACAATTCAGCTAACATAAGTGCAATTACATCAACAACAAGAACAAGAACAAGAAAACCTAGAACATTATCAATATTGCTCAGATTATTGAGAAGCGCAGAGTAAGGCCTGGCCTATAGACAGGGTGCAATAGACAAAAAAAAAAAAAAACAAAATAATAAATTTAGATATTAAACTAAACCAAATCCCATCCATCCTCTCCACACAGTTTCCTTTCCCCCTAAACCTGAAACAAAAACAACTGCAAAGCGAACACATTTAAATATATATATACACATACATATATAGTATATATATATATAAAACAAAACAAAAAACGAACAATGTTTAATTAGCTAAAAAAACAACATTCTTGATATAATCATTATAATATAATCTGAGTATTGTATTTATTTACCACATAGCACATCAACAAAAAAAAACAAAAAAACATATAATAAAAGTATAAAATAAAAAAAAAACATATATAGTTTATATTTTGATTGTATTTTATACAATCTATAATTTGCAACTTAGTCTGTATTAAAAAAAAAGAAAAACAATTAAAAAAATAGTTTAAACAGCTACACTGGTTAACAAAATTAAAGCCTAAGACGAACTCCTGTCTTAAATAAATAATGAAATGAAAAATATTTATATATCAAGAAAATTGGCAACTTTTTTTTTATGAAAATTATATTACAAAATTCATATTTATTTTAGTTTAATTTGATCTAAGTTTTATGCAAAATGTTTCGCTTATGGCCCAATTTATGTTAGCCAGTGTGATTAGTATTTTATATTTGTATGCCCTACACTGTTTCCTGCCGCCCCCCGACCGTCTCCTACACAAAAACACATATACATACATAAATGATATATATTCAAAATAGTCTATATCAGTAAATATATATATATATATATATATAGCTATAAAAAAAATGTGTATATAGTTAATATTTTCAGAAACCGATTTTTGTTTATCTCCAGCCTTTTGTGTAACAAAAAACAAAACCATAAAACATAGAAATTATTATATAAGAGCAACAACAACAACATTTAAAACACGAAACAAACAAATAGAACTGACGTGCCTATGTAGCGATTAAAACTGAAACTTTCCTCTCCAAATCTGAAAAAGATTGAAAAATGAAATAAAAATAAAATTTACAAAAAAATTACAAAAAAAAAAAAAAGAAAAGAAAAGTAAAACAACAATATATCAAATTACACACATTACACACAGTTTATTTGTAGACAACATTTAGTTATAATTATGTGGACTGTGCCACAGGAAATACACACGCATACACAATAGATGTAATACATAATAATCATTCCGAAATGTCATAAAAACAAAAATACATATATATACATATATATGTATATGTATATGTATATGCATATGTATATAAACATGCCTATATTTTATGAAATAACTGAAAATTGTTTTTGTTTTTGATAATTATTATCTGGCAGCAAGGATATTATGAAGGAGAAGTTTCTGTCTTCACAGAGTAAGTATGCTCTATAATTATAGATAGATTATAAATTAAATAGCTGCAAAACTAGTAATTTAAACTTAATAAAGTATATGTATGATTAATAGGTGCTTTCATTAGCTTTCAGAAAACGTAAAGCATTTGAAAATCGGTTGTAATATTCTCGAGTAATGCTTAAATCTGTAGGCTTGCCTCTGAAAAAAAGCTAAAAAAAAAATACCAGATTTCAAAAATTTAAAAAAAAAAGTCTTACCATAGAAAAATTTTTAAAGTGATTTTTCGTCATCTGGGGCACCATATGTATCAGAAAAAGTAGGTTTGATCAAATATACAATTTGTGTGTTGCCTAGTGTAATCGGGGCGATCGAGTAGTTTTTATATAACCATGTCCGTCTGTTTGTTTTATCCTAATAAAACCCAACATAGATGCTTCCTTTCGTTGAATCTGGCGGACTTAGTTTGATTCAAATTGGGTCACTATATTATATATCTGTCAGATCGGTGAAAAATAAGTTCGTGTATGAAAATCTGGTTTTCGACGTGTTATTGCGGTTTTTACAAATATTCAAATTTCTTCAAAAATTGGAATACTATATGATGTAGCATATATCTTATATATATATAGCTTCCGTATTGATAATCGTATTAATAAGCCTCTGTATTGATAATCCCCATTGTTCCTTCCGAAACAAATCGCCAAAATTTTCTTATTTTAAATATTTCGATAGCTCGCAATTTTAAAAGCTTTAGAACCTGCTGTTTTTGAGCTTCTTTTGGGTGTAACGCGTTATCGGTTCGATGGGGGTACCAAGGTAAGTCCTTACATAGGTCCCTGTGATAGGGGTACCCAGGTAAATAATGATAATAAGATAAAAGGTAGAGGGGTTTATTGTGGCTATGGTTCCCTAAGAAGCAAGGCAGTGCACCTACTGAAGAGGTCTTAATGTGTAATGGGGAGACAAACTCCTTATCCAAGTGCTTCTTCCTATCCCACTTGACAGCTGGACATTCACACAGAATCTGCACTCTGTTTCGTGGTGGAGACGCATTTTGGGAAGGTGGAAAGGACTGTGTGGTGGCCGGTGAGGAAAGCAACCAACAGGTTCTGAGTCCTAGCTTGGAATTGATAACGCCTTAGCTTGTCGAAGACCCGGGCTAGAGGGCCAGAAGCTTTCTGACTCTTCCTGGAAGTGTAAAGACACCAATTATTTTGCGGAGCCCATGAGATTTCACAGAAGGACTCAGGGCCAACCAGGGGAGAACCGAAGCCAGCTCGTGCGAGCTCGTCTGCTACTAATTTCGAGATTATCCTGTGAGAAGATAGCGCCTGAATTGCAGCTTGGCTAAATGCTGATGTGGGTTCCTCCTAAACCTTTTTCCAAGTTTAGTTTGAAACAAACCTGTATGAATCTCAGATTGGAAGACGCTGGGCCAGTTGCCCATTGCATTCAAGTGCTTGTCCCAAAGATTCCTGCACCTGATACCTGCTCGGTCTTTGATCCGTGTGTGAACCACTGCCGGCCACCTTGATCACCGTAGGGGCCCTTCGGCTTGGGAGGAGAGTTTTGAATTTTGACCCGAAATGGAGTTCCTTGATCATAAAATCAGTTATTTTACACAACTTTACATACATTAAAAATGGGTAAGAGGGGGTTATAAAATTGTGTAAATAAATGTATCAGGCAAAAGAAGGTATCTCCGACCATACACTGTGTATAAATTCATAATCAGGATCAGTAGCTGAGTCGACTTAGCTCTTTTCCTCTGTTTTCTGTCTGTAGTAAAGTTATATAGTTTCACCCACGCAAATCGATAAAAACGATTTAAAGATATCACTTTGATTTAATGCTGATTAAAATATAAGCGCAAATTTTATCACGATCGTTTAATAAACACCGAAGTTGTTAAAGAAACCAACCGCTGCTTGCATGGACGTTAAACTGCTTTGCACTGCTTGATTTGAATGTTTATGGATGTATGTAAATGTAAGTATATGTATTTGCGGATTTATGACTGGATATAGGATATATATATAGCAATTTTAGTTGTTTTTTTTATTTCGCACAGAACAAACACGTCATTATAATAGGGGGGAATTCCCTAGAAATTATCCAAAATATTAACAAACATATTCAGATTACTCAATTCTCTATGGGATTTTATGTCGGGAGTTGTATTTTTTTGTTGCTTTGTTTTTCAGATGTGCTCCCCCGTTTTTTAATGCTAAACTCATCTATGCGTTCTGGGTATTTACGATGCTTAAATACGCTGAGATACTTGACAGAGTACTGTCATCTAAAAATAAATGCATCGAAATTATATATAAATATTTCTGATGAGGCAGAAACTGGATTTCTAAAAAGAAAAACTTGGATTCATATAAGAAACAATTAAGTAAAGTGAATTTTATTTTAATTGTATATTATAATCCATTTTCTGTTGTCGAAGAGCGGTTTTGATTTTTTAGGACAGTTAGATCAGTTATTTAAAAGTAATTCTGAATTCAAAGTAACAATTTGTTTGGTTGTTAATTAATACGTTATTATTAACATTTATTCAGTTAGAAAAGCTATAGAAAGTTATAAATTAAGCACTTATATCAGGTATGGCTATTAATTTAATATCAATTAGATTAGCTATTGCAAGTAATAAAATAATAAGAAGCAATTTTCTTGATTACTATAACTGCTTAATTTTGTATAGTATTAGATCAGGTGAAAATTAACTAATCTATGATCTGATTGCTTTAGCTAATTAAAATTACTTGATTTAAAGTTTAGATTTAAGAACATTCTCTGGATTAATTATCAAAAGAGAGCGGAGATTCTTCACTAAGTATCATCATCATTTTTACTCTCTACGATAGCATGACAGGTAAGTTAAGAGGGATTTTCCAGAGTGTAACAAGCGACATGCATGTAATTGATTATTATAGTTTGTTTTTCTATATTTTGCTATTGTAGTATGCGCTACAGCAAAAAGGTTGCTCAGTTCGGTATTGTAATGGAACCCCTTGGCGTATGATGAATATTTCAAAAACTTGAATTTATTTTCGCCGGATATATGGAAATGTTATAATTCAATACTAAAATATAGATATTAGAATACTTCGTTGCAGCTTTTGTTTCAAATACAACTTATATGTAAGTAAAATGTAGTTTTGGAAAATGGACGAAACGTTAATCGATAAACAGAAACATTTGCCTAAAGTTGATTATTTTGGTTATTATTTTAATTATACAATTTATGAAATATAATAATATAATAATTTATTAAGTGAATGTATTACCTACATATGCCGTAATCAAATCAATTGTGAGAGCTACAAATGTGAGTAATATTTTGACTCAAATGTAGAACTCGTTCAGGTGTTATATGTATCGTATATATATTACTACTATATAATTATTTTCTAAATTATATTTCTGTGTTATGAACATACAACTTAGCTCTTGAGTTTTAATACTCTTTTGGCAAAAGGGGTTTAAAGAGTTTCTCACAAAATGTGTAACGCATAGAAGAAGACGTCGCTGATCCCATAAAACAAATATTTTTTTATTTATATATTATAATATATATTCTTCATCAGCTTGACGCGATGAGTTCATTTAGCAAATTTCCTTCGGCTTTTCTAGAAATTAGTCAGAGATTAAAACTTGGCACATATACATAAATATGTTAGAATCAGTCGGATCGAAGTAATATATTACTATTAGTTTTAAAAATCTGAATACTAGCTTATTATACAAATGGCTGCAATCAGTAAAAAAATAAATTTTAGTATTTATGTACATTTTCTATATGGAAGTTTTAATATACTCTCTAAAGTATAGACAAGTTTAAAAATAGAATAATTTTATCATTTAGCTGTTATACGAACAATCAATAGATAAATAATAAGTTCTAATAAAGATATTGTTTTAAAAGTATGTATATATCTTCGCTACAACGAAGTAGTTAATTTTTCCTGCTTTTTTTTTTAAATAATAATATAAATATTCAGGATCAATTACTGAGATTACAGAAAAAAAATATGCAATAAATCTATTTTGTCATAAAAATTATAGTACTGTCTAGTATCTCCTACATTTTCTTCAGTTGTATAACTACTTATGGTTGTATTACTATAGCTGCTGTAGCAGGACTCATCCTGTTGCAAGAACATTACTATAATAACTAAGATTGCAAAACATACTATATTTAATGGTAAAATTATGCTTTTTAATTTTATTTTATTTTTCGATCTAAAAAATCAGTTTATTTCTTTGTGGATTTACTGTAGTTTTTACCAAAAATATGTTTTAAAATATATTCTTATTTTTTTTTCAGTCTTTTAGATAACTGAAATAATTAAAGCAGATTTTTAAGGAAAATCAAAATTAGCTTTCTTTATACTGATTTATTAAATTAAATTTTAATTTTATAAAAGAAGTTGATAAAATATTTCAAAAACCGAATAACAAGACTGTAGAAAGCATTTTAATAATTTATATAGAATAATATAATAAAGTTTTTAAGCTTATAGTGAAGCTTAGCACATGGAATATAAGCATAACATTTCCTATTATATTAAAGACTTAAAAAAAGGATTCCCTTTTGTCAGGTCCAGAGGCAGGTGATGCGAATGTCAACTAGGCTTAGACCCTGTTAATGACGATTCATCCATTGACTAATAAATAAATGCTATTGTTGTTGTTGTATAAGTGCAAATAGATAGATTGTATGCAGCTCGGATTGCATCCGGTGCGACTAACAACTAGAGATGACGACTTATCGGTGCCAAAAACAATGGGCCCTGATGAGAACTGTGCACAGAGCAATCCCAGCCTTTATAAATGGCAATGTGATGAGCGGTAGATCGTTTAGTTGGTCAGCAACTGTTGTTAACTGAAGATTATTTCAATCAATTGGAGTCAAGTAGATCCGCAACCGGAACTACAACTGCAACAATGAAATTCTGGAGACTGTTGTTGAGCTGGATGCTCTTGGGCAGCTGCATTGCCATGGTCAGGCCATCGTTGCTGCAGTTTAAGAAGAAACTGTTGTTTGGCGGTGGCGGCTTAGGCGGTGGCGGTGGCGGCGGCTTTGGCGGCGGTGGTGGCTTTGGAGGCGGTGGTGGATATGGCGGCGGTGGTGGCTATGGCGGCGGCGGTGGCTATGGAGGCGGCGGTGGCTATGGAGGTGGCGGCGGCGGTGGACACAGAGGTGGCGGTGGTGGTGGATATGGTCATAAGCCAACAACCACCTATGAGGTGTATGTGGTTAAGCCAGTATATCAGGGCGGCGGTGGTGGAGGCGGCTGTCATAATTGCGGCGGTGGAGGTGGTTATCCTGGCGGTGGCGGTGGAGGTGGTCATCATGGCGGTGGCGGAGGCGGTGGCTATCATGGCGGCGGTGGTTATAATGGAGGCGGCGGCGATGGTTATCATGGCGGTGGTGGCCCACAATGGGGCGGTGGCGGTGGAGGCGGCAGCAGTGCTCATGCCAGCAGCAGTGCCAATAGCTACGGAGGAGGCGGTGGCAATGCCTATGCCAAGGCATCGGCCAACTCCTATGCGAGCAGCTGGTGAAGATGAAAATAAGGAGAAGGAGGAGGAGGAGGAGGAGCATCAAACAATTTTTTTTTGTATTTTTTTCGATTACTGATAAAATAAATAAAATAATGAAATAATAAATGTAAAAAGTATTTATTAAAGCTGCAACAGACAAGAGAAAGCAGCTCCGAAACGGTATAACTATTATATATATTCTTGATCAGCATTAAACATTGAGACGATCTGTCAGACAAACTGTATGAAAGAAGTGTTTTGAGAAACATTGACAGACAGTGAATCACTTAGAGCATGTAGGTTAGTGTTTATTCATATTATTGATTTTACAAATTTATATTATTGAAAATGACGCATATTTTAGTAAGCAGCTAATATTAAAAAGGTTAATTTTATATATTATGTTTCAGATACTATTCCCTTCAATTTTATATAAAAAAAAGACAAAGTTTCAAAAATATTGCCTTAATTTTTGACATGATTCTTTGGCATATACCTAGTTCAAGTGACTTGAAATCTTCCAGATGAAATAAATAGATTCGGGAGTGAACTACTCGGGAAAAGATAAATATCACTATAAGAATGAAGAGAGGAGAAAGGGAAAAATATTCTGAGATGGGTTCGGCAACAGAGGATAAACACCTCAAGTTAAGGTCTAAAAATATTAAAATTCAATATGCAAATGATTCTTTGGCATATACCGAGTGCAAGTGACTTGAAATCTTCCAGATGAAATAAATAGATTCGGGAGTGAACTACTCGGGAAAAGATAAATATCACTATAAGAATGAAGAGAGGAGAAAAGAAAAATATTCTGAGATGCGTTCGACAACAGAGGATAAACACCTCAAGTTAAGGTCTAAAAATATTAAAATTCAGTATGCAAAAAACATGTTTTGTAAACGACAGAAGTATAAACAAAACCAAAAAAAGTTAAAAAAAAAAAAAAAATTATTACCAAGTTTAAATGATCGCACATTTTGAAACCAGTTTGCTGCGAAAATACTCGTATGTAAGCAACAAATACAACAACAAAAGCTGTAAACGTGTTTCAAAATGCCAACAACTTGGCAAGTGAAAGATGCGAGTATTTCTTATTATTGTTGTTGTTTTTTTTGTTGTAATTTGTTTTTATTGCTTGGCAAGCGACTAAAAAACAATTTACAAAATATGCGTGGGTGTCGACTCGAATTCCAATTGCAAAATGCCTATATAATAAGAATGAAGTTCTTTATTTGACATTGTTAAAATTCCAATTGAGTTTTTTATCTCTTTCTCTTAAATGGTGTCAGACTCAAGACTACAAATTGGGATTAAGTTGGAATTTCAAATTTGTTTTATTTTTACCTAAACATTTCTTAATTAGAACAGATTTAAATATTACCAAATAAATTATCTATTTTAAATTTAAATAATTGAAATTAAAAATGAAAATTATTTTTCAATTTAAAATATGTAAATCAGTTTAGTATTAAGCTAAAAAAAACACATGCAGACATTAGATTTAACACAATAATTACCATATATATAGATTAAATTAATGATATTAAATCAGTTGTATAATAAAATATTAAGTTAAGTAATTACACGTTGAGACTAGCACATTAAATTATAAGTTCATACTTGTAGTGCTGGGAAGCCAAATAAATAAATAAATAAATAAATAAAATGAAATATCTTTAGAACCGCTTAGTGTGTTACCAAAATTTAAATATATTCACGATGTGGCTCAATTCGGAATATATATATATAGATCCTTCTTGCCTTGTTATAAATTTATTTCTTTTATGTAATGGATACCTGTTTTAATACAAATAAATATATTAACATAACCTTTTGAACAAGGAAGAGTAAGACTTATAGACTAAAAAAATTATTTTTTTTAGTCACGCTTATATTATACAATCAAGAAATTTTTCAAGATGATTTATCTACAAGTAGCATACTTTTAAGGTCATCTACAAGTTTTAGATATATACGGGTGCTTTCACAGAAAGGTCTACAGTGTCCAAAAGAAAGCTCGGTTTTTTTAAAGTAATTTGTTCAAAAATATTTCAATTTATACATGATAACGCATTAACACCTTATCTTAGCTTACATTGTGAATAATGCGGTTGCAAAGATGAAATTCCGTTTTTTACCCTCTTGGTACATTTTAAGAGTATTTTTCTGATGCGATTTGCAGTTAAATTTATTCAAGTTATTTAAAAATTATGAAAATTAAAAATTAGTTAACTACCTTATATGTTATATATTTTCTAGTCAAGTAGTTTTAATCAAGTATACCCAATTACGGGCCACCCTGTATCAAGTCCGAGCTGCACAACACACTCAAATCAAGCAGTGCAAATGAGTGCTTGAACTTTAATGCAGTTCAATGAACAAGCAAGCAAATCATTTCAGAAAGCGGCCGTAATGCTTGCAAATATTTTCTTAAATAACTTCAATGTTTATTCTTATACCGTTACAAAGCAAAAAACAAAAAAATAAAAAACACTTTTCACACATTACATTATAACATAATTTCTTTAGATATTTCCACAAAGCTGAGCTTCAATTAGAATGATTATGTGTAAATAAACTAAGAAAAAAAAACAATTTTAATAAAAGAAATAAAATGATTTGCATTTGAACTGAAGGTTAGTTTGCAATTAATGATGATTGTTCGATTTGTTTGTTGTGTAAAACGATAAGAAAAAAAATCAAAATAAAAATAAATAAAATGGTTTGCTAGCTTAAAGATCAGTTTAAGCTGAAGACTTTTGTATGTTGTATCTAGTATCTCTAGTTGCTGTGCATCTGCTGCAATCCTTAAAACATTTTGTTAATAAATTTTTGCAAATTGACATTCGGAGTGGAAAAACTTGTTTTCTTCTTGTTTTTTGCTGATCAAAGCCAATAGCAAAACCAATTTGAGCCGCTTCTCACGTTTTCCAATCGCTTGGCACGGTCATTATTGAAAGTTTTTCGAATTTTCAGCGTGTGTGTGTGTGTGTGAGAGAGAGAGAGAGTAAATGAGAGAGATGCAGTTGATATATAGTTGTATGTGTGAGTTTTGTACTATGTGTGTGTGCAGTCACATGAGATTTTCCTCAAATCGATAACAGGTTTTTGGGCTCCACTCTGGCCTGTCTTGTCTTGGCCTGGCCAATTTCAACGGCTCCAAGCAGAAAGTTTTCTGTTTGCTGTTTTTTCTTTTTTTTTGGTTGTTATTTTTCTGGCTGGGCCCGAGGCTCATTGAAGTGCAGCCAAGAGTTGCGGTCAGAAATATGCGGATGACAAGCGGCAAAATGTCGTTGCACGCAACTCCATCTCTTTCGTATTCTCAATTGCCATCTCTATCGCACTACGTTCCGTTCCGTTCCGTTTCGGCTTG
The DNA here is from genome assembly GCA_035043045.1 of Hirtodrosophila alboralis. Taxonomy (NCBI): domain Eukaryota; kingdom Metazoa; phylum Arthropoda; class Insecta; order Diptera; family Drosophilidae; genus Hirtodrosophila; species Hirtodrosophila alboralis. The sequence continues at coordinate 417,879 of JAWNNH010000097.1, forward strand.
ACAGCACTTAAATTGCACCATCATCATCATTATGATCATCATCATGATTATCATGATCAGGTGCATTCCAAGTGGCAGGTTCTGTGGCCCACTTTGGTTTAGAAATGCGCTTTAAACTCTAAGACCAGATGCAGCCAAGTTGCAATCCGCTTAAATGGGCGTGTCGTTGCCCCCTTCTACAATTGGAGCAAACTGTTTCAAATATGGAACAATCTGAGCTGATCAAGCCGAACCAATCAACTAGACAAAGTCCAAATTCAGTTAAAACTATTTAATTCTGTCCAAAAATTATATATTTTAAATTAAAAAGGCTTGGGGTTTTCTTAGACCTAATATTTCTTAACTTGTGTCTTGGGCTTAAGAGAGAGCATTTTTTTAAGATTTGACAGTTCTTTTTTAAAATAATTTCCTTTTTATTTTAATTATTATTATATTTCTGTATTTAATTGTATTTTTATGCAGGCATTGCGATTACTCTGGATGTCGAATCTCGGGTTTCATCTCATTTCTAGAATAAATCTTTCGTTCTTTAACTTTTGATCAACGTTAGATTCATTAGATATTCAGAATTCAAAAAAATTATTTGATACAAATTAGCTAAAAGGAGAAAAACGATTAATATTGTTAAGTTTGTTAAAATATTTTGATTCTGCATAGGAAACGGATATCTAAAGTTTGTAAATTCGATTGATCAACTTCCAAATGATTTTATTTTCAAGTAAATTTTCGTTTTGCTAAATCTATTAGCACACGATGCTAGGTTAAAATGTTTTGACAGATTAACATCAAAAAAGAAAAAAGAAACCAAATAAACAAACAAAAAGAAAATATCGCTTGAAAGAATTCTTTCACACAATTGGCAAATGGTTAAACTGGAACAAAGGCAAACAAGGAATGAAAGGAAGCGATTGCAACAACAACAAAAAATCAAACAGTAAAACCAGTTGGTAAAAAAATATAAAAATAAAAACAGATATCACAAAAACAACAGCAGCAACAACTTAAAGACGAAAAGAAAAACACGAAAAGCAAGCTGGAGGATCATATGAATGGCGATGGCGTTGATTTGACATTTTGTCGCCTTTAGCGGAATGCCGAATGGGCAACCAAAGCAAAACACAATCGTAGGAGCTGCAAAACGATACGAAGCTGTCTTCGGCTCAAGCACGAAGTTGTCAACGAAGCGGCGGCAGTAGCAGCAGCTGCAGCTAAGCTTAGTTTTTGGTGAGCTTTCAGACAGTCTGCGGTACGAACTCAACGCGCCAAGTCCACGTTCTCTTTTTCAGTTGAAAGTCGCGAAACGCGAGTTGCGAGTCCAAAAACGTAAAACGAAGTTGCAAGCCGAAGTTGAAGTCGAAGACGAAGCCAAGCTGGGGCCAAACTGTGCGTGAAATTGGTAAACAGAAACAGAAACCGAAACTGAAACAGAAACCGAACCAAACCAAACCGATCCATGCGGGCACATTCCACAAAAAACCGACGAAACTTAAGACGTGAATTTGTTGTTTTTGTTTCTATTTTTTTTTTGTTTTTTATTTTCGCATATGCGTCGCGTGTTAACAAAATAACAAAAATATTAATAATAAATAAAAATGCAAACAAAATTTTATGTTAATACTCAATATTTTTTTTGTTCAATTTAGTTATATATTTTATTAAAGATTTATTGATTTTTGTGCGCTTTTTATGGTTTCATCTTCTTATTTATTGTAAATAAGAGGAGGCAGTCATAAAAACCGCTTAGTGTTGTTTATATTTGAATTCGAATTCGTATTTTCTTGTTTATTTATATTATAAAGTTGGATACATATAAAGTCCAAAAATTGATGCGATTTAAATACATTGAGCAAAGATAAACGGAGCGAAACAAGTGTATACAGATATATTATATATATATATATATAAATATAACAGTAGTATCAAGGAATTCAACTTGATCTTCTTTGCTGCACGCGAATCTATCAAGGGTAAGTCTCTTTATACACACACACAACACACACACACTGTCTAACATACTTCAAGTTATGAACATATGAATGTTGTATTTATGTAGTGTTATTATAATAGCACGCAAACATGCTGAAACGTACCGGGACGGGGACTGGGCCAATTCAATGTCAATGGGGGGGCCTAACTTTCAAAGACACTTGGTAACAAAAAAAAAACAATCGTTCAATCAATCGATAGACGCTTGACTGAACACATATCTTTATATCGATATTATCATTATCATTATACATATACCTGACCCCATGGGAATACCTATTGTGACCCCAAAATTGTTTAACTCTTAACGCATAACTGCATTTCGAAATGCGGCTCGAATCACTTTTGTCTTGCCCATCAGCTTAAGACGATGAGATAACCAACAAAATGTCGCATGAGATAACACAAATACAAATATGAAACGCAACGGGGGAGCGACCTCCACTTCATAACCCCCCCTTTACACATTCATATGCAAAAGAATGGGGCGTCGGCCATTTTGTTTTCGTCACTATATATGTTAGTGGGGGAGACGAGCGGTGGGCAGCAATGTGGAATGTGCCAGCTAAGAAAATTGAAAAACAAAATAAGAAAATAAAAAAAAAAAACATGCGTCTCACTCGTGCCAAATCGGTTAATACTATCATTAATCTTAACTTAAACGACAGCAACAACAATCCACACAATACCTGTATGCAAATGAATGTGCTATAAAAACATTCTTTTCGACAGCTCTTGTTTTTTTAAGAAAAAAAAAAGCTTGTACAATAAGCGCAATATTATCATATAGCAAATGACAAACTCGCAAATACCCTGCAGTCTGTCTACAGTTTTAAAGATTTGCCATTAAATTCGAATTCCAATAAAATATATTTTTTTTTTTATTTCTCATATTAAATATCATCTTTAATCCATGTTTTCTTAGGTTTAGAACTCCCTCTCTCATATTAACTCTTATATGCTTATTATGTGCGTTTAAAATATTCACAACTATCGAGCTAAGAAATCAGGAAAACCTGTTTTTATTTTCGTTCATATTATTCGGAATTGCAATTGATAGGTGTTCTGAATTTCGCAAAACGTTTAAATGTTCCTTTTTTAAGAGTTGCCTTTGCGCCTCTGCTATGAAAATTTATTGAAAAAGAAAATTATGTTTTTATTTCTTTTGAAAACAAAGTCAAAAATATTTCAAAAAAATAAATGCAAATTAATAGGAATAGATCTGTTTAAGCTCGATTATTCTACTTTTTTTTTGTACTAAATAGGCGAAATTTTATTCTATGTCTAACCTGAAATTGATATAAGAAGACATTGAAAATTGATTTTTAGACGGAAATTTGTACTCAAATTTTGGCTAAAAGTAAGTTAGAACTACTTTATACATGAAAAGTTTCTAAGGTGATTTTATTACACCTGGAAAAGTAAAATGTGTATTACTAGAATATTTTTTAAAACACTTTAAATAAATCAATAGCTTGGTATTAAATCAAAATTCAAATAAATGTTTGATCAAATATTTTGCAACAATTTCTCAAATCTAAAAGCCTGCTTATATCAATTTTCTCAGTGCTTCATAAAGCTTATTGTTTCATTTTTTATTAAGGATTTCAGCTTGTTATTCCCCACTTGGGTGATTGCTTTTGGCTACAGGGTATAATTCAAAAGGTCAGCAACAAAAGCACTTGACCAACATTTTCTAGCTTCTGCTTTATGAATAAACAGACTGTCAGCAGCAAGTTTTGTCTATATTTTTTCGATCAATATTCAATGCGTGAATATAAACTGAGCCAACTTAAATCTTTTTCACAGCTACAGTTCCAGCATTGTCTAAAGCATTTCTACAATGATCATTCCATATACACACATATATACATTTTCATTTACAACTCACGACTTAAGAGATCTCTAAGAAATTCCACGCACGAACAAAATGACACAAAAAATTACAAAAAAAAAAGAAAAACAATAAACAAACAGTTGAGGTCATTGCTCAAACATGCGAGATATCTCTACAAATAGACAATCTTAAGTATGGAAACTCAAAAAAAACTCACTTACAAACATGTATGTAGATATATATATATATATATGTAAATACTATATGAGACTTGGGCTTGTCATATCTTGTGGATTGTATCTTAATGTGTGCATTTAACAGCATACTTGATTCTGGTAAATTGACAGGTTTTAGAAGCGAGTGGCAGCTAACTTGTCGATTTTTGAGACCACACAGGGATTGATAGACATAGATAGAGATACAAATCCAATCTAATCTAACTCAAAGATGTGCCTATATATGTTGGATGTTAAATTGTTAAAACATAGTCCCAAAATACATATATGTATATTATGAAAACTTTGTTGTAATTTTGAATTTTATATGTTTAAGCTAAATTTATAATGACATAGATTCCATGAAGTATATGAGTATAGTACTAGTATATCATATAAAAAGAATTGATAATTAAGTATATTTAGTACACACTCTTAATCAATGGTCGGGTCCAACTAGTTTCTATGCAAACTAGTTTTTCTGTTTGAAAACTTAGACTAGTTCTAACTAAATAGAAAGGATCGCTTAAAAATTCATAAATTATATTAAGAACTTGTTCTGTTTTGCAAGAAATTTGTTATCAACAAAAAATCTATTTATTTTTCTCAAGTAATCTCAATTAAACTTAACAATTCTTAGTTTTCTAATGCTCTATATAAATTAATCAAAATAGAATAATCATCGAATCAAATATTTTATAGGAAAAATCGATAGGAAAAATGAGTTTTTAACTTTTAGTTTCTATAGAAATCTTAATGAATTTCAGTAATTGCAAGTATTACGAGATTTATGTATGCAAAAAGATATAATCTGATTAAATCTAATTAAAATATTATATAGAAAATAATGTGGTTCGTGTGGTATTGCTTTTTTATTTTATTTAAACTTTGATATTTTTGAATTACTCTTAAATAGAGGAAATTAAAATGATTTAAATTTTTTAAAAATTAAAGACTAATTTATATATTTTGTATATATATTTATAATAACTTAAAATTTTGATTCATGTTGTTGGTGCAGGTACCATAAGTTATAAACAATAAGTACGCCTAAGCATTCGACAATTGAAAGAGGTGAAAGCGAGGCTTTAATTATAACTCTTGTCTGCTGGAGCGGATCTGGGCTATTAGTCATATTGCAAATCATCCTATTCCCATGCACTTGCTTAACTGTACTTGCTACAAGTCCAACAGAGAGTATCTTAAAAAAGTTCAAACTCAAAAAAAAAAAAACAACGAAAAAAGTGAAATTTGTAAAATCGAACAACAACAGTCGTCGACTGTATCCATAATTGACGTAAAGCGAATGAAACAACAATAATATATACCAAGTAGGACGCTTGGGTGGATGCCCCCAAGCAACTAGGCAACTATATATATATATATATATATATAAGTAACTCTACTAAGGCCCGGAATCGAAATTGGATTCGCAAAGATATTTTTATAAATAGTTGCAGTCCATAAATGAAACGGCCAGCAAATAATCGTATTGAAATGGAAATCGAATTGCTAACAAAAAAAAAACTCAAAACTAAAAAACAAACAACAAAAAATATTAATTAATCAATATACACTGGAAAAAAATGCACTTTAGCTATAAATGAAAACTCTACAAGCTGCGTAAATATTTATACAAAATAAATCTATTTTCTTTCTGATTTATGTGTTTTTAAGCCAAGTATTTTATTTTTTACCATATAAAAAAAAAGATTTTCTATAGAAAATATATTAAATTTTATATTGGGAAAAAAAATTCTGTGCCAAATTTTTGGCATAGGTAATTTCAATGTTCATTTAAATATAGCGTGCAATTTTCCGATCTAATATTCCGATCTGATAATAAGCACCAAAAATAATTTAAGCTGTTATTTACGTTTAAAGCAGCTGCCAGCAATATTTGCATTATTTTTTTTTCAGTGTATAGATATTAGGAAAATACATTAACAAATGCTGATTAAAATTCCCGAGGCGTACGCACAGGCTTCGACTTTGGCAACTACGAAAATGCGATCCAAGCGCCGCTTTAACAAAGCAGAAAAAAAACAATAATAAACCAAAAAAAAATAAAAAAAAATAAATAAAAAAAAAGCTTCGCAACAAATTTTGATTGTTAATACATATTTGCAATGCTTTTGAAAGTGTTTTTTTTTTTCCTTTTATTATTGTTTTTTAATTTGATTTTCGCACGTATTTGCAATTGTAGACAAAGAAGAGAGAGAGAGAAAAAGATGTAAAAATAATGTATCCCCACCTGTTGTTTTGATGAAACTCAATGAACTTAAAAAACAAAATCAAAATTGATGTTTTTTTTTAAATTCATTGTTAAACCTTAGATCAAATATTTGGGAAAATAAATTTTGGTAAAATAATATAGGTTAAATGGTTAATAGATTTTTTTGCCAAGGTAAACCGATTTCTAATTGTGTATAGCTTAAATATGAAATTAAATTGTTAAATAAATTTTGGAAATATATTTTATAGGTATTTTCGTAAATTTCTTCTATAATATTAGTTGCCAAAACAATTAGGATTTTCTTTTAAAAACATAAAAATATCAGTTAAAAATTTGAATAAGTAGAAAAATCCTTTTTTTGTAAAAAACTTCTTTAAAAAATCTACATTTAAACACACAATATATATTTTAAAAACATTCCGAAATTTCTTCTTTTTATTATTATTTAAAAGGAATATTTGAAGGAAATTGCAATTGAGCTCAAAAATCTCTCTTCAAGCAATACTAATTTAAAAAAAAAATATTTAGTTCGAAAAGTTCATAAAAACTTAAACAAACTACAAACATAATTGTCGACCACAGCGCCAGAGTTATCGAATAACAATAAAAAAAAGAAACAAAACGTGACTTTTGTGACATTCTAAGCAATTCCTATTGCATTTCTTTATGCAAACTCTCACTACTATATCATCAGAATAAAAACCTCAACAGATCTCAGTATTTTGCACCTGCAATGCAAGTTGCCAGCTTGTTTGAACTCATTGTTAAATGCAATTGACGATTTAGAAATACAAATGCAAAAAAAAAAAACAAAAAAATAAAAAACAATCTAAGAAGTTGAAAACAAAAACTCATACAAAACAATGGTCTTAGAAAAAGAAGGTAATAAACAAAAACAAAAACAAAAAAATTAACTTGAAAGTGGCACAAAGCAATTTTAAAGCTGAATGGAGCGTTAAGTTTTTCAAAGTGCATTTGCAATGTATTTTCAAGAAGCAAAAACAAATGCAAAAAAACAAAAAAACAATAAAAAATATATCCAAACTGCAATTATAATTGGTACACACTTTAAATTGATAGTTTCTATTTTTTTTTGTGGCTTGTTTCTTACCAATTTCGAAATGAAAAGTAACAAACGAACGGAAAGAATTATAAGAATAATTTTGGCTTAGTAAAATTGCGTTTAAAAATTAAGTTTTTGAATACCACCAATTAAAAAAAAATAATAAATTAAATGTTTTAAAAAAAATTTTCTAAAATTGCATGAAAATTTTTTTCTTATATACCAATCTAAGTATCCCCAAAAAGGAGGAAATGTTATATATAAGTCATTAAAATGTTAAATAAGTTTTTAATTCAAAGCTAATTTTAGAGATTAAAAATGTTTTTTTTTTTTTTTTAAATACAAAATTAAAACTAAAACAATTTTTTTAAAAATAATTCTAACATTTAAATATTTAAGATAGAACCTTTTTAGCACACTACACAATTTAATACATATTTTTTCCATTTAACATGCACATTGTATAATGTAGAAAATATATTTATAATTGTATTTTATTTATATATTTATATATTTATAATTATCCAATTTTTTATTTTTATTTAGAATATAAAAAAAATGTTTATTTTGCCAATATATTTATTCAGTTTGTAGAAAATAATCTTTTAGTGTTTTTTAGGAAAATAAAGAAATTGCCATTTCTCCAAATTAAGGTAAAAAAAACTATCTTTAAACAACCCAAAAATAATTGATTGTTATTTATGGTTTTTTCAAGAAAAGAATTACATAATATAGACAAAGTGTCATTTCTTTTTCAACAAAATAATTAAAGTTGTAAAATTTTCAACTCCAAGAAGTCTATGAACTTCAAAAAAAAAAACTTAACATGTATTTAATTATGGGCCACACACACAGCAAGTTTATCGTTAGTTTGCATAATTGATCATAGATCGTGGCTGAGAGATCATTAAAATAAACGCCGAACGAGGGCTGTTCATTAACATCAGAAAGGCCCAAGAGGCGCTCAAAATGAGGTAATACCGTGTAATAGCCGATTAAGCTATGAGTCAAAATGATCAAATTTATAAATTCAAACAGCAACAGTTAAGATAAAAATAAACACGAACACAAAACAACAAAAACAAAAAAACAGCAGCCAAGTTGGCCAATAAAATGGCCCTAAATCAAATAATGCGCATTTAGCCGGAATGTCGAATGGGAAATATAAAGAAAACTACTTCATTTCAGGTGTTGAACGACAAAAGAAATGCGTGTGAAAATGCTTTGGGAAAAGGTGACAACTTGTAGACCTGTGGGGCTGGCAAGGGGGGGGAAAGGGACAAAAACCGTCTACTAAATATTACCTCATAAAATACCATATGCGATAATAATAATGCCATTTGCTATGACGTATGCGAGACATGCGATTTAAGTATGAGAAACTATAACAAAAACTATGGGAAATATATATACGAGTACGCGTATATATGGCATAAGCTCTGATTAGGAGCAAAGTACGCATAATATAAACATTATTTGTAATTAAAGTTTGAGTTTGGAATTTCTTGGGAATATCTATAGATCCTTTAAGCGAAATTAAGAAGGATATGAATACTTTGAAGATACTTATATATATTATAATAATATGATTTCTTTTTTAGTCTAATTCCATTTAATTGAACTTGCTGTTTATAAAAAATGAATACTCGTATATGATAGACTCATATTTCAACTAGAAAATATATTTTTTAATGCAAGAGTTTTCGCATTAAGCATAATTTGAATTTTTCATTTGCTTTTTAAATTGAATATATTTTATAATTAAATGATTTCTTTTTCAGTCTAATTCCATTCGATTGTTTTAATTTAATTTGCAGTTTATAAAAAATAAATACTCGTATATCAAAGACTCATATTTGACGTAGAAAATATATTTTTTAATGCAAGAGTTTTCGAATTGAGCATAATTTGAATTCTTCATTTGTTTTTTAGAATTGAATTCTAAATTTTAACACTTTTATGGATATTTTTCTGAAATGTAAAATTTATTTGAGGTATATATGTATCTATTAAAGAGTTTTAAAATTAAGCATAAATTAAATTTTCATTTGTTTTTTGAAACGAATTCTAATTTTCAGCACTTTTATGGAGTTTTTTTATTTATTAAATTTGTTTTTTTTTATGTTAAATGTAAAGCTCATTCGAGCTGATATACAAATAATTTCTTAATTCTCCAACTTCTTTATGGTATTCCTAAATATTGCTTAAAAATTGTTTCTAAATATTTTTCCCATTTCGGTGGGACTTTGCGTACTTGATTACGCAAGAATTTGCCGAATGTCCCCTTAAATTTCCCGCATATTATTAGTTAGAATTAGTTCAAAGACATGAGTTTTGAAGGGAAATTCGTAGAGGGAAATTCGTTTCCCATTTCGGTGTATTCGCGTATTTCATTACGCGAGAATTTGCTAAATTTCCCCTTAAAATTCCCTAAAATTAGTTGAACTGCGCGAACTTTGGAGGGAAATTCGTAGAGGGAAATTCGTTTCCGCGAGATCTTGTCGAAAGTGAGAATAAGAACAGATTAATTTCTTATGTGCGTATTTTAGTTATTAAGCTATAGTATTTGTAAGATATTACTTAGCTAATTTCTATTATAATTTTATAACCTTCATGCATAATTAAGCTGATTATTTGAATACATATGATTATTTTTGTGTACATTACATACTTAGCTCTTGTTCTAGATCTTGTAAGATTTGTCATTGTAATATATACTACTCTAACTATGCAAATTCTCTCATCTGGCATTTGTCATTTGAAATCTCTCGTTTTGTCATTTGTTTTGTGGATTGTGCTGTCCACAAAACAAATGACAAAAATTGTGCTGTCATCGTCAACGCCCGCGCTTAGCTCATCTCAACGATGATCTAATCTCAAGACTTGCCCACGATTGTTGACTGAGGAAAGCGTTGAAAATATATTTTTATTTTTACATTATTATTATTTCTTTTTTTCTTTTTTACATATTTCACAGTAGTTGAACTTGAAAACGCCGCCATTTGATTGGGAGAGAGGTGGGGAAAGCAAGGACAGAGCTTTTGGGGTGGGGTTACAGAGGGGGGCCATTATAATTTTATGTCTACTCCACATCAACATGAATGAAGACAATACGAAGACAGCGAAGACTACGAAAACTATCATGTTGATGTTGATGTTGTGGGTAACCGATTCAAGAGTTCAGCGAACTTGGAGAAAATTGCTGAGTGTTTATTGCTGTTAATGTTAATGATAATGATAATGATGATGATGTTGTTGTTGTTTTTGTTGTTTTTGTTATTGCTGTTAATGCAACCAAACAAGCAGACCAAAGACCGAAAGGAGAGTAGACAAGAAAACAACATTGTCATCATTATCATCATGATCGTTGGCACCTTGAAATTTGCGCTATTCAATGTAATTTCTTATTGTAATTGCATTTCACCTATAAATTTAGAAAATATTTCTTAACATTCATCAGCATATATGATTTGTAAATCATTTTGTAATGTTTTTTTTTTAAAATAAGAGATATGTGCATTTGCAGTATGGCGTTACGTGACAATCATACGTATAAATGTGTTAAAAAGCTAGAAAAAAGTTACATTTTTAAATGTTTTTTTATATCTGATTGGCAATTCAGCTGTACTATATTTAATAAAAGAGATGAAATCATTTGACTTTTCCTATTTAAAGATATAAACAAAAAACAGCCGTGGCGTTACGTGACAAAAATAGAAGTCGGTTTCGACTTAATATTGTAAAAGCGCAAAACTCTGCCAAGTGTGCAAGCCTCTTTGTATAAAACTTTTTTTTTTTTTAATTTAGAATAATCTAAGTTAATTTTGCTGACTATTTCATTTAAAAACATTTTTCTGTTATTTTTTTATTAAGCCTTTGTATAAAATGTTACGTGACATAAATTTTCGTAGTAGATTTTGAAGTAATAATATATATTTAGCTTATACTAATCGTAGATATATAGATTTGCAACAACATACAGGTGTTACACAATAAGGTTGCAGTTTGTTTAAACTAAAAGATTTTATATCTTAATTTAATCCATTTTTGTAAAGAAAAAATATAGATTTTTTTAGATTTTCCCTAATGAATTTCTTTAGAATAAATAGATTTTGTCTAAACTAAACGATTTTATATGTAAATTTGTAAAGATAATTTTTGTAAAGATAATATAGATTGTTTTAGATTTTCCCTAAGGAATTTTTTAGAATATAAATATTTTGAAATTAAAAATTCCCATAAGCCAAATTTTGATTGTAGCTTAAGTATACGCGTAAAACTGGAGTTACTGGCAAATTAAATTCTGTTTATTTCTTAATTTATTTTTTTTTTTTAATAAAAGTTTACTTGAAGTTTTGAGCAGATGAATTATATATTACTTACTTCTATTAACCTTAGTTTTTTTTTTGTACATCATGTATCTTTCACTTTAATTAACTCTTTAATACATAATTTTCTAAGCTATTTAGTTTTGTTTCTCAAAAGCTTTTATTTATAAAGCTCACAACAATATTTTGAACTGAAACTTGTGTTAAAAAATTGTCTAAATTACAACAGAAAAAAAAGAGGCGGCATTCAATTGAGGCACTCAAATGGATCACGTTTTATTTTTTTTTTATTTTTTTTTTTGCTTTTTTGTTTATCGTTGAACGTCATGGACGATTGTAGGAACTGGGACCCTGAGACGACGTGCCAACTATGTAGTACATACGTATAAAAAAAAAAAATAAAACAAAAACAAAAACAAAGACCGTAAACTAATACGAATATTAAAATTCATAGCATGAAGCCACCTACACACACCGAAAGAAATAATCAAATCGTCTACACAATATATATGTACATATATATACTATATATGTATATTTACTATATACAATATCTGCATATTTTCACCTTTCAAATGTGGTTTTTGTGTTGTGTCTGGAAATGTATCTTTAGATACGCGTATTTGGGCCACAAGAAATTGTTGGCGTTGGCGTGTATAAGGTAGGGCCTGGGGATGAGTGATGACAGGCTAGAGAGGGGAGTGGGTGAAGCAACAGGGGTGTAGAAGACCAGGCCAGGTAGATGAAGCCAGCGAAATTAGCACTCTCAACTCGAAGCGTGTCTAAAATGTGTTAAACGCAAAGAAATCGCCAAATAGAAAAAGATAACAAACCCAAAAATTGAAGAAAAAAAATAACCAAAATTATATATATATGTATATATAAACAAATTACAGAGTTATGCGACTGTCCATATACGATAGATACTTGTGCTACTTATAAACAAAGTTGTCTATGTAAATGTATTAAAGCCAAGTTTGCTTTGCAAGCCAGCTTCATTGGCACCTGTTGCCTTTATTATTATTATTTTTTTTACATTTTTTTTTTTGTAGAGTTTGCAAATTAATTAGGCTACTTGAGTTTCGTATTTTATTTCATTTCGTTTCGTTTCGTTTGATACGATCATAATAATCTTTTTTTTTTTTTTGTTGCTTTTTGTTTTGCTTTGTTTTTCATCGATTCTTTAATTATGGCAATTAGCCAATTTCGTGCAAAACTGAAGCCCGGCCATACCATGCTCATGGTGGTAGTACATTGGACTGGTCTGTGCAATCCATACTCAAAAAAAGTAACAAAAAAAATTCGTATACCAAATACCAAAGCAATTGTCTATTGCAATTTACACAGCGGTTTGGTTTTCACTCTGTCGAGTGTTGATATTTCACTTTTTTTTGTACATTCAGTTTAACGAACAATTTTCGCTATTTACCCCATAATTCAATGGAATTTTCATGGATACGCTAGTAATTAGATCTCAGAAATTGAAGTTAAAAGAAATTGAAATATATACTGTATATATTATGTATGATAGTTTCAAAGATACGTTGTTGCAACTTGGCTACAGTTGCGCTTCTATTTGTCAGTCATAAGCATTATATAAGTTGTAATAGATCGGCACGATAAACTAGTATAATAAAATTTATAAATGATTGGTTTTTTTTTTTGTTTTTGTTTAATCTCAATGAAAACAGAGCTTTTTAATTTTCCAATTTTTAAATTGAAACAGAATACATATTGTTTAACCAGGACCGGCTTAAGGTACCCGCGGGGGCCTGACCAATTTCACAAACAGGGCCACGCTACTCTAAGAATAAGGATTTTTTTTTAAGGAGGCCCCGAAAGTCTCTGACTAATCCCCAGTGTGTGATACGAGTCTGTGCTTAAACAAATATCGAGAGTAACAGTCTAATGTTATTATAACAGTCACAACTCTGTTAACTCTAACAGTTAACAGCTATTAATGTTTAAGACTTCATTACATAATAACAGACATATTATTATGTATTGCAAATGTTATCTTAACAAGTCTCAACCTGTCATAACACAGCATAATAAATTTATGTTAAGTCTCGTCCAACACAATATTTTCATTCCTTAATCAAATCTTATAATTTTTTTCAGAATTTTGAAAAGTCTCAAATATGAATAGTTTCAAATGATAACTGAGTAAACAAGTGATCAATTATAAAGAGGAAAACAAATGATTCCACAATTTTAGCTATAATAATAGATCAGTTTAGATAATTTAACTTTTACACCTAAAACTGTAAGTGAACTTTTGTATGTATATTAACTCAATTTATTCATACACATTACAGGGAATTTTATAATTCAAATCACCTGATTTACTTGCTTGCTTGTAAGCTTATTCACTTATCACAGTCACTTGAAAGCACTTGAACATTAACTTTCTTGAGAGTTTTCAAATGGCTGCGTAATGAGACTTTAATCTATCATCAACGGCTGATCATCGATTAAAGAGTTTGTTGGGAGTAAAAAAAAAATATATATATATAAATGATAAATGTTAATTAAACAGCTGTCTAAAAAGCGAAGAAGAAGATGAAGAAATTAAACATCAGCGCGATGAGTTTGCAAACACACTGCGTATACGCATTAATATGATAGACAATGATGGACGACGTTATACGATGCTGTACGTTCATATATATATATATAAATATATATATATATAGTAGAGTATAGCCTAAGCATCTCTTAACATTGGGATGCGAATAAGGTTGTGTTGTGGATAGGTTTATATGGATGCCAGTTGTCTGGTCTGAGACAAGGCTGACATATTTGGGTTGAATGTTAAAACAGCAAAAAAACAATTGTGCTTTGCTCAAATCGCCACAACACAAATCGGCAAATGTCGCAATTAACATATTTTATAGGTATGTGCATATATGTATGTGTGTGTGTGTGTGTGTGTGTGTGTGTGTGTGTGTGTGTTAAAGTGTGTGTAGCTTACACACCCTGCACACAACATGGCTGCCATGAAGCCATAAAAAAAAACACAACGACTTTGCCAGATATGTGAGTAATACACGATTTCTACAACAAAACACAAATGATTAGAGATATGAAGTTACAAGCTGCTAACTACAAAAAAAGCACACCCAACCCTCCCCTTCCCGCTCCACGCTCCCTCACACACACACACAACAAGTCAAGCTCTGGAGAGAGCTTAAGATATCTATAGATATTCAACTGTCAATTGCATTCATTTTTTGGCAATATCCTGCAGTTCAGTTTGCAAACTAAGCATATATATAAATATATAAACCTTATATGGCATATGGCATATAGCACGATCTCCCCTTTCAGCACCCTCAATTAGCTTTAGACACAAGTTATGTATAGATTTGCAGCTGCGCTTTGCACTCAGATACATTTGTATCTTTTAATGAGCCGCACTCTCAAAGTGTGTGTGTGTGTGTGTGCAGATATTATTTGGCTTGAAATGACTAAAAGCTTCACTTGAACTGCCGCAGCAAAAAGTCAAGACTTGAATCACACTTGAAACTGTCTGTATCTGTATCTGTATCTGTGCTCGTGTATCTGTATCTGTATCTTTTAGTTTAAGCATTAGTTCTATGCAAAAGTTGTTAATTGGTGACTGTCGAACAAACCCCACAAACTTCGATAACTATGTTAGATTACACACATACATATGTGTGTGTGTGTGTGTCTCTAAACACATGCCCATTAATGTATCTGTATCTGTATCTGAGCTGGCACTTGTTTTTAAACTATTTGTATATTTGTTTGCCTTTCGCTTCCCTTGCCCCAGGCACTAAAAGCTTATGTATGTTTGACTTTAAGCTTTTCTCTTTCTCTCTCTCTCTCTTTCTCCCTTTCCCTTGTACTCTCTTGTTGCCGCCAGGCGATCGCAAACAAAGGCTTAACCTGTCCAAAACAGTCAAAAAACTCAATAAGATTTTTTTGCAATCCAAAAAGCAAATATTTCAATTAGCATTGATTTTTAGTGCTCATCTATTAGCACACAAGATATGCGTTCGCAAGCTCCAGACTGCGATATACTCTGTTTTCAGTTTGTTTCGATTTGTTAAATTGCCTTACAAATTAATAAGATTTTAATTTCAAAGAGCCTGAAAATAGATCGAGATTAAAAAGAAAATTATGGGATTCCTTAGATTGCCTTGTCAAATCAATCTACAGGACATCGTAAAAAGATATTCCTAATAAAAAGATGGCAATCATTATATTAAGATATTTTAAATTTAATATCGTAACACCTATACAATATACTCTTTATCTCCTTAGAAGCAGAGTAAAAACAGTCCAACCTTTGTTTAAAAATATTGACTTATGTAAATGTATTATATATTTTGACATACATATTTATTTATGAATATAAATGTCGTACGCAAATTGAAAAACAAACTGAAATCAAAGAACAATTGTTGACTATTCAACAAAAGTTTTAAACATTGATATAACTGATAAATAAGCTACAGTAAAGCCTAAATTTGAAATAATAATTTAAATATATATATATAGTTATTTTATGCCTTTTCTTACAATTTAAAAAATAAAAATAAATATTTACACATATAGAATGATATGTCTAATTTTGGCTTAATAAAATACAGAGATATTATTTATATAAAAATTAAATTTTTCTTATTTTTCAAATTTTAAATTAATAATAAAGAATACAGAAAAAGGAATGCCTATTTGATATTAATACTTTATTCTTTAAAATAATGAATAATTCTCCCATTTAAGTTTAATTTCTGCATATCAAAAATAGATTTTTTTTATAATAAAAATAATAAAATATAATATTTGACATTTTTTAATTAGTAATTTTAAATAAACTTTTAGCTTTACATGATTTCTTTATATTTATTATTAAAAGTAATTTATTTTTTCATACAATTCTCGATATATTTTAAAATTTAATATATTTTTTCATTTAATTAGTACTTCTAAATAAATATTTAACTTTAAATGTTGTCTTTATATTATAAAATGTAATTTATTGTTTCATAGAATTTTTCTTATATTTTAAGAGGTAATATATTTATGATAATTTAATATTACAGAAAAAAGCATACCTCAATTATAAGTTCAATATATGATGCGTTTATTTAGATAGTTTTACAAAATTCACTTAGTTTGTATTTTAAATATGTTTGATTTTATTATGATTGTGATGGAGAAAGAGTTTTTATTTTATTCAAATGTATCAAGAGCTACAATTAAGTGAAGCACGTTTTCTTGGCACTATTATCTTAACTGAATTATTGCGTTTAATGGACATTCCATTCATAAGTTGGTGAGATCTGCGACAAAGCAATTAAATAGATTGAAATAAAAGCACGCTGCAACAGATTTTAATTAATATTATTACTGACACAGTCAACAAGCAGGTGAGTTGATTCATTTGCCACAAGTTCAATGAACAAACTCATGATAGTTAATTGAATTTATTAAAGTGCATTGTCAATTGACAATTGTTGGCTTTGGCGGTTAATTGACAATTTCAATTGCAACGACAATTTGATTAGCCACTTGGTCAACTGAGAAGTTTCCACATTAGAACAAGTTGACAAGCTGACATAACTGACAACTGACAACTGACAGGCAACGATAAATGTTGATGCAACATGTGGCATTCATCAGTGTCGCCAATTCCGCGTTGTCTTATGCAATTGGCCACGTTATGTTAATGACCAATTGGCTTAAAATTGGTATTTGTATGAGTATTAGTATTGCCTGTTGCAGTTGCAACATTAACTTTAATTGAACAGGAACTGGGTCAGTTGTGCGGTCGGTTGTTGCAACTGCCGCAAAAACTGGTTGCATTTTACGAGCCTGACCTAAGCCTGAGCGGCACTTGTGGCAGCTTCTGTAGTTAAGCATGATTTATAATAACCATATACGATAAGAAACAAGTTAATGTAATCCAATCTGAAATGTCTCAGTTCACTTAAAAAAAAACTTTGTCATCTAAAAGCTCAATTTAAAAATCATTGAGAGTAATACGATCTATTTGCGTGGTATCATATTTTAATTAGTAAATTTTTATTAAAATAAACAATCAGTTCTTTGTTGATTGAGAAAAATTACATTAGTCTACAATATGATTCATATAAGTAAGTAAATCAAAGTAAAATCAAAGTTAAATCAAAGTAAAAAAAGTAAAATCGGTTTCCCGTCTATCTTAACTCTTTAGGAGGCTCATCATGTTAAATTTGGTATTTCTAGCTATTAAAATGATGGAATATAAATTTTCAAATTAAACTAAAATATTCAAGTATTTAAAAGAACTTATAAAATTATTTTAAATTAAAAAATTTACTTTATTGACGTCAATGCGTATCTAGAAGTTTTTTACAACAGTTTTAATAATAGATTCCAAATTTTGAAGATTATAATAATGTTAGCTAATCTAAATATTTTATTTTATTTGTATACCCTTTCATGAGGGTATGTCCGTCCATTCAAGTCTCTCAGTTTTTGAGTACAGTGTAAAAAACATATGTGATTGCGTGTGTGTGTCCAGCCTTCCTCCTCGAATCTTAAAATCTAAAATTAAAATTTAAATATATTTTTTTTTATTTATTTTAAAATTAGTAAACCTACAAATCTTAAGAGTGATACAAAAAAATCTAAAATCGAGTTCTCGAAAAATTGCCCAAAATATAGCTTTTTTTAAAAGGGACGTATTTTTAGTCAATATTTTCATTTCAATCCGCAATAACTTCTAAACGAATAATCTAATTAAGAAATATTGCATAACAGGTTGATGGGCTATTTTATTATCTTTTCAAAAATATAAACACCTATAATATCATTAAACTATTTTCGGAGTTATTTGCACTTTACCAAAGCTAAATTTTGAAAAGTTAAAAATATAGCTTTTTTACGGTTAGCTCGAAAACAGTCCGGACAATCTATTTTTGAATTTAATTCTCAGAATCAGCGAGTCGTTTTACATACAATTCGAATCTAAAAAGTTCGGTATACAAGAATTTGTTTCTAAATTGTTGCATAGTGTTATTTAAATTTGTAAATACTTAAATTAAATTTTTTAACTTTAGGCGAACCTGGTTAAAACTGTTTTACAATGCTAAAAATGGAGTTAATAATATATAAAATAAAATAATATAATATAATATAATAGGTATTTATTTGTGTTTAAATATATGTTAGTTTCTAGAAGCATTTTATTCCGCTCCCATTTTGACTATACTTTTGATGTAACCTGACTGATACAGCGCTTTGTTTTATTTTATATATTAAACATAATATTTCTAAAATATCTAAAACTTAGCTATTGTTTAATACAGTCATCAGAGAGTCTTTAGTTGCGTTGAAACTTGCACATTATTGTGCAAGCAGCGAGGTATAAATATCTCTATCAATATATCAAGCATGATATCATATAATTTGTTGAGTTTGTAACTAAATATCTATATCTATGTAATTGTAATTGTATCTTAATATATACATAAGTACGCATATACATATATATAACTTTTCACTTTAATTATAAGTTGTGCATCGAGTTACATTTAAAACAAACGACGTTTGCTTTATAATGTGTTATTTCAGTTTGTGTTTGTGTTTGTATTTGTATTTGCCTCATTTTTGATTCGCTTAATTATTGCGCGTTTTTCTAAAAAAAAAAAAAACTAAAAACTCTTTATTTTTTTGGTTTTATTTTTTTACAATTTACGAGCTCTGCTTGGTCCGTCATAGTCACAGCTCCACAGAAATCGAAAGAGACTTCACTTTTTTTTTTTGTTTTTTTTGTTTTTAAATGCAGCAGACAAAGAGCCACAGACCAAATATGTACTATGTAGGTATGTGTAGCCAGTAGATATATATATGTATGCACATATATATATAGAGTCTATATAGAGACCCGGGACTGTGCACGTGGCCAACAGTGCGTGTCCAGCCCCAAGTTTCATGCATTTGGCAATAAATTATAAGTCTACGTGCCTCTCAAGTTTTCACTGCACGCGCCACAAGACCATCCATCCATTTGGCTCAAAGTAAAAGCTATTTATTGTAACCCCAAAACAAAACAAAAAATAAGAAATAAAAAGAGTTGCATCCTTAGCCAGAGATCTAACTATCTATGTAAGATCTATGCAGCGTCCAGAGACCAGAAACTCATAGTTGCAGTTGCAGTTGCAGTTGCCGCTTGCCAAATTTGCAAAGTTGCATTCAACTTTCCTTACATTTTTTTTTTTGAGCCTCTTCCACATCTTTTTAGCCAATGTTTCGACCATGTTCCGGTGGCTCTTCGGGCATTTCAATGAATTTCACTGCGGGTGCAACGCATGGCAGCATATGAAGACGACGATGGGTACGATAATGGATAATGTTGTTGTTGATATGCGGAAATGGGTTTGCCATATTTGTTGTTCCCCTTCCCCTCCCAAAAAAGGCAAATGATACCAGCGTTATATCCGCCTATGGCTACGTTGCGCAATTAAACGACAATAATATTGCCCTACGAACCGAGAAAATATTCACGCACTCTCTTCCGCAAAAAAATTAAAAAAAAATTAAATGATCTTTTATTTGCTATTGATAATATACATTTTTCGATTCATTTAATTTTTCTTCTTGACTTTGCATTTAATATAAAATATTGGTTTACAATTAAATTCAAAATTACTTTAATTTGACACCACAGTGCTGTCGTACGTAGCCTTAAATTTACAAATTTCTTTAATTTATCTTGTGTTAAAATAATCAAATTTAAATTCCATTTATATTTTGATTCAACAAACAAGTTAATAACATTAAATCTCTTTAGTTTTGTTTATAGAAAGTTAAAATAAAATACGATTAAATCTTCTGACAACCCTAGAAAATCAGTCCCACTGGAGGTCAATCGAACAGTTGGCAGGGTCTGTTTTTCGAAATCTTCATTGGAAGTTCGAAAAATTAAATCTTTTAAACTTCTGTGACACTGAAGGTTTTAACTAGAGATTTTAAAACCAACCCGACGGCAAATCTCTAGAGAATTCTATAATACCCCTGTGCTGATGAGCTACATTAATGAGAATCTTTGTGCACATACGAATTAGGGACTCGAATTGATCCTTTGATCCGTTGATCGCCTTAAATTTTTATGCCCGTAATTTATTTTTAAAGAATTAAGAATGATGAAAAAATTAATATTTCTATTCAATTGATCTTTTGTCAGAAGTTCAATAAATTCAAACAAAGTTCATTGAGGTAATATTCGAAATATCATCAGTTAACTTCCCTAATATCCCTAACAAACAATATTTACACTTTCGCAACAATATACCAATTTAGTTTAAGAAAACATTTAATAAAAAAAAATCTCTATTGTTATCCATATTTTTTTTTTATAATATCAATACCTAACAAACAATATTTACACCTTAGCAACAATATACCAATTTATTTTATGAAAAACTTTTCAAAAAAAACAAAATCTCTATTGTTACACATTATATTCTTCATTTATTCTTAGTTGAGATATTGATATTATTTATACATTTTTTTTTTCTAATTTATTTAAATATTCATCTCTTAGTTTCTAATACTCTCTGAACCAGCAATTCGTTGGTTTTGTGGTTTAGAAAGCTATTAAAAGTTGAAACTTTACAAAGAATGTTTTTATAATAATTTATAATAAACTGAAGAAAATCATATTTCTATAACTTTTTATATATGTATGTATTGTATTTGCACATTGTATTGTAATTAATAATTGTGCATAAAAAAAACTTTGAGCTATTGATTTGACAAACTTGTAACTCTATAAGTTATAAAAACTTGAAATATCACTGTATTTTCCATGGCTCAGAAAAGTTTAACAAATTTTAATACTGTAAAAACTTTTTGAATAGAAGAAAGTTTGTTTTGTTTTTAATACTAAAACTACAAAAAAAAAAAGAATAAAGAAATGGCTATCTTCGGCACACCGAAGCTATATACCCTTGCAATAGCCTGCTAAGAATTTTTGAATTTTGAATTCTTTTGCATAGAGTAACTAATTTTTGAACCATTTTTTGAGGGGAAATTTTTACCCACATTATAAAACATTTTCAATAAATTCGAGAATATTTTCTTTTATTTTAAACCAAATTTACTCAAATATTAGACATTTTTACTCACATTATAGAAGATTTTCAATACATTCTAGAATATTTACTTTTATTTGAAAACAAATGTACTTAAATATAAAAATATTATATTTAGGTATTTTGTTTATAGTTTTCAAATGAAATCAAGCGAACATTTGAGACAGAAATATAATCGATCTACATATTGAAATCTAAAATATTGAAAACCAAGCTAAGAATGTATTCTTCTACTTTACAGAGATGCCATAATGGAGCCAATGACCATGTTGGTATTGGCCTTCCAGCTGCTGGCGCTCTTCTCGATCGCCGGCGCGCTGCTCATCTATCTGATATGCAAGGTGCGTGAGGAGAGTCAGGCCTCCAATGGTGAGGTGCAGCCAAGTCGTGTGGTGCTGGTGACCAGTGCGGATACCGCATTGGGCCTCCAGCTGTGCACATATCTGGCCAACAAGGGATGCCGCGTGTTTGCTGGCATGAAGGAGGCACGCGATTCGCTGCCGGCCAAATTGCTATGCGGCTGGATGAAGATACGCGAGTATAGCGAGGAGCCCATCAGTGGCACCATTATACCCATGCGGCTGGATGTCACACGGGAGGATGTGCTGCGCGAGGCGACCATTGCCATGGGTGCCCATCTGAATGCGAATGAGCGTGGAATTGCCGCTGTTATCAATACCAGTGGCAGCGTCTATCGTGGCCGTGTCGAATCCCAGGATGTTCAGCAATGGGAGCATATGCTCAAGACCAACATATTGGGCACGTTGCGTGTGGCCAAGGCATTTGTGGGCTTTCTACGTCCAACACGCGGTCGTCTACTCTATTTAGGTGGCAGCAGTGCCGGTGCCAATATGGGAGGCGATGGTTTGGTTGCCTTCAATGCATCCCGCGTTGCCGTCGAGAAGTGTGCCGAGGAGCTGCGCAAGGAGCTGCAGCCGTATGGCGTTAACATTGTTGCATTGGACACATGTGGCATGACGGTCGAGTCGCTGTACAAAGCGCCAGTTGCCCAGAGTAAGTGATGATATCTAATTGCGATTACTAAACTATAGGGAAACCTACTGAGATTAGAATTATACCGATAGAAAAAATTAAAAGATTCGTAAACCATTAATTGATTTCCAGCTAAACTATATATTTAATATCTAATACTTATCCCTTTCTCTCATTTATTATTCATTTCTTAGCCATGTCGCAGAGCCCCGGCGCACCCACCCAGTACACGGCGGATGTGCTTAGTGCCAGCGCCCTGCAAGTGATCGAACGGGCGCTGTGGGACTTTGCGCCACAGCAGCGCTATACATTGCTATCCCACAACAAGTATCAATTCACGTTGCCATGCCGCTCCTCGTTGCGCCTCCATCGGCCCAACGAGGCCGCCACGCAGTCCGTCTAGAAGAGGGAGAGCGTCAGACAAGAGAACGTTTTGTTTTGTCATCCGCATCAGCAGGAACAGCAGCCTGGAAATGGCAATCCCTTCACTTAATTGATTGGAGCTAATTGCGTGCCTTTTAAATTACTTTCTGTATATACGTATTCCGCACACACACACACACACACACACATTCTAAACATCTTAACGTGTATCTTTGTATCTGTATCTGTAACTGTCTCTACCTTTATATCAACATATTTTGATGATTATTATTATATTTTAATACGTTTTTTTTTTTATAAAGACAAATTTACAATATGCTGCATTTTATTTGTAGACATATATGTATTGATAGACCCTTCGGTTCGGTGTTTTGCTGAAACAGCCGCAACAATTACAGTTGCGTATACATAATGTTACGATTTTTACAAACATATCTAAAAAAGAAAAAACACATATACATATATATATATATATATTAATATTAAACTTTGTGCTAATTTGCAATAATCTCGTCTATTTATTTAATTTGTTCATGTTACTTTTGCGATGTTAAACAACCAACTCCGCTAACTATTCGTATTTCGATATAAAATCATTACGCAGCACCGACGCGTTATACACTTCACCAGCCTTTGCCAGTGTTTTGCTGGCTGTGCGTCCTGGAAATTGAATGAGCACATCGGCTGAGACAATGCTCTGCAAGCGGCTGCTTATCTGCAATATGGCAAAAGAGGTTTTATTTTATTATTTTTTGTGATAAGCTTTGATTGCTCTAATAGGTTTACAGCATACCTGATTCCCATTGACGCTGGCAAACAGTTGACCATTCTTGCTGGTCACCGAGGCGCGCACATATTCGGGACGTGGATCCAATTCAACATTATTGAGCAGCTAAAAAATAAAGCAGAATATAAGTTTTTTTCGTTTATTTACTATTTGAATAGCTAGCAGTGCTCTTCCATAAATAAAAACAATATAACATTAAGTGTAAGCTATTAAATATCTAATGAACATTGCTAGACAGTTAAAGGCATGAAATTATTCATCAACTTTTAAATATTATTATATTTTCGAAAATTGAATATCATCTAAATTTAGGCATAAACTGAAATCAACGTCAATTAGATAACAGCCCAGTTGGTCATCGGGAAGAAGGGGAAAATCAGAACAATTATTTCAATACATTGATCGAAAGACGTACTATAAAACTTGCTAATATTGATACAAATAATTTTGTTACCACTTATACATTAAAAAAGGTTTTGAAGACTGCCAGCCACAATAAACCAAAATATTGCTTACAAATCTATATGTTTAAGCATATATGCAAAGAAAATGTCTAATTATAGTTGTTTTTATTTATCTGTGCTGTGGTAAGTACAAATTTAATGAACTTTTGCCTAAAATGCGTCCACCTCTAATAACTACTTATTTGAAAATACATAAGTCTACCAAGATACGCTATCTTAAAAAAAATTAAGTTTACTGTTTGGACTCATATTTGTTTTGAAATTTGCTAGCATAAGGCGATAACAAAAAGAATGTTGAAATGTGTGTTTAATTGAAGAAAGGCTTTTAAGTACCTCTTATCGCTGTTGAACAACGCATTTGTAAAAGAATCTAACAGATAGCATATTTCTCGTCGTAAAACTGAAAAGAACAAATAGTTCTACTACTATGAACGCAAATACTCTGTTCCTTATATTAGTTTTTATATCAATCAATTTTGTCGACTATCGCTCTATCAGAGTTTTTAATTTGCGTGTGGTAATAGAGTATACAAACTTGATTAGAATCAATTAACTGACGACCTATAACAACAAAGCCAAACAAGTTGAAGGTATTGATCCAAATATGAGCGATAGCCAGCTACAAATTGATTGATCAAGTCATTTGATTTCAATAGACTGTCAAATTTGAAGTGTGAAAGCTAATCTACTCTTAGAATACATATTGAGGCCAGGTTTTTCTTCTTCTTTCAAATAAGTAAATAGAGATAAGTTCTAGTATTTCACAACATGGTTGAGAACTTTCGACTTACAGTGACTTGGATAACGGGCAGGGGACACTTGACACGATCCCAGCCGGTAAACCAACGCAATGCGGGCAAAACGAAGAGATGGAATGTGACAAATGCGGACACTGGATTGCCGGGCAGCCCAAAGAAATATAGGTCTTCCTTGCTGGCGAAAGTCATCGGTTTGCTATAAAAATATATATAGTTACGTTAATTCCTTACTCTGATGTTCGAAATTATGATAACTCACCCGGGCTTCATGTTAACGCGTCCAAAATGCACAACGTACGCAAGTTCTTCCAGTGCCGGCTTTATATAATCTTTATCGCCCATTGAGACGCCGCCGGTGCAGATGACAAAGTCAACATTATTCTGCTTGTGAATGCTAAGCAAGGCATTTTTAACGGCATCCTTGCTGTAAGGCGAGAATATCATTTTAGTAATATATTTAGAATTTAGCATATTTAACACTTCAGGCACTCACTCGTCGGACAGAACATGCTGCACATTGCATTCGAAGCCAAAGTAAATTAATAGTTCCTTTAACATGGTTGAATTCGAGTCATAGATTTTACCCGGCAACTCTGGCTGACCAGGTGTCAGCAGCTCGCTGCCGGTTGAGATTACGGCCACTTTGGGCTTACGTATTGGCCGTTCGAGGCCAACGGAAGCCAACAGAGAATTGATAACCACTTGTGAGGAGTCGAAAGAGGGAAAAACTTTGTCACCCATGGCAAGATCGTAGCCAATTTGTCTGTAATAGAACATTAATAACAAAAATAGCTTTTTATTGGTTAAACTCACCGCACATCCTGGCCTTCTTTGGGCTCTACCATAATATCGACGAGGCTTTCCAATCCATTTCGGTTTGTATGCAATAGTTTGGTGTCTTCCACCTGCACCACACAATCTGCCTGATCGGGCAGTGGCGCACCCGTATTAATCTTGAAGCACTCGTCCTCTTGCATCAAATGTTCACCAATCTATAAAAACATTTATTAAATATCAGATGTGAACACACATAAATAAAGTTTTTACCTCGTCGCCAGCAGCTATGTAGCCAAGTACCTTCTTTGCGCCCGAGAAGCCCGTAGATTTCATGGCGTAGCCGTCCTTCATTGAAGCCCGGAAAGGCGGTATGTTGACTGGAGATTGCAGTGCGCATGCCCACTGGGCAAAACTGCTATTTCTCTCTACAGTGCGCAGAATGGTATTCAATGCCTCGTGCACCGGTATCATGGGAAACGGCGAATTACGATCTGTGCCGTCGCCAGCGCCCGTTAAATGCGGACAGACATGGCCGCGCTGCACCGTCTCTTGTTGCGGCGCAACAGTCGAACCCTGTATTTCGGCATGCGTTCGCTGAACGAGGCGCACATTGTCAGTAATGAGATGCAGAGCGTGGGGCAGGAGTTCACGCACCGCCTCAAAACATTCGCTGACGGCCTTCTCGCTGCCTGGAAAATTCATCACGAGCGTATTGCCGGCAATGCCACAGATGCCGCGCGACAAGGCAGCAAATTTGGTCTTCTGCAACGAGGCTAGCGCAATGGCCAATGTCAGTTGGCCGCAGTCCTTATCAATCAGCGGCTTTGTAGCCTCTGGCGTCACGTCACGCGGAGCAAAGCCTGTGCCGCCAGTGGTAAAAATGACGCGCACATCGCTACGATCAACCCACTTGCGCAGCTCGCGCTGAATTAGATCGCGCTCGTCAGGCAGCACGCTGGCAATCACCAGAGCATTTTCAAAAGTCTCCGTTACCAGCGTTACCAAACGTGGCCCGCTTCGATCCTTGGCCGGGTCTTGGTAGCAGGTATCACTAACTGAAATATCAGCAAATTGTTAATAACGGTAGTTACTAAGTGTCTAACTTACTTGTTAAAACGCCAAATGTAATTGATTCCATAGCGGCATTTATATAACTTCAGTATACCACAGTACTTGCACCTACAATTAAATGTGTAATAGAGCGTTTAGCACTCGAAACATATTTTTGATTGCTTTGACCGTTTCGGAGAAAGGCGTTTGAGCATTTTTTAGCGCATTTTAAGTTCACAGATCTTTTTAAGTACACACTGTCTTTACCACTTTAGTATCACGTTTACAAAATATATTTAACTTTAACAAATCAACATAAATATTTATGTATATAGTTTAGGGCCTAGTACAAACATTGTCCTATGAGACAAAAATAGTTGCCTCCAGCATTTGTCGTTTTTACGGGAAAATTTTGGTTGTATACACTGGCTTTTGAAATTTGCAGTTGAAAGTTGCATTATATTTGGCCATTTTTCCCACATTTCAAGCTTTTAACGATTTGGTGTGTACACACTGACGTTACCATTTGAAAGTTGCAATTTTAACAATGTACTATTATTATATGTACATATATATATATATTTATTTATATATGTATCATTTGCAATCAACTCGATCGTCAGTTAGCGTAGTCATAATGCTAATTCTTTGTTTTATTTACACTACACTACAACAATATAAGAAAAAAAAAACACAGCGTAACAATCAACTAATGGCTCCTTTACACTCGCTATTCTCATTTGCGCACATTTTCAGCCTTGGTGCGCTCCTCCAACGGATCGTAACCAGATGCCATTTTTTCCTTGAACTGTTCATAGGTGCGCTTGCGATCAAAGTGTTTCACCCATTGACCAGGGCAAGATTTCTCAAAGGTTTTGCGCATTATCTGGCAGGCGTTGGGCACCTTTTCGCCGCTCGTTGAGCTATGCTTTGGCGCATTCTCGTCCAGACACTGCCAATATACATCACGTGAGGACCAGCACTTGGCGCGCTCTTCTTTATTAGGAAAACTCATTGTGGCAGTGGTTTGTTGTTTAGCTGTCGGTGCCGATTTTTTTGCCGCTTCAGTCTGATGTGCTGACGCTTTTTGTTCGTTTAAGACATTCACCAAATTGCGCGATTGGAGCAGCCCTGTAAGTTACACGTAATACAAATGCATTATTAAGTTTAAATACATTATAGCAAATTATTGTATTGGAACCAACCTCAAAATTACAAAACATACAAATTGTCGAAACTGTGTGGCCAAGTCTGAAGCACAACCTTTGTAACAGCTGATCGATAAAATAAATCACAGGTAACACTGGTCGCAGAGTCGCATTGAAAACAATTGGCGCCTCAAATTGAAATGTCAGTAAGTTCAAAAAATATTCATTTATTTGTTTCATTATTTCAAACTGAATTGGCTCGCTTGAGCAGCAAAATATTAGCTTTCCCCAATAGATTTTGTCTTAAAATGAAAAGCTTTATTTTTGTATGTGCTATAATAATTGCAATTTTTTTAATTGACATATCCATTTTTATAATTGTCACAATCACAACGACTCTTGTGAGCCGCTTTCTTTCTTTTGGGTTTTTCGCCCTCATCGCGTCTCTTGATGAAACAAACACATGCATATTCAGTTGTATTACAATTTATTTGAATTAATATCTGTGACTTATTTTATTTATGATTTCAACTAACCAGTATCGTAAACTAACAAAACAATTAAAATTTACATATTTAAAAATAGACTTGTACATAAAACGAAAAGAAAAAAAATACAAATAATCGCCGACCTATAACAATAAAAAAAAAAAAAGTGAGTGTGACTACTTACTTACTATATATAAATATATTTATATATGTATATATACGTATTAACTACTATATGTATATATCGTGCATCGAAACCGTTATATATGCATGTAAATGTCGTTTATATGGTACACAAACTACTTTAGAAATGCTGCCCTAGGACAAGTGTGATTGAGAGCGTAATAAAAGCCCCGTTATGCATCCAAATGACCTCGGGCTCTAGACATTTACAATAATGCATATATCTTATAGTATTATGCATATACAGATTTTGTGAACTCTAGGAACACTCTATGCTGTGATACAAATGTTCTCATTATTCTCACATTTAGATTACACAAATAAAAAATATATATATATAATACGAGTTATCTGTATATTTATATGCAGACCATATGAATATGTGTGTATGCATTTTTTATTTCAGCATATAGTATAACTTATATATACGTATTTATATTGTACATACAAACATTTACACAATACATATTAAGTTAGTAGGCCTTTCATATACATACACTGTATTAGGTTAGACCCTATATATGTAGATAAAGTATACAGTTTTTACCACTAAAAACGCAAATCAATTTCTTACTTGCTGCTGATGTGATTCGTTAGACGCATAGATATGATTAGAACTCAAATGAATTAAGATGATGCTGCCATTAAAAATGCGTTTGCAGTCAATGGATTGTATTGTATTATGTTTTATTCCTGTAGTATGTACCTTGTCTAGCCATATGGGCCCTGACTTTGGGCCCAGAGGGATTCTTTGAAAGCTTTTGAGGCACTGTTGGCTTTCGCGTGCAAAGCTAAATGCAGCCATTACAGTTACAGTTAAAGTTAATGGTAACATTAACGGTAACATTAACATTAACCGCAACTATAACAGTGAACATTTCTGTTGCAGTTGCATTTAAATGTGCTTTGCTGTTTAAAATATAAACAAAACATGGCAAATATTTTCAATTGGTGGCAGAGGACAACTCCACAATTGGCTTTCAAAACCAGTTTGTATCTTTATACATATGTATGTGTGTGAGAGAGTATCTATAGATGACTAAAATACATTTTTTTTTAAGACTATCAGTACTTTGCCCAGCACAAACATACAATATCATTATTTTAACTTTTGGTTTTATGTTATCATATTTTTTTTTTTACATACATTTAGAATTTTTGCCTATTAAATTCATTTTTGCTAAACATGCCAAAAAAAAAAATAATTAAAAACTAAAAAGCAAAAACGCAAACCAGTTCTATATTATGTAATATAAAAGATACGTTACTAGAATTAAAACAAGTTACATTTATTGTATAATTCACGATCGTGCATTTATATGTGCTGTGCTGTGTGTGTGTGTGTGAGTGCCGCCATTGTTTATTTGTTATTGTTAATGCTCAAAACGCGTTAAGCAATTTTGAAACTATTTGCATTTAGATACATACATAGATGTATTGTCTTCTATGACTAGATACAAATTCTCAGGTAGAGCTTGTGCCTTTACTTTGTATACAAATAAACATATATACATACAATTAAATACATGTATATAATATATATATATTTTGCTTTGTTTAAGCTTAACATTAGCACACATACACACGCACATGTATCAGTTACAAAAATTATTATATTTATATATATATGTATATATACTAACTAAAACATATATTTTTTGTATTGCACTGCTTAATATACGATTTGTAAATATATAAATGAAAACATAATTATCTCATAAAAACAAATGCATAATAAAAACAAAAAAATATTTAATATAATTATGTATACACATATATGTAAAACAAAAAAAAAACTTTAAGCATTTGGCAGTCAAATGCCAAGAACAACAAACAAGCAAAGTGCAAACTTATTTAATTGTTTTCTATCGTTGTTGTTGTTGTTAGTGATGTTGTTGTTGTTGCTGTTGGCTCCGTTTTTGTTTTTGTTTTTTAAATGTTAATTTGTTGTTTTCTATATCTATAATATGGCGTTGTTTTGTATGTGATGTTTGGCAACTTGGCTTGGCCAAGAGAGTCTCCCGTATCTGTATCTCTGTTGCGCAGTGTATGACTGAAGTGTATATGGAAATAGATATTGAATATGACAATGAATTTGGGTTCGGAATTATAACATCTTGATTTCTATAGCATGGGCGCAATTAACATCTCATGTGCTGTCGTCACAGTTGCCGTCTCTTCGCCACCCGTCGCATTATGCGTATCCAAAGCATATTTGCAGGAGGCTGTATGGCACTTGCAACCGCCATTTCTGGAACGTTGATCGGTGCGCCAGAACTTATTACCATAGTCGTAGCTATATAAGAAAAAACAATATGTTAATATTTACTATCTTGGAATTAATAAAATTAATTAAACAACTAACTTACCAGATCTCTTCACCGGCATCAATGTCGCGACAGGCGAAGAATGCAATTTTGGGAAAACGATAATCCTGATGCTCATAGAAAACGCGTACGGGCAAAATATTTGGCTCGCATGAATGATTAAAGAAGCGACTGACATTGCCATAATAGTTGGCATCAATGCAATGCCCATTATCCAGATCAAAGTAGTAGCTATCATCGGTGCGTCGATCCGCCTCCGGTGCGGTAAGTATCTCGCCCGTATAGCTTGAAACAAATGTCCCCTTGGGCACATTGGCCAGCGCACGTACACCCCAGCCCTTGGCAGGCTCCTCGCACTCAACAATCTGCAGCGGTGTACGAGTGCCATTCTGCACCACACGATTCTTGCACGAAAGCTGTCAACAGAGAAGTGAGAGAGATAGAGATGTTATTACGTTTAATTTCCATGCAATATGTAGCTAACAGATACGACAGCCTAAAATATTCATAGTTTGCTCACCTGATTGCAGCCGCAGACATCGTTACACTCAAATATAACCGCAGGATCATCGTAGTTAAAGTCACAATTAAGCCGACTTTCGGCCGTATACCAATTCTGCGAAGATGCACCATTGCACTGACAGAGATCACTGCTGCAACTGTCCAGGCAGGAGCAGATGCGCATCTGTGACACACGCCGATCAATCTGTACCGAGTTTTGCAATATTATGCATTTTTTAATGTACTTGAAATCGGGCCACATTAGCGCATCAGCTTCATCCTCATGCTCCGTCATGGTTAATTCATTGCGTACTGCCTGTATTGGACGCGTTTCGCGTCCATTTGAGGCATCCGCACAGACAACGCGCGTACGCAGCCCCTGCGGGCGAAAGCTGCGCATTTGCATATTGAAACCCACAGTGCGTCCACACTCCGACTCCTCGTTGGGTATGCAATCAAAGGGCAATTGTTCCGCCCTGTTTTTAATCATCAAATCAGCTCCATTTGCAATCAAGGCAATGCACATACGCGTTACTGAATGCCGGCACGCAATGTGTCTACAAATAGTTGAAAGAAATAAATTAATATAAGTTAAATATTTATATTGTGGTTACTTACAGCGGCGTATCGCCCTCAACATTCTGCACATTGCAATCGGCGCCTGCTTGCAACAGCACTGTTATTGTCTCCAGTCCGTCATTCTGCAGCGTAGACCAATGCAGCACCGTATTATTATCATTGTCACATATGTTCGGATCAGCGCCATGGTTCAGCAACAGACTATGTTTAAAGATACAAAGATAATTGAAAAGGTTATAAGAATGAATTGCAAATAAAAGTCGAAAAGTCAAAGTATTAAATATGCCATTTAACTTAACGTTACGTTAATCAATAATAAAATTGAATTTAACAAATTTAACTCACCTAACAATATCCGTGTGTCCCAGCTCAGCTGCCCAGACCATTGCCGTCCAACCACCCTCGTCCTGGGCATCAATAAAACCCAAAAAGTTGGCTATGTTTCGCGAACTACGATAACTGTCCACAATAAGCTGTGCAGCCTCAAGGTTGCCTAGCTTGGCGGCAATATGTAGACTTGTCATGCCATCGGGACCCTAAAAATTAAGCATGATGCATGTATTGATACTCGGAATCAATGGCATATACTCACCTTAATAGCAACATCTGCACCACATTGTAGAAACAGATTAAGCATATCGCATTTGTCATTCAGCACAGCACACATTAAAGCCGTGTGCAATTCGCTGTCCACAATGTTAACAAAATCATGCGAACTGGCGCCTTTGCAGAGCAGCAAATAAGCCATTTGGAGTGTGCCCGAGTGGGCCACCAGATGCAGGCAGGTACCATTAGGGAATTCACGCATGCGCGTCAAAACATTATAATCGGCAGCTAAAAAAGA
Source organism: Hirtodrosophila alboralis (assembly GCA_035043045.1). Taxonomy (NCBI): domain Eukaryota; kingdom Metazoa; phylum Arthropoda; class Insecta; order Diptera; family Drosophilidae; genus Hirtodrosophila; species Hirtodrosophila alboralis. The sequence continues at coordinate 450,939 of JAWNNH010000097.1, forward strand.
TAGTGAAAGATTATGAATTAGAACTTACTGCAATACTACAACGGAAATTTATATTTAAATTAATTTCCGACAAAACTGTAGAATCTCCGACTATAGGAGATGCCTACTAAAAATATATTTAATTGTAAAATTGTAGTTTTGTAGTTTTAGAACGACGACTCTTGTATCTCTTCCTGATTCCTGACCACCACTTACCCAGTATTTCGGCAACACGCTCCAAATCATCATTCTGCACGGCATAGTACATGTCACGTGAGTTAAACTCTGTGGTTACGCGTCCGCTGGACGAGACCATGCGTCCGCGCAGCACCACATTCATTACGGACTCTGGTATTAACTGCTCAAAATTAATAATATTAAGTGCAGCCATGCCAGCGCTTCCTGAGGTTGCCTTGCTGCTGCTGCTGCCACGTGTTCCATTTGATTTGGAACTGAAATTGCCAGTTGTGGCAGCTTTGCCGCCGCGTGCAACAGTTGTTGACTTGACGTTTGATGTCTTAGAGATGCCAACAGCACCAACAGATGCAGTTGCATTGACAAATTGTGCCAGATGCGATGAAGTGGTCAACTTGGCGGGTTTACTATAAATATTATAAAATAAAAATTTTAAGGGTTAATATTATTTTTTTGATTTTTTTTACAGAAAAACTGTTTGAATTTTTAAAATAAAGATTTAAAAATAATTTTAATTTTTGATATTTTATATGAAAGCAAAAAAACATTAATTGTTGATTTTTATACCTTTGCAAAAGTGTATTATAATTAATACGAATATTGCAAAATAATTTGTTTTTAATTTTTTAAATAAAAATTGTAAATTGTAAATTTTATTTCAAAAAAAATAAAATAATAACAAACAATCAAACAGCATTTTGTATACCAAACAACTGAGAGTAAATTTGATCGCTAATTTCGAAGAACAAATTATTACAAATATGTCGAGATAAACAAAAAAAAGCTAGATTTTCGATTTTTCATAATTATTGGTTAATGCGAATAATATAATTTATTAACATTAATTGTATAATTCGTGTACAAGTTTTTACATAATGAATTCAATATTTTACTTCAAAATATGCCTACTTCTTGAAAAAGCAATATTTCTGTAATTTGTCCTTTAAAACTCGAAATTTTTGTCTATTTTTGGATATAAGATTATTGGTGATTATTTTTTATGTTTTGTTTACAAAAACAAGTGTTATTTTTTAACTTATATAAAAAAATATTAAATAATTACAATATTGTTACGATCCCTGGTTTATACAGACCAATAGGTTTGTTATTTTCTAAGTAAAATTTTGATCAATTTGCACTTACATTTTGGTCTTCTGGGCGGGCAGAAAGACGGGCAATGTTTGGCATTTCATGGTCACCGTTGAGGTGCGCTCGGGCGTATCCAGACCGCAGTGCGGACACTTTAGGACCAACAAGGGACTCGCATAATTGCCAATGGAGTTTAAATTTGACGGCTGTAGTGTAGTATCATAGGGGCCGTTGAGTATAAAGCGTTGGGCGCAGTCCGGATGAAAGAAATGCTGTTGCTTGCAGAGCACAAATTTACCCTGAGAAATGAAAAATTAATAGATTAATAAATGTATCTAAATGTATATTCAAATCACTAACCTGGGTGCAAAAGATGCCGCAGCCGGCGCAACAATTGTGCGCCTGTAATCTCTTCTTATGCTCATCGCAGAGTATCATATAGCCGACACGTTGGCTGGGGCGCAACAGATTGTGCACCTCGGCGGCAAGCTCATTGCAGCAGCCAATTTTCTGCTCATCAATGTTATCAATGGCACAGCAATAGCTGGCATCCGGAGAATTGCGTGCATAGTACTGTGAACTCTTCTGGCACAGACAAATGTACTTTACGGCCGTATCCGTGCCGACAGAAACGCCAGAAGAACCGGAAGCAGCCGCAGCTGCCGAGGTGCTGGCAATGGCATCATTGGCCGCCAATATGGCGTTATTTAATGAATGCAATTGACCATGTTCCAATGTTGTGGCTGTTGTTGTTGCAGTCGATGTTGTTGCAGTGGCTGCACTGCGTACACCAACGCGACGCGTTAGCTTAGCTGTCGCTGCTGGCGCCGGTGGGGGTAGAATGTGCTTTAAGGATGCAGCAGGAGCTGCACCAGCCGCAGTCGTCTCCTTGCTGGCATTGCGCAAACGCAGCGTTACACTTGGCTTGCCCACCTGAACCCGCGTCGTGGGCACAAACTCTTCGTTGTCCGTATTGGAGCTATCGTTGTCACTGGCCTCCTCGCTGTTCATGCGCCGCAAGCCCAAATGCTTCAGATGCTTCTCCTTTTGCTTGGCCAACTTGCGTTGTTGTTTCTTGTTTAATTTACGCTCATCGGACAAACGATTTATATGCAGCTTGAATGCCTTGATTTCGCTTATGAACTGCTCCACATCTGGACAGGGACGCACCAAACTCTTGGCCAAGAGTGCGGCTCGTGAATTATCAATGTCGCGCTGCGATTTGGAAAATAAACGTTTCTTAATTGCACTGGTGCCAGCTGGATGCTGCTCGAGGCCGCTGCCACCTTCGGATTTATCACTCTTTTGGCGTGAGGTTGAGGAGTTGGAGCCACCACCGCCGTTGCCACCGCCGCCACTGCATGATTGCTGCAGCGGCGTCTCAAAGTGTGCGGCATCACCCTCAGCCGCTGCCTCCCAGTGCGTCATGCGTTCAATGTGCTTCGTCTCAAATTCACAGCGCAGTTCATCGTTCTCCAGAATCTTCGGTGTGGGTTTAATGCGTCGCTTAGAGCGTTTGGGCAGCTGTTCCCCACCACTGCCCGCTGACGTGACCATGGCTGTGGCAGCTGCAGCTGTACGCTTGTTGCCATTGGATAGCGTTAGGGGCATGCCCCCAGCAGTGGTGCCACTGCTGCTGCTGCTGCTGCTTGCCACTGCTGTGACGTTGACTGTTACCGTTTGTGGCGAGGATTGTGTGGTGGCATCCACACGGCTGACAATTGTCGGCGTCGCTGGTATTTTGGCCTTGCGACCACGCTTCTTGGGCGGCGTCTTCTCGTCCAGCATTGCGGTCACTGCAAGTGCTTCAACAGCGGCTGGCAGCTCAACGACCGGCGGCGGCGGCAGTGGCTCCGTTTTAATCTCCTCATTGCCTGTCCAGGTTTGTGCATCTGTGGGCTTGTATAGATCCAAACGATTGCCCAGACGCACGCTGCGTCGCATTCTTTTGGCATCGCTGCTGGGGGCGGCAGCGCTATCATCCTCCTGCTCGGTCTTGACCATTACGCTGGCCAAATCTGTTGTCTGCTGCAGTTGCTCCTCCTCGGGCAGCTTACGCTTGCGTCCCACCTTACGCTCTACCGGCTGTGGCTGTGACTGTGACTGTGGCGTTGTTGTCTCCTCAGTTTGCACATCCAAGACTGTTGTTTCACCCGCAGACACATCGGCATCTGGTTTTATCTTTTTGGCACGTCCGCGTCCGCGTTTTGGTGCTGGCGGCGCATTTGTTGTCGGATCATCTGCTCCAGTGTCTGCGGATTTTTCTGGCTCCTTTTTAACATCGCTCGCCGCCTCAGCGCTGCACTCTACAGGCGCCGCCAGCTGTGATTCCGCCTGCAATTGCATCTGCGTCTCCTGCTGTTGCTCCTGTTGCTCCTGCTGCTGCTGCTGCTCCCGCTCCTGCTCCTGCTGCAACTCAACTGTGGGCGCATCTGTGGGCCGGGGTGTGCGACGCAAGCGACGCGTGCTGACAGCAGCATTTTGTTCCTGTATTCAAATAGAAATTAGTTGGAATTTCTTTTAAAATAAAATAAAGCTCACATTTCTAGCAGCCACAGTATTTAAATTTCCTTTTGTTCCAATTAATTTATTCACGAGTTTCATTAAAAATGTATACAACAAAATAAAATTGTCAATATAGAAGAGGTCTCTTTCTGGGAAAACCTAGCTAACCACATACTCTACTCTCTCTCTCTCCCTCACCCTCACCCTCACCCTCTTCCTCAGCTATTACCTCCAACCTGGCGGGTTGCCTTGCCAACGGTTCTTACAAAACACATGGAATTATGGAATCTACATTGGTTAGGAAAAATGGGGGTAGCAGAGGCAGTTCAGCCCATAAGCAAATATATTCCTTGCCAACACAAGAGGATGCTTTCTTTATGTCAAATTTTTAGAATTATTTAAACATTTTATGCAACAATATTTAAGACTATTAAATTTATTTAATTTTAAAATTAAAATAAGCGCAACTAAGAGTAGACATTTATTATGTTTATATTAATAAAATTCTAAATGTTTGATGGTTTAATAAATTAGTTCAATTAATAGCTTTGTTTTTTTTATTTTTAATTTTTCCCGCTTTCAAATGTTATTTTTGTAGTATTATTTATTATTACTAAAGCTGTTTTATTAAGTAGAAAAGTTAGCCTGTCCTTATTTTTAACATTTAAGTAAATAAAATTGAATTAAAAAAATATGTTCATTTATCCATGGATTTCTCATTAAATGATTTGTTTTAAGTTTTATCTAAAATGAGTTTATTTTTTTCAAGTTCTGTTTATCAATATCCCTTGCAAGCTATATTAAAGCTATATACAGTAGCGGACAAAAAAAAAGCCGGACATTTGTTTATGCTAATTTAAAAAAAAAAAACTGTAAGATAAAACTTCATATAAAAACTTTTTAACATTATAAATTGATGCGTTTGCTTTAAAAAAAAATTAATTTTCTTATTGTAAAGTGAAAATTGCAAAAAAAAAAAAATATTAAATAGTAAAATGTCAAAAATATTGCGATAGTTAAGAAGACGTCGGTCCGTACTGGCTCTCCGATCAGAAAACTTCAGCAATCGGGCTATAAGCATCAAAGTTGAATTTGGTAAATAATCTCTAAGCTAGCCTTTTTGAATAAATTTTAAGACTTAAGAAAATTCATGAAAACTACATACATTTTTTCTATATTTTGCAATTGGCTTAATAAGGCCATTGTGTTTCATTTTTAGCAAATGTTTATTATTTATTAAAAATTATAATCCTACACTTCGTTACATTTTGTACCTTTATCCTTTAGAAGATAAGGATATGTGTGATTAAACATATTTTGTTTAATATAACTATTTACTTGATTTCATTAACTTTTTCCAGTTAATCAAATAGAAACGTTAAAAATTAAAAAAATTCACCTATTTTTGATTGTATGGTTTTTTTGTTCGCTACTGTATATAATATTAGCAGATAGTCTTTGTATTATTATTGTAGTATGTATTTAAAACTTCAATTGAAGAAATCTTTACTATATTCTGTATAATATATAGACAAAGAGATCTGAATTTGAAGACTATGGATGAGTAAATCGGTCAACAAATTGGTCGGCATAGTGATCGGATTTTTGAGTAACAGGAACGTAAAAATCAAAATGTTTAACAAAGTGAAAAATAACATTGCGAATATTCACATTTAATTATTTTCAGTGTACAAAACGAAATAAAAAAATTAATCAATCTATGTATTTATTTATCGATTTTTGTGTGTTCCCCACTTCCAAAAGTTTCAAGTTTATATAAAGATATTGAAAATACATCTCTGAATTGCATGTTTAGCCTCCTAATCCTGTTCAGCAATTGATAAAATGGCAACAATGGCAACCTTGCCACTTTTCAATGCCATATTCCAGTCGACGCAGGCATCCCTCGGGCGAAAAGCTATTAATATGTCCTTTATAAGGATAAGGATTTTCATTAAACATTTGGTAGATTTTATTTTTGATTTAATTTTTCTCTTTTTTTATTACAATTGTACAACTTCAAGACTGCTTGGTTTTTTTTAAATTACTTTAGAACTGGTTATAGGGTAGCTCCAAGTCAAGTTTTCTAAACTTGAATATTATTTAGTCTTTTTATACCCTTGCAAAAGGGTATTATAATTTTTGTCTCGAAGGACACGTCTCCGACCCCACAAAGTATATATATTCTTGGTCAGGACGAAGAGCTGAGTCGATATAGCCATGTCCGACTGTCCGTTTGTTTCTATGCAAAGTTTTTGGCTTTATCTTTGAGCTATCTTTATGAAACTCGGCACAGATGAGGCTTGATAATATATGTAGTTTGATTATCAAAATCAGCCCGATCGGGCCACTATATCACACAGCTATGGAGGAAAAATCGAAGAAACTTCATTTTCATGAATAGTATTTGTATGAAAAACTTTTTTGTTTTTCAAGATATCAAAACAAAACTTGGCATATATATGTAGAATTACGATTTGTACATTAAGATTGACCAAGTTTGAATAAAATCGAACCACTATATCTTATAGCTCCTATATGAACAATCGGTCGAAAAATGCTCGTTTAAAAAAACTGTTTTTAAGATATCAAAAACAAAGTTGGCCATCAACATTTTCTTAGGAGACAATTGCAAGGATTTATAGCTTCGGCATCATTTGGAAAAATTAAAAAAAAAATAATTTATTGGCTAATTAAATATTCTATTACTTGACTGCTGTCCAAAATGTTTGTTAAGTAATCTTAAGAAGTGTCTGTATATAATGGTGGCTGGTTGACAGATATTACAAAATTAAGATATAGGCACCCCAAATTATTCAGAAAATGTATAAATAATAATAATCAATCAGAAATTAAAGGGGGGAATTATCAGAAATTAAAATGGGTAAATAAAGATAATGTTGTTAAACATTTTTCCCTTATTTATTCGCAATATTTATCTTCTCACATTTAATTTACTTTAATTAAATATGTAAACATTTAGTGGATTTCGCATAAAAATAAATAGTTTCTAGTCTTACAGAATTTTCCCAATTAAAAATTTTATATTAAATTTATGAACTATAAACTGAAAAAATTGCCCGTTTATAAAATCGATCTAAATTATATAATTACCATATTTAGTTTGTAATTTTTGTAATTACCATATGTAGTTTTCCCAAATCGTTTATATACAATTATCAATGGATAGATGCAAATTTTCTATATAATATATAATATGTAAAAAGCGAATATTAAATACAATTTTTTATATTTATGATTAAACCCAAACTGAACTACATTTTCATATGTACATACAATACTTATGTACATATGTATATAGTTGTGGTAAACCCGTTTCCCCACCTCTCTTACTCTCTCTCTCTCTCTCTCTCTCGTTTACTTTTTTAAGCCCTTCTCATTTAATGTAGTTTATAAGGTGCTGGCCAATTCCCCTAATTGGGACGCATCGTCAATAGTAAAACAGAAAGTGAATCAAACAAAAAAAAAACAAAAAACAAAAAACAAAAAAGCTAAAAGAATTTGTAAATTATACACATACATTGGCATACGCTCGTACAGACGCGTAACATACGCACACACATAGACGCATACACTTACGTTTTTATCAGCATTCGCTAACGTTGAATTTGTATTGGTTGTTGGTGCGACGGCGTCGTTCGCAGCAGCAGCATTCATCGATGTCGAATCTGTTGCGTCAACAGCACTGTCAACGGCGTCGCTGCTGTTAGCAGCAGAGTTGACAACAAGTGGAGCGGCTGGCAGCAGCGTTGGGGATGCCGCTGCCGCTGTCGATGATGTGACTGAAAACGATGTGACCTCGGCTGTTTCTGTTGCTGATGCGTCTGCGCTTGTTTCCAGCTGCGCAGTCAGTGTTGGCTCCTTCGTCTGCAATTGCAGCTGCTGTTGTTGCTGCTGCTGTTTTTGTTTCTCCACAAGCTCCTCTTTGGGCTTTGCGTTCGGTGTCGCTGTCTCTGCCTCTGTCTCCGTCTCAGTTTCAGTCTTGATGCCTTCAGTTCTTGTTGTTGTTTCTGCATCGGCTGCTGCTAAAATTTGCACTGTTGGCTTTGCCTGCTCGGCAGCTGCTGTTGTTGTTGTCATGTCTGCGCTTTTAAACGCTTCCTGCTCCAATTTAACTGCTGCCGATTCTTCCTCTTGTTCGTTAACATTTGTTGTTGATTTTGTTGTGGCAGCAGCGTTGTCATCACTGCCAGCGCCATCGCCAGCGCCATTGCCTTTTGCTTCGGCTGCGCGCTCGGTAACGCCAACGTCATCGTTGCCATTGTCGGCTGTTGCTGTCGTTTCATTAGGCGTCGACGCTGACGCTGCCGCTTCTGCTTGCGTTTCGTTTGTTGCAGTTCCTGCGTCTGCTGCTGCTGTTCCTACAGCAGCTGCTTTCTCTGTCGACGCATCCATAGCTGATGCAGCAGCTATTTTTGTTATTTCTGGCTGACTTTGGCTTTGGCTCTGGCCTTGAGGTAGCAGCTCAACGCTCGCTGCAGCTTCCGTTTCGCACTTAACGGCAGCATCAACTAGCTGCGACTGCGGCGGCTGTTGCTCCATTTCCTTTTTCTTCTCCTTCTCCTCTTGCTCTTGTTTTTTCTCCTTTCCTGTTAAAATTGGCGTTGTTGCTGCTGCTGATGCTGTTGTTGTTGCCGTCTCCTGTTGCTTCTCCGTCGCGTCATCTTCTCGGTGGCTTTGCTTTTTATCCTTATCCTTGCAGGCAAACTGATTGTTGGCCAAATTGCGCCACTTGACTGTCTTATCCTCGGCCAGATCCAAATCGAGCAGCGTACCGCCCTCGGCGCTGCTTGTGGCGCAGTCGCTGTTAAATGTGCTTGACATGCTGTTCATCAGCTCCACAAAGTCCGTCATCTTGTGCTGTGAGCAGAGCGCCGAAGCTGCTTAAGTTGTTGTTATAGGTTTTTATTTTATTTGCTTTTTGCTTTTTGCTTTGTTGCCTTTTGTTTTACACTGTTTTCTTTCGAGTTTTGTTTTGATTTACTTTATTATGCAGTTAGTTAATTCAAGCTTTGTCTTTGCCGCGCTGCTGCTGCTGTTGTGAATAAGCATGCATACTATATAAATTATGGAATCAATATTCGGTATTCACCACGACACGGCATCGATACCGGGAACAGGCTTATATATTCCGAGTGTTGGTTGTGGGGAAAGTGGGCGGTTGTGGTGGGGGTGGGATTATGCTGCTGCTTCTGGCGATAAGATTTGGACTTGCGCTGCGATTTATCTATCCATTGACTTTTTAGCTCATTTTTAATATTTTTTTTTTTAAGAATTTTTGTAATCAAAGACAGATCAGAAGAGCGGACAAATAAACAAATACCAAATACCAGGCAAACATAAAAAACAACAGACAGACATGCATATATATTTTTATATATATGTATATGTATCTAAGTATGCACAAAAACAAAAACAAGAATCTGGCAACCCACTTGTCCGTAAACAGGAGGCGCCTTATAAACAGCCCACCTTCGCAGGCAAGGGGCCACGCACACAGCGACACATACGGTCACACTCACACATGCACACATATGTATGCACACTGAGCCAGCAGCACGGTTGGAGTTGACGTTGACACCACGAGACAACGACGACTGCGACTGCGACTGTGACTGCGACTGCGACGACTGCGTTGCTTTAGCTTCACGTATTTTTATAAATAAGTATAACATGTAATTTCAATTAATTTATTAAAAATCATTGTTAGTTCTTTGCCATAATATAGGCAAAATAAAAAAATAAAATAAGTAAAAACCCTCTTGCCTTCACAGATTCTGATTAGCTCACAACATGCTGTTATTTTTTTTCTTTGCTTTTTTTTTGTATGAATATGGCCAGCTTTATTGTTGTTTTACTTTTCGTCTTGCTCTTCGTCTTCTTGGTGCTGGCTGCTAAACGACCGTGGTGGCTGCTCTGTCGCTGCTCTGCTGCTGCTACTGCTTATACATAGTTGTACTTGTAGTTGTAATTACTTATAATTGTTGATTATGATTTTTCAGCTTCCCCTTTTGTATAGCCTCCCCCAATTGGATATGAGGTGGTATTTGGATGCAAATTTGTGCTGTTGCTTTTGTTTGCCGATATTTCAATTTGTAATTTTCACAACTAATAACATTGAAATCAATTTACACTCACATACAGCAAAAAACTGATCCAATGATGCAGTTTTACATTTCGACAATATAATTATGAATTAACTAATATTGTTGTTACAAAAGAAAATAAAGAAAAACACACACGCACACGCACACTTTGTTTCAGGTCCGTCCGCCGTTATCCGCCGCCAGCACATACTTAGTGCGTAACTCTTAGCGAGAGTCTTGGTCGTCTCCTCGCTCACTGCTGTTGGTAGCTACGTGCATACATAAATACATATGTGCATACATGTATATATGTACAAATAAAATACATTCCAACATTTTGTATTAAATTTTGGTATTTTTGTGTGGGATTTTAATAATGGCTAAAGGTAAAACTTGGTCTGGTCTTACATGATGAAGTTACTTCATGAAATTTTTTTGTGTTTGAGGTGAACGTAAGCACCTTAGCAAGTTAGAAAAAAAAATTAAAATAATTATTTTAACTAGTTTATTATTTGAATACAAATATTATTTTGTAAAAAGTTATGTACGTTTTAAATAAACGTTTCATATACTTTGATAAGCTAGTTGGTGTGCTGGTAACATTATGCTCTTCGTGCTGTCAATCATTTAAATACAAGCATGTATTGTTTACAGAAACTCATTATACAATGTATTTGATATATATTGTTTGTAAATAAATATATATTTGCTTTCGTATTAGCAAATCATATTGAATCAAATAAGCCGCGCAGTTTACAAACATTTTTAAATGGCTTCTTAGCTAGTATTAATATTTGGTATTTTTGTGGCATTGACATACGTTCACACTGCTAGTTGGTATGAACATTAACAGTTCGCTGGGACTAGCTGTTTTCGCGTGGTTCTAGCTGTTTTTGCACTAATAAATTATTTTTTGAATCAAATAATTTATATTTTTTATAATATAATGGGGAGAATGCAAAAATCTGATATAGCAATGATGTTGGCAAATACAGCATTTTAATTTTGACGATTTTTTGCTTTTTTCTTAGTTTTTCCAAATTATACAGCTCTCTTCTCCACAAAACTAATCTGTTCCAGGGAAATTTAGAAGAATAATGTGTATTTAAATCAGGTTATTAATTTAACTTATTTTATCTTTCTTGGCAACTTGTTTCCCTTTTCTGGGTACCATTGTTATTGGCGCAAATTTTATTTCGATTTAAATAAAATTTCATAATTTCATTTGATTCAAATAAAATTTCATTTGATTCAAATAAAATTTCATAATTTCATTTGATTCAAATATGAGCACCACAATACTATGTAAACCATTTTTTGATACTTTCCAATATTATCTTTTATTAATATACAGTAATAATATGTTAACGCAGAGTAGTATACGCAAAAATGAAATTGTAAACTTTCATTTAATATTTTATTAAATATTTTCATAATTATTTCGGCAAAAATGCCAACATCAATTCTCAGAAATTAATTTTTAAAATAACACCTGTATTTCTAAATATCAAAACCATTATTTTTCATGTGCACTTTACGAAGAGTAAACAAAAGAGTAATTGAAAACAAAGATTTCCGATAACATATCGTCGATAAAATCAGAAGAACTGAATCCGATTTTAAATTTAGAAGATCAATCTTTTTGATTTTTCCACTCAAAAAATTGGTTTAATCGATTAATCGATAGAAATAGTTTCACTTCGGCTTAAAATGTTACCAAATTAAAAAGCTTTCTTTTTTTATGTTACCTGATTCAGTTTCGACATCAAAATTGCTTGCTATCATTAAAAGGACGGTGCAAAAACTTGTATGCAAAATGATCTTGGCAATTAATTTTAATTTAACTTACTTTTACCGCCAACGGTTACAGCACTATATTTAAAACAACATCGATTTAATCGAATGAGTCGACATAATCGTTTTAACGAAATAATCGATTTAGTCGATTTAAAATTCAATCGTTTCCAGCTCTGTTGCTCTTATGAATAGCTGTAAATCGACTACTCGATTTATTTCTTACGATCTAAGAATTTATATTTTTGTCACTTAACGTTGCGCGCGTCGTCAATTCGGTCGTGTGTCTCTTCATATTCTAAATTCTAACAAGATGTCCAAGCCTGCGTACAAAGTTGGTAAGTTAAAAATAAATCAACACATCTGAATCGAGCTGCACATCCGTATATTAATACCATCAAAAGGCACATACCCACACAAATGCACATAGCGTATGAGTGCGCACATGTTTCTCTAGGTTAAAGCACGTTGTTGCCGTGTCAATGCAAAATAAAAAAATAAAACGTTGTTTATACATATGTGCGTTCTATTAATTAATATCTTATCTCTCTCTCTCTCTCTTACACGCGACATTAGCTGATATCAGTCTCGCTGAATGGGGACGCAAGGCGATCATCATTGCGGAGAATGAGATGCCCGGCCTGATGGCGTGCCGCAAGAAGTACGGCCCATCGAAAATCCTGAAGGGTGCACGCATCACCGGCTGCCTCCACATGACTGTACAGACGGCGGTACTTATAGAGACCCTGGTTGAACTGGGCGCTGAGGTAAGACTGGGACTAAGCAAAAACAATCACATTGCACTGGGCTGGGAACAAGTTCCTTACGAGTTCATTGAATCACTTTTGTTTAGTTTTTTATTCTTGGTTCTTTTATTGAAGCGCCAAAATCGTGAACATTTAAATGGCTAAAAATTAAAGAATCTTCTTTAAATCAAGAAAAATCAGCTATAAAACATTAAAATAATAATAATACAGTTAAACAATATTCAGACAAATTATAACACTTTTAATGGGAGATGACATAGCGACATCTCTTATATTGAGGCAGCTTCAAAATTAAATAATTCGTTTTGGTCAGGATATAGGACACGTCTGTCTACAATTTTCTTTCTCATCATTAAAATTGTTTGACGCTCAGTCAACAAGTATCCTTTACACAAATATTTGATCCAAATTAATTTTGCCTACAGCCTTGCTTATTATAACAGGACTATTTGAAAATGAAAAATTAAAGAATGGGAAATCTAGTTTTTTTTTTTAATTACAGTCACCGCAACGATTACAATTTATATACAAAAAATCTGTTTTTAAAAATTATTTCTTTATTTTTTTTTAACTAGTACTGAAAGTTTTTTTCGCTTAAAAATAATTCTAATTAAAAAAAATTTAAAAATATTCATATCATGTTAAAAATCCAAATTATTACAGGGTTCTATTTATAAATTTCTCTTTGCCAAAAATAATCGTAGTTACAGTTCGTGCAAAATTAAATGAAAACTATTTCATATTAATATTTGGATGTGTTAAATGTGAAACTTATTTTTAAAAATTTTGTAGCACTGTGTAATTTGTTATGAAGCAAATATTCTTACATAAAATCTTCTAATCTTTTGATTGATTGTTCTAATAAAAGCTATATGGTTTTTAGAGTCTGAATTAAGTAACCTCTGTCTTAAGTTTTATTGGTAAAACGTTAAATCTTTCATATAGAATATTTACTTCATAAATATACATATGTATATATTCTTTATAGGTTCTTAAAAGTTAATATTCACCAAAGTGTGCAATGTTTAGTCAACACGAATCTCAGGCCATGCTTCTTGCTTATCGCGCATGATGATGCTTATCTCAATTGAATTTTGTTGTTTACTTAAAACGAAAAAGCGAAAATTTGAAAATTCAAATCTAAATATTTTCTCTCGCTTTGGGGGGGTCAAGGCGTTTGTGACCTCCACTGCCGATAACAGTAATCTGTTGGGGTTAGGAGGGGCGGGCCAACACAAGAATCCATTGATATGCTAAGTTGTTTACTTCCTATTATTATGCAAATCTGTTAAAACGAAAATTCACTTAGCAACTGTGTGTGTTTTATTTTTTTTATGCCTCCTATATAGGTCCAATGGTCCAGCTGCAACATATTCAGCACACAGGATAATGCGGCGGCTGCTATTGCTGCCACAGGAGTGCCAGTGTATGCGTGGAAGGGCGAGACCGATGAGGAATATATGTGGTGCATTGAACAGACTTTGGTATTTCCCGATGGCCAGCCCCTGAACATGATACTGGATGATGGCGGTGATTTGACCAATTTGGTTCACGAACGTTTTCCCGATTATCTGAAGGGCATCAAGGGTCTCAGCGAGGAGACAACGACAGGCGTGCATAATCTCTATAAAATGTTCAAGGAAGGTCGTCTGGGTGTGCCAGCTATCAATGTAAACGATTCTGTGACCAAGGTAAGTCAGCATAAATCGTTTAGCCCTACGCATTTAAATGCTAAATAAGCATGTTTCGTCCTTATAGAGCAAGTTTGACAACTTGTACGGCTGCCGGGAGTCGCTCATTGATGGCATTAAGCGTGCCACGGATGTTATGATTGCTGGCAAGGTCTGCTGTGTGGCAGGCTATGGCGATGTGGGCAAGGGTTGCGCTCAGGCCTTGAAGGGATTCGGCGGTCGTGTGATTATTACCGAAATTGATCCAATCAATGCGCTACAGGCGGCTATGGAGGGTTATGAGGTAACCACCATGGAGGAAGCCAGCAAGGAGGCATCTATCTATGTGACTACTACCGGCTGCCGGGACATAATTACCTCAACGCATCTGCTTCAAATGCCCGATGATTCCATTGTGTGCAACATTGGTCATTTCGATTGCGAAATCGATGTCGATTGGCTTAACAATAATGCCAAAGAGAAGATTAATGTTAAGCCGCAAGTGGATCGCTATACAATGGCCAATGGACGTCATATTATTCTGCTGGCTGAGGGTCGTTTGGTTAATTTGGGCTGTGCTCATGGTCATCCCAGTTTTGTCATGTCGAATTCGTTCACCAATCAGGTACTCGCCCAGATTGAGCTCTGGACAAAATCGAGCGAATATGCGATCGGTGTGCATGTCCTGCCCAAGCTACTCGACGAGGAGGTCGCCAGTCTGCACTTGGATAAGTTGGGCGTTAAGCTCAGCAAGCTGACCGACAAACAGGCCAGCTATCTGGGCGTGCCAAAGACGGGACCCTTCAAGCCCGATCACTATAGATACTAAATTCCCAGTACAAACTACATTCAAATGCAAATATATGAGGGTGGTCCGAAATGTTAAAAAAAAGAAAACAAATATTTTGTATTTTTCAATATAGTCTCCTGCTAAATCAACAACAGTTTTTGAGCGTATGTCATCTTCTAAGCTTGTACGTCTACGTTGGAACTCAGTTGCCAAGAATTTTACGGTTGAAAATAGTAGGCAGGGTCCACATATGCATCTTATTTTTGATTAGTGTGATTCAAAAACAAATATCTTATGACCGCGATTTAGTTAATTTTTACAAGAGCACTGATATCGTTTTAGTTAATCAATTGTTCAAATATAACTATAATATCGATTTGGCTGAAATTTTGGCGAAAATACATTAAAAGATGCCTTATCACAATACTAAAGTTTAGATAAAGCATGACGTCTGCATGACCCAGCTAGAAATATATCGGGCAGCCCTCATTGTTCTTTTTTATTATACACAATTATCAATTTGCATTTATCATAAGCTCCAATAAATTCTTAAAATTTGAAGGTACTTGTTTTTATTTTAATTTTAAAATACTTTTTAAGTTGCACTCCATACTTTGTGGCTTTTGATTGATGTTCTCTTTTGCGTTACACACAAAGATTGCAAACATGATCGCCGTGAATGGGTCGCGTTAAGTTTGACTCTTTGGCACACTCGATCAGCCAAAATGAGCAACAGCACCTGTTATTGTTATTGCTGTTAACTGCTTATAGCAACAAATGCCGCTAGAATAATAACATTTTAAGATCATACTTAGCGCGCTGGTACGCTTGCTCAGTGTGAGAAAAGAGCAGCAGCAGCTTTAAATTTAACAGCACCTGCAACTGCTACTATAGCCATCTCGCTTGTGTACCTAAGTGTAATAAAATGTAATGTTTGTATTTTTGTTGCTGTTTGTGTGAATATGTTTATTGCGCTTTTCGCCAACCTGTTGAGTAAGAGATAATGAGATTCAACTGACAGAAGTGTTGTCTAAACTGGTCAAAAGTAGTTGAATTTCATCAGTCAACAGCAGAAGCTGTCACTAGAGATAATGTGGCTAAAATGGGACTTCAAGTGTTTAATTATTTTGATGATGCTGGGCCAATTGATTGGGCCCAGTGCCAGTTGGCATGCGCAGTTTAATCCCGCCCAACTGCAGCTGCATATGGAATTCAGTGATAAGGTGCAGCTGACACTAAGCAACATTCCGCCAGAGCTGCTCCAAGAAACTAAACGCTACAGTTTTCTCTTGCAAAGCAATAATGCAAAAGTGGCCAGTGTGGCATCAGAGAATGCAACAATACCCATTGAGCAGCTTGGTAAGGATGGCCTGAACGCAAGCATACATGTACTGGCGCATTTTCTGGGCGAGGCCAATATCACAGTAAGACTGTTCGATGCTGAAACCAATATCACAACATTGCCAGAGAATTCCAAGAGCAATGACAGCTTATTGTTGGTGCAGGTGGTGCGACCGGAACGTGTCGTCGATCATGTCTTTGTGGGCTCCATAATACTGCTAATGTCGCTCATCTACATTAATTTTGGTGCCGCACTCAATTTGGAGGTGCTGCAGGGTCTAATTGAGCGTCCGATGGGACCCGGCATTGGCTTCATTACCCAGGTGCTGGGCATGCCGATGCTTAGCTATGCTCTGGGCGTGTTCATCTTTCCAGAATCACCGGCCATGCAGTTGGGTTTATTTTTTACGGGCATTGCGCCCAGTGGCGGCGCCTCCAATACCTGGTCGGCCATACTAAATGCCAACATCAATCTGTCCGTGCTGATGACAACGATTAGTAATGTGGCCGCATTTGTTACAATGCCGCTATGGATATTTACACTTGGTCAGCTCATCTTTGAGCGTGCGGGCATGGAGGTGCCATATGGCAAGATCGCATCCTATTGTGCTAGCCTCATTGTGCCGCTACTGATTGGCTTGGCCATACAGCGTTGGTGGCCACGTTTGGCACAGATTTTGGTTCGCCTGCTCAAGCCCATCTCGGGGTGCATCATTATATTCATTGTTGTGTTTGCGATTGTCACAAACTTTTATCTGTTTCAGCTATTTTCGTGGCAGGTAAGAAATAACTGGTTTATGTTTATTTCAATATTATAAATTATTTATTTTACAGATTGCTGTGGCGGGCTTAGCGCTGCCTGGAATCGGTTATGCCGTTGCTTGGCTGGCAGCAACACTATTGAATCAGAATTCTGTTGATGCCTTGACCATTGCGATCGAGACGGGCATACAAAATACAGGTATTGCCATATTCTTTTTGCGCACCACATTGCCACAGCCGCAAGCGGATATAACCACAGTTGTGCCGGTTTCTGTGGCAATTATGACACCATTGCCACTACTTGGCATTTATTTATATCAACGGTGTTGTAGACCAAAAGAGGGTGATATCATTACCGGAGAGCATCATCGCATTGTCTGAAAATACGGCCTAAAATAACAAGCAAATGAAGAATCAATTTGCCATCCAGTTATTTGTAAATATTTTTATCAATGTTTTGAGCGTATGTAATTATTTACTACATATAGTATTTTATATAAACAAAGACGAGGCTTAATATGGCATCCAGTAAATTACAAATGTTTTTGTGAACGTCTTGTTTTAATATGTACAATCGAATGTATTTATTTACTACATAAGGTTTTTATTTCTGTATAAACTAAATATATTTTTTAATTTGTATCAGTTAAAATTGTAAGGAATCCGTGTTGAAATGCTTACAATAAATACATTAGTGCTGTAAAACATGTTTCAAAGTATCGCAGCTTAAAGTTGATGTTGAATTCGAGAAGCTCGCCTTATCGATTTTTTAAATCGATTTTTTTTTTCAAATTTGATAGCAAATTTAAGGCGCGTTCGGGAGGAGTTCGCCTTAACGATTGTTTTAAATCGATTTTTAAATATTTGATAGCAAATTAAAGGCGCGTTTATTCGTTCAAGTTGCTACACTCACACGCCAATGCCTGGAATATTTTTAGCAGCCCGAAAATTGTCTGTGGACTATAGTTATGCTGCTGTAACTCATACATAATACGCAAGTAGTTAATTGGACCGGCGCTCAGATCGACACTATTCAATAGATTTGGCATTAGATTGTAGTAGTTGATGACACAAAAGACACGCTGCAAATCCATAGCATTAATGCTGGTTATATAGCCTGGGTCTAGACGCTTTTGGGTAAGGAATTCACGCAATGGCACGCATAGCTCACGCACAGTTCCATCTAGATGTAGCTTAAAAATCTCCTGCATCATTTGAATCAGCTCTACAGAGATGAGCGGATGATCAGTTGAAGTTTTGCCCAAATACGCATCAATAAGCTTCACCTGCCACACATCATTGTTGTTGGGCATGGTTTTTGTTACATGCTGCAAGCAAGAATAAAAATATATATTTAACTAATTCAACTAAACTAACTAAACACACACTCACATCGTAGAGCGTTAAATAGAGAGGCAGCAGATGCATGCGATCCTTAACCACAGCATTGTAGAAGAGCAGTATTAACTGATGACGCTTGCTCAGCTCCGAGTAACTAAGTGTTGTGCCTTTTAGGTCCAAGAAATGACTAAGAAACGGCTTGACCAAACGCTCGCTGGCAAATTGCTGCAAATCATTGACATCCACTTGCCAGCAAATGCTCTGCTTCATGGTTAAAGTTTGAGCGAGCATGCTCTTTAAACGATCGGGATCCTCCAAATGGGAAAGACGGCCAATGCGTTTCTTAATATCAATTGGGGCGCACAGCTCCAGGGCCTTCTCCAGCTGATGCCAGTTGCGTGTACGCTCAAAGCATACGGGCCAATAGTTCTCATCATCGATAATCACCTGCTGCAGCGTGCTTAGCTGTGGCAATATACAGGGCGCAATAGGCAGGCGACGCAGTTCGGTGGCGCCCACCTCCAGCACTGAAATGTTGCACAGGCACAGCTGATATGTATCAATATCTCGTGGCAGAAACAAACGCGGCTCGACGGCCAGCACATAAAGATGACGCAACGCTTGCAAATGATAACTAAAGCAGGGCATTATAAATATTATAATTATTATATATATTATCCGAATACCTACCGATTGTCGTTGCTGTGTATGGGAAACTTGGGAAAGAAGGCACAAACCAGCGCTGCAATGGACTCTGGCGTCTTGGCAATGGTGAAGCGACCAGCACCAAGGAATAGCAAGCCCAGCGACATATGTATGGCCATATGGGAGCCATATGTTATATGCGGATATTGGGGTCCAACGCGTGATCTTAAAAAGCGTATAATACGCAGTATTTCACAATTACCGGAACCGGCAAACACCAGCGATATGGAGATAAGCAGCACCATTAAACAGCTCTCAATTGTCGTACGACCGGTACACTCGCCCATGGATGTGCCCGGAAAGCTTAAAAATTCCTTAATAATAGTACGCAGTGTGGTAAAAGCAATCGAATTTTCCGTGCCCGCATATTTAAGGCCAATGCAAAAGGCGGCGCCAGCCAAAATATTGCAATACGCTTGACTATAATGTTAAAGAAAATAAAAATATTATACTTATATTTATTAAATTAAAACAAAAAAGAATCGATTATATCTCGCAAACTGAAGCTGTTGAAGCTGCTGAGTTTGGTTTAGATATTTAAAAAAATAAAAAAGTTTTTTATACAGTCGACGCTCGCAAATTAGAACCACTTGGTTCAATAAATAGATGACCAACTTCAAAACTAATCTCTACTTGACATATTGTCAGTTATATTTGTTGGTTTTTTAGATTTTTTAAATTTAAAACAATAATATTACGGAGAGCCAAAAGATTGCTTATGTGCTTGGTGGAAAACAAATTCACGCATTGAAATTAGAATTTTTAATTCTTATTTTAGAGCGCCTAATGTATTACGAACACCATTTCTAATTTCTGAAAATTCAAATTACTGGAGGTTCTAATTTGTGAGAGTCGACTGTACAAGCAATTTGATTTTCAAAATGCATTCTTAAACAGAAATAGATCAGGTAACTTCTGGGTATTTCTTAAATATTCGAAAAATCTTTATCGTAACTTACGTGATTGCTTCATAGTCGACTTCCTGGTCATCCAGATGATCCTCATCGCGCGAAGGCAAACGCAGGTGTGGACGCAACGTTTCAGGAAATTGTGCTTGGAACCAGTGATTATCTGGTTGTATATCCTCCCAAAGGATTAGGCCGCGTGCAATGGTGCGCAACAGTAGAAAATCGGGACGCACCATATCCAGCAAATAACGTGAATCTGGCGGCTGCATCCACTCGGCAATGGCCGCATTCCCCGAATTGAAGAACATGAGGCCCAGGGCTAGTGTAGCGCCTGGTGCGGTTACATCAATGTTAACGCAATCGCCTTCGCGTACCTGGAACGAGGCCAAGCGATACTTCTCCTTCTGTGAGCCGCCAATGGGACGCTTGACGCCGCCAACCATATAATAGTGCAGCGTATCGGGCAATTGAAGATCACGCAAGCCAGCTGGGGATTCGCCCTGACCGAGTGTGACCAGGCCCAAAGCAAGACCAGCTGTCATGGCATAAGATTCACGTTCTACACTATTTTCCATTTCGGGACCAGGTGGTCGACCAATCTCCTGCAGCAGCACTTCAGCAATATGCCGCTTAGCCGAGCCCTGATACAACAAGCCAATGCCCATGAGTGCGGCCACCTGTGTGCTCTGCGGTATATCCAGTTCCATGGCGGTTGCTGGCAGCAATGCTTCCAGATGTACACTTAACAATTTTGTGGTTTTCGTGTCCATGCTGCCGCGATGAGCCGCCGAAATGCCCAGGAGCAGGCCAACACTTGTCATCTCATCACATTTGACCAAATATTTGTAGACGCTCATAAAGGACAGCGATTTGAGGTGTCCATTGAGGCCAAGGGCCATTAGAAAGCCGGCATGCTCCAGGGCATTGTTTGCCTGCGTCTTGGGCTTATTATAAACAATCCATGTGGAATCTATGTCCAGTGCTTGGGGTGAGATTTTCAGGCCAGTGGCGACTCCATTGTGAAACGATGGCCACATATGCATATTGACGGGAAACTCAATCTGTTGCATCTCAATGGTGGTGCCCTTGACCGGCTCACGTCCCATCAGGCACAGTTTCGGCATGGGCATATTATCACTTGGTCTGGGATTTAGGGTACGTAGAGTGAACATGCCACGGCCAAGTGGCAGGGTCATTGTGCGTGCACATAAAGCAAATAGTTGCTTCTCCTGTTCCTCAATGAATTCGTGATCGCTGGTGCCGGGCGATTGTTGCACCTCAATGGCCACCGGATCGGAGCTATTGAGCAGACGGCGCACTTCCTCGACGCGCATATCATCGGGAAAGCGTAGACGCAACAATTTTGTATCCATATTGTCCATGCCATCGTGACGCAACTGATCGGCATCTGGCTCCGACATGGGCCATTCTCCGCTGCTGGGCGTAACGCGTGGCGAAAGCGAATCCTCCTTGTAGATACGTTTACACGTTTGCATCTGTCCAAGCGTCGTTTCAAGGAACGGCAACTGAGCATGCGCCGCCAGTTCGGGTCGCAAGATTAGCTCATAGGTGGCCATGCTACAGCCCATGGGCGGTGCCAGGCGTGCCTGCTCTAGCGCCTCGGCAACAATTAGATGCACTGCCGCCGGCAAACGTTCAACATCCTGACGTGTCAGTTGCATGCAAAGCAACAGCTCCAACAGCTGATGGCAACGCGGCACATCCACCGAGATGCTGCGTTTGGGTCGCTTCGGATAATTGGATTGTACAGAGCCAAAGAGCTCGAGCAGCTGCCACCAATGCTTAAGCTTTGTATGGCCATGCATTACCAACGAGATTAGCTGCACCATATTACGGCTACGCACATTAATGCACTCCACATAGCTGTAGGGCACCACCTCCTCACGTCCGAGAATCACATGCTCCAGTTGCCCATAAATGCTGGGCGCCGGCATGCGCAGCAGCTCCTGGTATAACATATAAGCGCCATGTTCATGGCTCAACATGGTCAGCTTGGTCGTCTTGTGCGCCAGCTCCGGAAAGTCAATATGATAGTGCAATACATAGCTCTCCAATTGCATATCAATGGCCAGTTGGTGCAGAAACTGTAAAATAAAATCATAGAACAATTAAAATTACTTTATAAGAATATACAATGCACATTGGGCGGAAACGGCTTTTTTTTGGCAAAAACTGTAGTTTTTAAGCTAGAAACTTGAAACTTGGAGAATTTGCGGCTCATATTATTTGTGAATTTTGAATTAATTTTTTAAAGCTGCAACCACGCCTTCGCCCACGCCCACATAAAAGAACCCCATTAAATATAAAAATGCATGTAAATTTTATTAAAATATATTTTCATTTTCTAAATCAAAATCAAAAAGTTCTTTACTTTTAAACTCGTCCTCATCTCCATATGTCTGGTCTGCAACTTCAAATGTTGGCAACTTTAAAAGTGCAATAACCTCTTTTGGCAGGTTTTGTGATTTTGAAGGCTTTCTTGAAGTGATGCTTGATAAATAAGGATCAGAAGAATCCAAAGCACGGTGAACTACGTCTGTCAAATGCAAACGAAGCGTCTCTTCACAAAATTTTTTCAATTTAATCGAACAAATTTTCATATTCGCATGATATTACTATTACTACATTTATTAAAATATTTCGAAAAACCGCAAAAATCCGCAAATGTTTTAAAATCTATATAAATATATATATAATAACACATACTACCACATAATCACTTTTTTGAATCCTACTGTATCTTACTAGATATGCTCCACGAAACACAACTATATTGACGTTAGATTCAACAAAATTATGGTTTATTAATACCATTGAAAAAATAACGAAACAAAAGCACATATGATTAAACACATATATAATACTTTTCTACATACTTTGATGCATATTTTCCATTTTGAGGTATTAAAATTAGTCAAACCGTTTAAAAATGCGAGACTGTCAAATATTTACAAATTTTTCAATCAGACTGCGTACAGAAACCACGTGGCACAAAAAGCTAACTTTGGAGGACTGGCGTAAGACGATGGTTGTATATTAAAATATAAATTAAATATTTTCGATGAGGTGGGACAATTATTCACTGGAAAAAATATTGTAACCATAAAAATATAAACTTTTTTTTGTGGGGTTATTGCCAAAAAAAAGGCTTTTCCGCCCAATGTGCAATGATAGTAGATTTCGATTCTGGTGCACGATTTTTGGAAAAAAATTTGACCCACCCTAATATGCAACAATATATACATATGTCCTTAAATAAGAGCTGTAATTGCAAAATGATTTGTATATTTAAGGCGACAATAAAAATCATTTCATAACTCTTATTAAAAGATTTTCTATTCGTTGAAATCAAGCTCTACTTACTGTGGCCAATGAATAAAGTGCACTGGCAAAGACTGTATCCAGCTTGAGATCCTCGTAGAGCAGATGCATGCCATAGAATATGGCGGGTAGCATACGAAATAGGGGTGCCGTAACATCGACACTATATGCCTGGGAGGGATCGGAGGGACAGGGCGCCAACGTTGTTTGCAGCATTAGAAATTCCCAATCATCATCGGTGTATGCCTCACAATCATTATATTTGCGACGTTTCTTTGGCTCATCCTGTGCTGCACCAGCGCCCATGTAAGGCGTATGTAAGGGCGGTGTCGCACAGCGTTCATATGTTTCATCCGTGTTAGGGAATTCAGCAGTAGCTGCCATGCAGCCCATTAGGCCAAGCAGTGTGCTGCGAAAGAGATGCCATTCCTGATCGATGCTGTAGTCCCGAGAACCGGGCGGATTACGTGCGCTATACCAGCGTATGATAAAATGTAGAAATTGTGATGGATTGAGCACCTGACGCAGTGTGGCCACACAGCGGGTTATTAGACGCGTATCATTAAGCAGCGGCAATGTAATACGCAACATGCGTCCAGTTGCATAGACAAGGGTAAGGCGATTGCCGGCAGGATCACGCAACGATTTGCATATATTATGCGCCTGACGTTGTGTATAGGATATAGGCTGTGGCTGTATGGGCGACAGCATATGCAGCTCGAGTTCCTCATCAAAGGCATTGAGGTCAGCTGCCGCCTTGGTGGGCAACAGGCTGCTGCGACGCACCTCGACAAATGAGCTGCTCGCGGCTTTAAGCAGCGTTGCCTGCAATGGTGTATGCGGATGAGATTGAGCTGCTGCTGCTGCAGCGGGCGCACATGTAGGCATCGGTGTATGTATACTGGGTGGTGCTGTCAGCAATGGCGTTATGTGCACTTTGGATATGAGCACAGTGCCCGTATAAAGTATGAGATTACCGCCTGGATCTAGCACAGCAATCATATGCAAACGTTCCAATCCAACAGCATCCTTGGCGGGCAGCGTAGATGCCAGCGTGGACAGTTGCAGTTCGCTAGTGTCATAGCCATTGATTAGCACCAACTGCAGGCGACAAGAACGTGCCAATAGATAGCACAAATACGTTTGACCAACCAGATCTGTGTGAATAAAGGCGCGCGTGGCCATTTCACTGAAATCTCGTTGCCTTTAAAGAAATGTTTCGATATTAATAGCTGACAAGCTGTGTTAAGATATAAAAGTAAACCTACGTGCCATACGTATTCTCCGTCCAGATGTGCTCCAAACACATTTCTGGCTCAATGGGTTTGGCCGGCTTAACGTGCGTCAATTTACGCATATCCTTAATGGACATTGATTGCTGGCTTATGCTGTTTTGCAGATGACTGAGCGGTGTACCCAACGAAGCGCGACTGAAGTGAAGATTACCAAACGATTAACAAATTAAATGTGTGCTTCGAAATTTTGATACTACTCACTTGGACTGTCCCAGAACGCCACTAAATGATTGCGATTGACTGAGTCCAAACTTGGAAAAGTTATGTGCCGGTGTCGCCGTATTGTTGCGACCCAGAAACGATGTGGTGCTCAGCTTTGGTGTGGCTGCAAACCAACAAGGATAATAAAATAATTAGTAATAAATTGAGTTAAGTCGTAAATAAGTTAATTGGGAAGAATCGAATATAGAATTTTTGCCATAAAAAAATAATAGGATATCAAGTTCAATTATATGTAAAAGCAGTCGCTAATTGGAAAAAAAAAATATTTAGCTTTTTGAATTTAAGAAAATATATTATTATAAGTTGTCATATAACATTTTTAAATTATATTATTCGTTCAGAAGTTATTTGTTATTAAATTGAACATTTTTGCAGCTAAATCGTCTCTGCTAATGATGCTGATCAATAATATATATATCTACATATGTATATAAATCCTTTATATGGTCGGAGATGCCTCCTTGCAACCCCCTTTTAGCTATTTTCAATGTAAAGAACTAAAATCAATTGAATAAAATTAAGACCCACCTCCTGTATTTTTAGTTGAGCTAAAGCTGTGTACATTGCTGACACCAGGTGTGGCGCCACGATATCCGTGCAACGTTTGAGTAAGCAACTCCTGCTGGCTGATATAGTTGACCTCTTCTGACGTCACTTTGCGCAGACGGGCGACAAAATGTTTAAAAAACTTGGCATCGTACAGCAGCACCAGATCTGAATCCTCGGCTGTGAATACAACGCTATATTCTGGTTCGGTCATGTAGCCAGTTGAACTGGTGGACGTTTTAAGCACAACTGGACAGGCCTCGTGCAATGGATGAGACATAGAGAATAGACGCGGCATGGGTATTGATAAATGCGAGACAAGCGAACTGCTTGAGTCCTTCTCAAGAAGTAGGCCGTGTGCCGTTTGCCACAGTTGTGAGACGGGAAAATCTAGATTGGCCAGAAAGTCATCGCCGTCATCACAGTAAACACGCAATGCATCCTGATCCACCACACAAATGGCCGTCAGATTGTCATCCTCAGGCTGAACTGCGGCGTGCAGCTGCGCCAAGCGTCCGCGTACAAAGCGACGATTCAGGAAACAGGCAAATTTTACGGGCGTATCGCAGGTGAAGCACATGCGACGATGCACGCCATCGTCATCATCGTTTAGGCCCTGTGTCCAAATTACCGTATGCTTGTTCACATATAGCTCCTCCTCATTGTTCACAAGATAGTCGCACATGGGCTCCTCGCGTTGCGGCCGATTGGGCTGCAACAGCTGCTGTGGCAGCGATGTTAGCTGCGTTGCAGCAGCGGCATTTGGTCCACACTTTTTGGTTTGCTCGATTAAATGCTGGCGACGCTGGGCACGCTCATAGCTGGCTTCGTAGTCGTCATAGATTTCACGAATGCGCCAGAATTCTTGGGGCTCCTCTGTAGCAGCCGATATATTAACATTCTGTAGACGCTGCAGCAGCAAATGCTCGGCGGGCAAATACTTAGGCAGCGGGGCTTCTGCGGGACCTGGATGGTCCTCTGCCGCCTGACGACCGCGCGGAACGAATTCCAGTGGCGGCTCTGCGACGGCGATCATCTCATTGCATGCATCCAGATTTGCGAGATTATTGGATGCACAAACTGTCGCACTTTCACAGAAATATAAAAAATAAGAAACAAAAAATCGCAAGAAGAATATTTAACTTGAAAGCCGGCTGGAATTGTAGTTTTCTTCGTGCCGGCAAAAACAAATTTTTATTCTCTATGTTATCGTTATCGAAACTGCATGTGAACATCATTGATGTGATATCGATATTACACATTGCAAGAGAAATCGGCAAAAAATATTGTTCGGGTTCTTTAGGAAATGATTATAATTTAAACTGTTTGACGGTAAATCTTAGAAGTATCAGTCTCTGTAAAGCATGTAGTCCCCACGGTTGAAATGCCGCAACATCTTTGTGGTAGCGTGAATTAGAATTAGTACACAAATTGACGTTTCCTATTTGGGTTTGATACAAAAAGAAAATTGAGATTAATTATTAATATTTATTTTTATATTTCCATGCTAAAAATAAAGTATTATTAAAAAAAGAAATAAAACTATATTTGGTGCGGTTGAAATATGCTAATTTGACTTTTAAATGTAATGTTTGCTTTTAAACAAATCTCGTAATTGTTTACTTAGTTTTACCGCCAATAAATTTGTAAGCATGAAAAAGTTGGCAGTTCCAAACATTTTACGATACTTTCCAGCACTATCCTATATTTATATGCCAACACTTAACAGATGACAGCAAACCCGTTTCGTACATTGATGTATTGGCTATCGACTTGCGCTTGTACGGGATACATTTATTTTATTATTTTAACAAATAATAATTCAAACTTCGTGAATAAAAATCAGTTTATTAAGTTATTGGACGTGTTTAGAAACCAAGAACAAAGTTCTGTTTTACAAAATTAGCGTAGTTATCGTTTTAAACATTTTCATTTTTAAAAAACCCTCAACATATATTGTTTGTATCGATAAAATTAAATGTTGCAACTTGCCAGTTGCAAAAGTCGAAAGCTGTGTATCGATAGATAGAATCGATACTATATTGACGTCTCTAATCGGGAAGGCTTTTGCATAAGCGTAAGTTAATAACAACAATCAATTTGGCAAATTTGACTGCATTAAATATTGAAAACTGCTGAAATCAAATACACATTCGACTTGTGTACACCAAGAGTAAGCGACTGTTGGCATTGCACACGCTTTTATTTCATTTGCAGACACCGTTTCATTAAATTCCATTACGTAACACAAAAAAACAGTTCTCAAGTTGCATGTTTCTCATTTTAATTGTTGTTTGTTTACAGTTCATTCGCATTGACCAAGACACACACATATGGGCAGTAGCATTATCTCGCAGCTGGCGCGAAAGTACGGTGCAGTGATATTCTTTCCAACTGTTACAGTCGGCTCCATCTACGCAGACTGGTCTCATACTCGCGAGTGGAAACGCCAACAGCAGCAAACGGCACAGAACGCAGCGCTTAAAAGCCAAAGCTAAAAGTTAAACAACATCAAAAATGGTGCTCGGTCTGGATAAGCGTGCAATGTGGGCGGCACTGCCGCTGCTCGGCCTTGCGATTGGCCATTTTCTGGATAAAAAGGAAACGGATCGCATGTCCATGTTCCGTGACAAGAGCGCACTATATGGTCGTCCAGCAGGCAGCGAGGATAAGCCGCCGTCCTGGTGATTAACATTAAGTTCGCATACATGTTTTTTTTTTCTCTCACTGTCATTAAAATAAACTGTAAGATGACTATGTGAAAAGTTGATCTATAGAGTACCTGCAGTTTGCAGTTCCATAAAACCTTGTAATAACAAACAAATTCTTGCGGTCGGCTCAAGCCTGCGCAAACAAAACTCGGAATCGTAGGTACTGTCGAAGCCTGATTTATTTATGAAAGGTTGCATCTTTGTCCGCTTCTTGGGCATTGTTTGTTTTACACATGAAAACCTCATAAATTCATCAACACACGGGCTAAAGATAAGCAGAAGATAACTCGTTTCCAGGAGTTTCTACCTGGAATTAACCATGGTGCAATTGCAATGTTAGGTGGTATCGTGTGAGTCGGTTACCAATTGTTAGCGTAGCGCATACAGAGTACACCATAGCCCTTTCTCATCTGAACGCATAGTCACCAACTAAATAAGAAAAGTCGTGCTATCTCATTCACATTCCTTTGTTAACTAACTACTAGGATGATACCGCAACCTCAAATATACATACATATATACATATATAAAAAAATTACACAACATACAAATACATATGCACACAAAAGCGCAGTCAGAATCTCTGCAAAAATGGTGTGGACGAGACAACAACAAAAGCCTCTTAATGCGCCAAAGCCGTTAGGATTTTGAGAGGACCATGTTTCGTTGAATGAAAACCAATATGCATATTAAAATGCATGAAAACGTAAGAACTAAGACAAAAGTGCATACTTATACAATGTACATATGTACACACATTTATACATAGAAACAACTGAAATTTGATTTGTGTGTAACATAAGCCGCTTAAGCGGCCCAGACGCATATACACACACGCGCAGCGACAATCGAAACAACAGACGCACAAATTGAAATGCCAATGCAACAAAACTAATTTATTTTTATGGTCACTGACAGCTAGCACAGACAATTGTTCAAATTGCGGGCGTGCTCTGTTAAAGGACGTTTTTATAGTTGTGTGTATGTACATACATATGTCATATACACCCAACGGTTTTTATTTTGTACACAATCTCCCAGGCAATGGTGCGACCGCGCAGCGTGCCAGATTTGCAAACTGCGTCGGCGTCGCAGTCGCTCTTGTGTGATTGTATGTGTGGTGTACACAAGTGCGATAGCAACATTATTCTTGGAACGTAAATTTATATGAAGCTAGAGATGAGCAAAATTGTGATTTTTGAATCATAATAAAAATGTGACTAGTTATTAAAATCTAGGTATAGATTGAAAACAAAACATTTTTTATGCAACATCTGAAGATACCACAGTTGTTCTTTTGCTTATCAACATAAATATTGTAATCACTATCAATACCATTAGTCTGGGAATTATGTACATATGTTTTTTGCTGGAATGACTCCTTTTAAAACTAAGAAATATTATGGAACTAAAGAAGAAACTGAATATTAAATGTTATATGTTTTAAAACTAAGAAATATTATGGAACTAAATAAGAAACTGAATATTAAATGTTATATAGTCAACTGATCCGATCGGCTTGTAGTACAACAAAAATGAATGAATGAATGAATCTGTATCAAGTTTTATACAGACTGAGAGCCTAGATTATATTAAAAGAGCACTGGCTGTATAGTGCATATTAATTCACCTCGTGTTCGTTATTAAAAATATACTATATACTTTATGTAGTCTGCTTTATTTAATTTGTTGCACATTTTATGATAAGATTATATATTAGCTTCCCTTCCAGGTTATTTTTATATCTGTCACCCAACAAGCACAGTGATGGGATTTGGGTCTTTTGCGCATCTCTAATGTGCAGGCAGCTACAACACTTGTCTGTGTATGCGCTGTTGTTGTTTTCTTCGCAGGTAAAACTGTGTGTGTGGGTGCATGCGTCCGCGTGCATGTGTGTGTATGTGTAAGTGTGAGTGAGTTTGCCGAAAACTCGTTTGCAGGAGCAATGCCATGGATCAGTTAGTTTTCAGCATTCAAAGTAAACAGAACGGGAACGTACGAATCTAAAAATAGACGAAAATTGAATTTACAGCAAACTCCTCTTTTTTTGTTCGCTACATACACACATAAATATCCATATATATATTTAGGATGAGTGCGGAGAAGTCCGGGGAAGATCCCGCCGCAATACGAATTCCCCCGGAATTCGCAAACAAAACACTGCAGGACTATGAGGTGCTGGCCGTAATGGGCAACGGCGCCTTTGGCACCTGCTACAAGGTGAAAGATAAAACAACCGGCATACTCTACGCCTGGAAGGGCATGAACTATGATGAACTGGATGATGAAAAATGCGAATCGTTAATATCAGAGATCAGTGTACTGCGCCAGCTGCAGCATCCCAACATTGTGCAATATTATCATCATTTGGTGAATCGTGAGGCCAAGTCCATATATATTGTTATGGAGTGCTGTGACGGCGGCGATCTTGCCCAGCTGATTCAGCGTGCGCGCATGCAGCGACAGCGTTTCGAGGAGCAATACATTTGGCGTGTCCTCTTCCAGCTGTGCCGTGCCCTTCAGGTGTGCCACAACAAAATACCCGCTGGCACCATACTACATCGCGATATCAAGCCGGCAAATATTTTTCTGGATGCCACGGGCAATGTGAAACTGGGTGATTTCGGTTTAGCCCGTGTACTACGACGGGATCAATGCTTTGCGGCCTCATTTGTGGGCACACCGCACTACATGAGCCCGGAGTTGGTCAAGGGCAGGCAATATGATCGCAAAAGCGATGTCTGGGCGGTGGGCTGTCTAATCTATGAGTTGTGTGCGCTTCGTCCGCCATTTCGTGGACGTGCCTTTGATCAGCTCAAGGATAATATTGCCCATGGCCAGTTTAGCTGCATACCCAACGTTTACAGCAGCGATCTACAGTCCATAATTAGCTATATGCTGGCCGTGGATCATGAGCAGCGGCCTGGCATTGAGGTGATCACACGTCATCCATTGCTCGTGCGCAATATCAATCAATTGGATGGTGAGTTTCCACGCCTGCTCGATGCTGGCGAGGAGTTTGATGTGCAGCCAGGCTTAGGTAAATTATTCCCGGAAACGAGCCCGGAACTATCCAGCACCATGTTCACTGAACAGTATAGCTTCAATGAGGGCTACGGGCAGCGTCGCTTAAGTGTTACGGGCGTCTTTACGCCCGATTTGCGCACCGAGCTCTTCTATTCGGCCAAACGTCGCATCTTTGCCAGCAGCAAGCAGCTGCAAAAATCGGATCCATCGCTATATGAGAGCATAAGACGCGAATCAGATCAGCAGAGTCCACGCCGTTTAACGCAGCACATATTTGATGATGCACTGCAGCAGCGTTTGCATGCGATACGCGCCCAGGAATCGCTGCTGGAGCAGCGTGCCAATGAATTGCAAGCGGCCGAACAACGCGTCCAGGCGTTGCAACGTGAACTGCTGCAGAAATTGGAGCAGGCCGAGCAGTGTCCATGCCGGCGCCAGGTGCCACCAGTGCCGCCACGTGCCAAGCCACCAGCGACGCGTCATGATGATACATACTGCAGCATTGAACTGAATGAGACATCACCGACGGTGGCCAAGTTAAATCTAGCCATGCTGACGGCGCCCAAGCAGCTGCAGAATTTCACATTGCGCAAGGTCACGTTTCAGTCGCCGCCCAAGCCGGAGCAACAGCCAACAAGAGTGGGAGCTGCGCCTGCGCCCTTGCCGATGCAAACGAGTGTTTCTAGCTACGAATCTGCAGACAGTCAGGCCTCCAGCACACGCCGCAAGTCCATTCTATCGCTGTTTGGTCTAAGTCGCGCCAATAAACCAGCTAACAAGCAGGCAACTGCGTTAGCGTCAGCGCCTGCGCCTGCGCCCACACTTAAGCCGGAGCAACGTCGTCCACCGTTGGCTGTTAAGCTGCCCGCGACGCAGCAGCAGCAGCCGGCGCAGCAACAGTTGACCAACATGTGGACCAAGGAGCAGAAACGAGCTGCCTTTGATATGCTGGCGGCAATGAATGCAGCCGAAAAGGATGCCACCAACGTTGTCGCCGGACGCCGCCAGCAACTGCGTCAATCTGTTAGGGAGCGCAATTCCAGTATGCAGCGAAATCGTATGCGAAGATCTTTGGTCTTGGCTGGTGCTAATCATCCACAAAAGCCTCTGTTGATGGCATCCCGCGAGCAAATGTTAATATAAGTTTTTATTTTTTTATAAATTTCATTATTTGAGGGCGTAGGGGGCGCTTTAAGTGGCCCGCCTTGTGATGTGGAATATGTTCCGAAATTAATTATTTTTTATTTTTTTTCATTCACTTGTTCCTAATTATATACATACTGTCATGTATTACTAATTGTAAGCAATTTTTTTTTTTGCTCAAAATTCTTGCGCTTTGTGCAATTTACATATAATAAAATAGTATTAAACAGTAATCAAGTAACTGTTATTTTAAATTTTTGGAATAGTAGTGCTGGTCAGCGGCATTGCATATCGATAGTTGATTATCGAAATTGATCGTATTTTGATAGATCGTCATCATATTTGTGCGCAGATCTTTTCGATAATTTTTCAAAGTCAGCACATGAAATTAAAATAATTTAATTAGAAAATGTACAATAGACAATAAATATAATTACTCTGGTAGCCAATTAATGTGTACTTTGACCCTTGCTATTAATAGGCATTGTAAAACACTACTGTACTAAAGCGGTAATAACAAAATTACTGTAGTTAATAATTAGTTACTAAAAATTCCCATCTTTCAATTTATGCAATATTTTATTATTATTTATTATCATATTATATGATTTATTAAATTAAATTTACATTTGAGTTTCTTGCCTTTGATGAACCGTGACACGTTGCTACAATATCGCGCGACCTCTGTGACTGCTTTAAAAATATCGCTCACCTCTAGCTCATTGAATTTCATTTTCGCGGTTTTCTTTTGCGTTTCTCTCTTATGTTTTGTTTACGTTTTGTTTGCTTTTATTATGTCGACGCACATCGAAGACGATGTGCCGGAATTTCTCTTAAAACGCGAAACAGTTGCATACTGCAGTCACCTGCATGTTAAGAAGATCAAATCCAGCCTGTTGCTTAGTCGGAATCTAAAGTTTTACGAATTCCGGAAAAAAGAGCTGGTGCATAACATTGATTTAAGGAGCACGTGCCTGCAACAGCTTGCAACCCAGCTGCAATCATACAGTGGTCCCATAAGCAGCTTTCTCATACGCGAAGATGTTGCCGACACAAGCGGCGATTCCACCAGCTATAGCATGCTGCATGCCGTCGAGGAGCTGCCACTAAGTATTGGCAAGTTTGTGTGGCTGGGCGAGCATATTTATGTTCTTCTGCGCTGCTGGCAAACGCTGCTCGTGCTGCGCCGTCCTAACGAGTACGGAGCCAGCTTTGAGCTGATTAGGCAGCATGACAATGTGCAGGACTACAGACTGGTCAGAGGACCTGTCAAATATCAGGCATATGTGGAGCTACACTTTAGCAATGGCAAACGGCAACGCACCAATTTTCAGAGCTCTGATAGCGATAATGCTTGCCAGCAAGCTGCCACAAGCGGCAACAGCAGTGCCGCTGGCTTTCAGCGTTTAATACAGCGCGTTCATGGCGCACGCGCCGAGCTGCATACACAACGCATCCAGACGCAGCAGGACTTTACAAGCGCACGTGAACATCAGGCATTTGGGCCACCTGGCCAGCGATCGCCGTTGCTGGAGGAGAAACAGCTGCTGCGACGCTGTGGCGATGTCTGGATGCGCATTTGCGGCGAAGCACTGGTGTTGGGCACTCTGCTAACCAACAGCGCTGGCAGCAATCGACCCAGCATGCTGCATGAACTGTACCCGCTGCTACGTTGCTTGCCCAACGACTGTGGCCTTAACTATGCTCATCGTTTGTATGAGCTGCCATTAGAAGCGGATGGGCAGCCGCCAGAGGATTACGATGAATTGGCACAGTTTTGGGCATGTCAAGACCAGTTCAGCATTAGCTTGAGCTGGCGCCCCGCCACCTGTGCCAACAAATTGCCGCCCGAACGCAGCGCTGTGCTGCTTGTGCGTTTACAGCTAATGGATTTATTGGCTATCGAACATATTCAATTGCTGGCACTGTACGAGCTGCACGGCGAATGCAAGCGACGTCAAAAGCTGCAGTTACAGCTTGCCAGCATTAATGTTGTGGAGCTGCTGCAGCAGCAGGAGCTGCATGTGCCCAGTTTTGCAGCACGTACATTGCATCAGGATTTTCTTGCTGTGGTAATGACGCAAACGGCGCATGTTGCTTTAAGGCTGCAATTTAAATCTCTGGAGCAGCAAGTGCAATTCGAGCAACTTTTAATCGACAAATTGGAATTTGTAGCTACAACTGTGCCACAGGAGCAACAGCACCAAAAAAGTAAGTCCTTGAATATTGTTTGTTTTGAAACTATTCTAATTCCGGCGCATTTACAGATGTACAGCTGCTGGATGATACAAGCGCTCCACAAGAATTTGTGTTCGCCAATACCAGCAGCAGAAGCAACAGCTGCTCCATAACAACTGTGCAGCGCATCTTCTACAATCGGCAATCGCAGCTGTTGCTGCTCCGCAAAGATCCTGGCCAGCACTGGCATATCTATGCCAGCAATCAGACGCAACTGTGCCTGCTGGTACGCCGTCTGTTGCGTGATCTGCTGCAACTAGATTGCAATCTGTCGATATTGGAGCTGCATGAGAATGCGTGCAGTGTGCCAGCCAATGCGGCCCTGCTGCTAGAATCAGCTCTGCGCGATGAGCTGCAAGCCAGGTCAGAAGTGTTGCAACTGCAACCGGCGGCCAACACCAT
Source organism: Hirtodrosophila alboralis (assembly GCA_035043045.1). Lineage (NCBI taxonomy): Eukaryota > Metazoa > Arthropoda > Insecta > Diptera > Drosophilidae > Hirtodrosophila > Hirtodrosophila alboralis. The sequence continues at coordinate 485,818 of JAWNNH010000097.1, forward strand.
GAAGCGTCTCCATCAAATGGAAATGGCCAGCGATTTGCTGCTTACTGTGATAAACAGCCAAACACAGCTGGATACCATCTAGCTGCAGAAAGCATCAGTTTAGTTTAGAGTAGTCTTACAAGTCAACAGTTTCGTTAAATGTCTATAAATAATATATCTTTTTTATACACATATTTAAACTAATGAGTTTCCCAATCAAAAACTATTCGAGCGTAAATATATTATATATTTTGTGTTTTCAACTGAAATGAACTTATACTATGTATGTAAATTTTTTTTATGGTAAAATTTTATTTAAAAGAAAAGGAAGTGGAGAAACCATTGAATATTTAGATAAAACTTGAATAGTTTGTGGTCTTTATTGGGTTTACATATAATTTGGTCAATTTAATTGATAATGCGTTCTTAATTTTAATTTAGCAAGAAAGATTTTTTCTTGAATTGTTTGGATGTTTGCTAAATTGTGTTGAGAGGTAAAATGGCAGGTTGAATATCATTTTAAAGTTTTTATTCTGAGTATATTATTTTAATATGATAATTATTATAAAAAATTTTAAGTATGCAGAAATACTAAACTGGACTAGGACAAGAACATAAGTATGGTCTTTTACTTTTGTAAATTTAGTATACTGTGCAGTAATTATTTTGCTAAAATCAGAGTAGCCTTATATTAACTAACAATGCTAGTAACAATTTTAAATATTATTTTAAATTACTTGTATATCAAGAGTCGTACACGTGTGATCGTATCAGAAATAAATTTTGAAAAAAAAAAAAAAATTTTGAAAAATAATGAATAAACCTGAGGCCAACAAACGTCAGTGCCAATACAAGGCAAACATACTCAATTCACAGGAATCACGCATGCGCCGGCAAAAGGCGGCAGAAGAATCCCGCAAGCAAAAAAAGGAAGAAATTATGCTTAAGCGTCGCAACATTTATGATGAAGATTCTGATTCGCCGATGGATGTCTCGCCGCTGCCATTGACTGAATGACATTTTGGTCCCAATGAACTGCAAGGATATGTGAATTTATGTTATGTACTATCGATACATTCCACACAATACTATTAAATCGCCCATGCCAACACTGAAACACACAATGTGTTCTAGTCCGTTAATAATTATATTCTGAAGAAATAAAATCTAAATGTGAAGCAATCTTCGATTGATGAAGGAATAGAACGTGCTTATTATACCCTTGCAAAAGGGTATTATAATTTTGTCTCGAAATGTGTAATGCATAGAAGGAGACGTCTCCGACCTCATAAAGTATATATATTCTTGGTCAGGAAGACGAGCTGAGTTGATATAGCCATGTCCGTCTGTTCGTCTGTTTCTATGCAAAGTTTTTGGCTTTTTCTTTGAGCTATCTTAATGAAACTCGGCACAGATAAAGCTTGATAATGTATGTAGTTTGTATGTCAAAATCGGACCGATCGGACCACTATATCATTCAGCTATGATGGAGAGAAGACACTTCATTTTCATAAAAAGTGTTTGTATCAATAACTTTTTTGTTTTTCAAGATATCAAAATCAAACTTGGCATATCTATGCATATTTACGATTTATTTTGTAGTTTTTTGTGTATAAATTAAAAAAAGTTCAAAACGATCCGATTATAAATTATATGTAGTAGTATAAATAAATAATAAAAGTGAAGAATAGAGCCTGATATTGAATTGCTGAAAATTTGGACTAAGACTCCCTTTTTATAAAGCACTAAGTTTTTTTTTTTAATTGATTTGAATATTAATGTAATTAAAACCCATTAATGCAAAACATTTAAAATATTTTGTATGCTTTATTCAAACTTGAAAATCTTTTTTAAAAAAATATAATATAGCAAATTCTTTAAATGGACGGAATATGTTTTCCTTAATTATATGTTTATCCTAACCGCGTATACATATTATGAATCAAATATGCCATGTAGGTATAAACAAAATTCTAAGAGCTGCGTCTTCAACAACTTGTACAAAGTGTCAAATTGTCAAGAAACATTTGTTTATAATTAATATTGGAATGTTTATATACAAGTTGCACTTAATGTGATTTAAAGCATTTCGTGTGAAAGTTGTTAGCTCAATATATGTTATAATAATAATAATTTGTGTAGATAAATATATTGCAAATGTTTAAGGCATTGCTTGCTGCGAGGTTTTCGAGCTGCTGCCGCTGCTGCCACTGCTGCTGCGTCGCTGCTGCTCCTCGGTTTTGATGATGTTGTCAAGGACATTTTCAAGATTTTGTGTAGCCGCAGAAAGCTCTGCATTGTCACTGTACGAGTCCTCCACAATCTCCTTAACTTTATTCAGCAGCAGTTTGAAATTCACCATTTCCGTTTCACGCATATCAACATTTATGGACTGCTCCAACAAAGCGCCCAGCGGCATGGGTAGCGACATTGCCGCTGGCTGGGAGCCGGTGGCATGTTGTAAGCTGGAACGACGCTGATCGAACCACAAACTGATATCGCTTAGCGAATAATCTGATTTGTTGGCTTCCAGATAGCTGCGATTCAGCTCGGCACCATTAACTATGGAATAAAGTTCATAAGATTGATTGCTTGCTTAGGAGCAGCATATGGTTACGTACTTGAATGTGTCAAATTGGCACCCACAGGCGCATACATATCATACACCACTGGTGCAGCGGGCACCGACAAACGTTGCGGCGTGCTGGCATTTAAAAATGTCGAACTGATCAATGGTGCAGCTGCCGAAGCGCGCTGCAAGCAAATAAAATTTAAATTATATCTTTTTTTTGGTATTTGTATGCTACGCTGGACATACCGATAACTGGCGCATATCCTCAATAATTTGCAGCAGAAATTTCTGATGAGCGCTTAGAAATTCAGAGATTTGTGCACTGGATGTGGTGGCCAATAGCTGCAGCTGCGTTTCCAGCTTACTGTTAAAAAAAACAATGTGTAAATATAACGAACTAAGCAATCGAAAACCAAGAACTTACGTATTTTGTAGCAGCAAACGATCGATTATGGATTGCAGACGCTCTGATGCATTGCTAGCCAGGCCCGTCAATGAGCCTGCAATGGGAATATTGAATTATTATTATTGAAGATTTAATTATATATTAGTGTCGTTTTTAAATAACATAAATCGTAACGAATATAAGGAGAATCAATCACTCTTCCTTGATATCTTGATGAGCTTTCAAGCTTGGTGTTTTTGCCAGTTAAATAAATAAATAAAATATAACTTTATACATACATAGCTCCTGCTGCGGCGGTTGTTGCTGTTGCTGCGTCTGTTTACCATTAAGTGGCGTCTTTAGGCGCAGCGTAGAATTGCTGCGTATGCTGCGTGTTTCAGCCGGAATAGCTGCCAATTCGGTGGCATTACCTGGCTGTCCAACACCAGCGACGCTCTCTTGTGCATTACAAAAACCGCGTCGCTCCTCTTCTTCAGCGCCGGCGCGCTGTGTCTTTTGGGCATAGACAAACCAGCCGCACAGACGCGCCAAATAGTGTGTCCAACGTTTTGGTATCGGCTGATCCTCGACAAATACCTCACACATGCGATGAGATGCCTCGTGCTTGCCATTAACATGTACGGCAGCGGCAAAACATGGCATGCATAGCGATATATCGCGACACACCTGACATTTGAAACGTATGCCAATAATATGCTCCATGCGGCAGCCAGCACACGAATTGCTGTGTATCAAATGTTCTGTATCCTCGATGCGTTTTATCAGCGCCAGCAAATTACCATAGATGAGAAAGCGTGTCTGTGTGTGCGTCCATAAATTGTGAAATTGCTCTTCGTTGAGGCCAGCGACACCATGATGACAACGTGCAAAGCACTGTACCATCATCGGCTGCAAATTATGCGACCCATAGGCCTTACCCTCGCCCATATAACGCAGCAGCTTGCTGAGCGTATGCAGCAGCTGTTCAAATGCATAGCGTGAGACACACTGGGATTTTGCATCTACCAGCAGGTTATACAAATCTCCCACCATGTGCTCGCTGCTGTAAAGCTTGCACAGCAGAAGAAATGTTACCTTGATCTCCAGCAACGATATGGAATGACGGCGTTGACTGCAAGCATATCAAAATTTCAATTATTTAGCTACATTATTTAATAAATAAGTAAAGGCACATACGGATCATAAATATTCCAAAAGAAATTGGCCAATAGCCCTGTGGCTGAATCCAGTTGATAATTTTGGGTTTTTGTAAAGTGCCCGAGCTTCTCGCAGGCAAAATAAATATCATGCAACAGCGATGTTAGCTGAAACGGCGGCACCATCAGATTCAGATTACAATTGCCGCTGCTCACGGGCATGCCATGGCGTTCGAGTATGGCCAACACCAGTTTATATGGAATTTTACTGGCTAAAAAAATATTTATAAACAAAACTTAGTTAGAATATCAATGCGTATTGTGGGGGGCACTTACTATGAAATATTTTTTGTAGTGCCACAAATTTGCTGGCACAGCGATAGACTGTATATTTGTAATTGCCATAATCCAATTGCAGTTTCTCCATTATTTTAGTTAAATTCGAGGCCACTTGTTGCGGCACTTGTTGCTGATGCTGTTGCTCTGCTTGTTGTTGTCCTTTGTTGTTTGCCAAGGCCGCGACAGCAGCGGCGCTTGTGCGCATTGTTGTCATTTGTGTGTTCACAGCGGCGTTTAGCATATTGCAATTTGGTTATATAATGCTTTGCACTTTTTATATTCAATTAAAATAGAATTTTGTTAAAACGCACAATATTTCAGCGTCGATTTTTTTCTCGTGTTCTTTGCGTTTTCCACTACGTTCGTTAGCGCAAAAGTCAAATTTGAAATGAATAGGTGGCAACGCTCTTGCGCTTGCGCCTGGCAGCGGTCCAATGTTGCCAGCCAATGCGACAAGTGACCGTTGTTATTTGAATTTGGCTTCATTGTAGGATTATTTATGCATTCAATTCACATTAAGGCAATTTATCCATTGCTTTATAACAATCAAAATATAATCAAATAAAAATACATCACATTATTCTTAAAACATTTGTACTTATGTGTACTTTTACTATGGTTGTTTTGTAAGCAGCATTTTGAAGTGTCTATCGATTAAATACCACTGATCACAATCGATATACAAATTTATGAAGACTGTTTTAAATAAATCGGTTCGTCAGAGATCATACAAAATATAAGCGCAGAACATTTCATCTCGTTAAAATCGTATTATGTATTTAAAAACGTTGAGTTGCTCTCCTGATGTGTAGTCTGTAATCGCATATGGGGATCAATAACCTGCTTATTGCCATTCACATTAGACATCAATAATGTGTAGCTTGTGCATGGTGTAACAACGAAAGGTAGTGGGAGGAGCCCGCCAAAGTGTGGACGTAAAACATTGTCCGTTTAAGTGAAAGAGATGGAAAGATATTACGTGCCTTAAATTAGTATGCGCTTTGCAAACAACGATCGTCTCATCTCAATTACAACTGGTGAGCGAAAATAAAAAAGAGTTATCACCTAATATTAGTAAATACATACGCTTTGGTCATACAAATATATGTACATATATTCATATATCATTCATATATCATATATCATTATAATAAACGGAAACAAGGACAGTGCAATAAACATATGTATATATATATGAACTTAAATATGTATGCAGGCAAGCTGCTGATTGACTAGCTGACAAATAGTTATAGTCCCGTTGTTGTTGTTGCCAATCCCAGTACCACCTGCGCGAATTGGTTCAAAAGGCAAAACAAGATGGGAGCACAAATGTCATGCAAGCACACACACACACACATGTACACAAATACATAAGTATGCACGTATATCTGTATATATGTACACATGTATGTGTGTGCATAAACAGACTAGCATTTACATGCAGAGTGCACAATGGCGGCCAGGTCAGGAACAATGACAAGCAGCTTGGTTGTCGTTGGCGTTGGCGTCCAACTGCCTGCGCCAGGCAATAATAATTCGCCAGTGCCAGTCATTGACAATGTCGGTGCCATAATGGCTCTCCACTGGCTGCCTGCTGTTGCTGTTGCAGTTGTTTATGTTGTTGTTGTTGCTGTCGTTGTCGCTGTTGCCTCAGCTGCACTGCGTCGGCGGCAACAACGAAATGACAGAGGGCGCGACACCTACAATTGTCAGAGTCGTCTAAATGAATGAATTAAGTCAGCCATGTGACATAACTGCAATGACCGCCCTGTTTCTGATGCCCAAAGTCCCAGTCCCTGTCCCAGTCCCAGTCAAAGTCTCAGTCCCTGTCTCAGTGGAAGCAGCAACGTGCCAACGCCTCACGTTGCACATTTGCCACATTGTTTTGTTGCTATCATTCCTGACGCCTTCTGCTGTTGTTGTGATTACCGTTACAGTGCTGCCAACATTTTCGGATGTAAAAAGCTAGGCTTAGCGGGTTAAAGCCAAAAGAAAAGGCTAAAAGGTATGCAAACAAGCGAACGATGTAGAGACAGTTTCAAATAGATTTATCCTAAATACTTGTAAAATATAGTGCCATTTTCTTAATTAATTTTTTTTGTTTAATTATGTAAATTTTGTTAGATAAATAATTTTCCTAATTAAGCTTGATTATGATTTCACTTTTCAATCAAAGTATAAAAAAGTACCAAGTGCGAATTTATTTTGAGCTAAAAAGTATGCCACATTATATATTTTGGCATTGATTTATTTTCAGCTGAAAAGTATGCTATATTATATATTTTTGACATTGATTCGTTTTCGGAATTCGAAGAGGCCTGAATTTCACTTTTTCGGAAATGAAAAACTTTGTATGTGTGTCATTTCAATTTAACCAGTTTTTATAGCTATATTATGTATTCTTTATCGCTATTTAAAATTAGCATAAATGTTATAATTCCCGCTAATTGTAAATTCATATTTAATAACTAGATTTAACGGGAAATTAGCGTTATTGGCAACATAGATACGTAAGTATATACATACACAATAGACACTGGTTATGCCACGTTGTCAGAGTTATATGGCACACACGTACAACACCAACACCAACACACGCCCACGCTGACGTCCAACGTCGCCGTTTGGCGCAGGACAATGGCAATGCCGGAATGCAAATGGCGTGTGGACGTGTACGGATGCCCCACACGGTGAAAAATGACACTGGTGCTTTTTGCAGTTACCTTGGGATAACAACAGGATTTAAAAGTTGTGACATTTTGCAGACCACTTCTCTCAGTGTACCATACTCTCGTACCTTCAACGGCCAACGCGCCAATTAAGCAACAAAAGGACGGTCGCTTGGGTTGCCGTTGCCGTTGCCGTTGCCATGCCCGGCCATCCTGACGACTTGGCTGCCATTAAAACGAAGCGATGTTGCGAAATGTTTTGATGAAGCCAGCCAATGCCTCTGCCGCTGCCTCTGGCTACGGCTCTGCCAGCTTGGTCAGCTGACTTGGACTGCTGTTGCCCATTAAACTGCCATCGTTTGGCTTTAACCCACAAAACGATTTGTTTCTGCGCAACTTTTAGAGCCTTTTTTTTTTGTTTTAGCTTGCTGCACCTTTTTGCAACAAGCTTGCCACAAGATGCTGTTGGCAAAGTCACAAACTTTATGACAGTCTCCTGTAGCCTTTAGGCATTCAATTTCCCTTTACATTTTTTATTGTTTTAAAAAAAGAAAAAACAATACTGTAGAGCACAATTTGAAGCTACTACAACTACACAAACAATTGAACATAAGCCTGGACAAAATGACCATCCTGTCCAAATGTCCGACTGTTGCTCGTTAACGGTAATGGGAGCTCAGCCTAGACTAGACACGGCTTCAATAAATGGCCATAACGGGACACCCTTGCTGTCTGCAGAATTAACACCTTATAAATATTACAGTTGGGTTAATGTAGTTTATATGGATATGATTGAATATTTTTGAAATGTAGAATTTAACTAAATAGTGAACTACTTACATACGAAACTATATTTGGGGTATTTAAATTTATAGAGTTAGTAAATCACCTTTCCACTTTTATAGCTCTGTCGTAAAAAACTTTGAACGAAATCGAATATTTTATACTCCACACATCACTCTATTATATTCCATTATTCTTTGGATTTTGCATATAATTTTTCCACATTATATTTATTAAAGTATCTAAATATAATTATATTTATTAAAGTATCTAAATATAATGTGGAAAAATTATTCTGTTGTTTAAATATATTTAAATAGCATAGATTAAGTATATAGTCTGAACTCTTAATATATTCAAATTTAATAATTATATATTCAAATTGAATAATTAAATGTTCGATCTTATAAATATTGCAAATAAAATAAAAGAATTACATTTAACTAATCAATATTAAAACGTATATGGGATTTTCTTCAGAAAGATTTCACCGTAAAATTAAAAGTTATTCAACATTTTTTTTTTAACTCTTATTATTTAAGGGAAATGTCCAAAATTGAATAAATTAAAGAGTTCAAAGCCTTTTTTAAGTTGCATTGACGAGTAAGATTGCTTTAAAGTTAAAAGTCGAAAGCGACTTGTATTTTCGTAACGTCACGTCATCGCTGGTTTTTCGCTTATATATTTTAATCGGAAAGGTCGAATGTTTTCATCTCTTTTACTTAATTAGTCCAACTGAATTGCTACTCAGATATAAGAAAATCTTTTTAAAAATTTGACGTTTTTGTAGTCTTTTTTTTTTTAAATTTTGTCGTACCATCGTAACGTCACGTCATTGTAGAAATGCCCAAATACCCAGTTTAATAACTTGGATGATTATTCTCCGCTCGTAATGAATTGTACAGTATATTCAAATGAGCATTACAATTACATTTGTAATTACAATTACAATAACAATTACAATCACATATGTACATATATGTTGTAATTGTATGCCCAGGGATGCTGTGAATTGAACGTGCCTGGATGTAATATAAACTAGATAAAAAGTAGCTTCATTTTATTTTTATTACTGTGATTTAAATACGTGCTGCTCTTTTCACATTCAACTACATTCCATTCCACGTTTCTGTGCTTACACATCTGCCGTTTTCAACGAAATGCACAGCTCATCAATTTGATAGTCATTTATTCATGTGCAAATCAAACATGCTACTATGTACTACAATGTCAGCAAAGTTGACACTGTGGCATTTCAATTTAAATAATGAAATACAATTTGAAAATCCTTATTGCGATGGCATTACAAAATTGAACAATCGATAACACATTGATCGATAATGGCGTTCGATAACGAATGGCGATCGTTGGTTCAGGTTTTTTTTATTGTTTACATACTGGCAACTGGATTGTCATTTTTAATTGTAAATTGGCTTTTAATTTTTGCACATATCAATTTATCAATCCACACACACACGCACACACAACAGCCAACCAGTGTGTGTGCGTGTGTGAAAGAGATGAAAGAGAGTGAGAGAGACAGAGAGCAAGAATAAACATTTAAACGCATCGCGATTGCTGTACGTTCCTGAATGGACGATGCCAATCCAATTAGTTGTGGACAGTGCAAACAAGAGCTGCGTCCAGCATCGTCTACATTTCGCATGTGGCATGTGGCTGCCGGGCAATAAAAATGAAAACCGGCAACAACAACAATAACTACAACAAATAATAATAGCAACAGCATGGATATTAAGGAGCAGGATGTGGCATACATTGACACGCGTTAGCACGTGGACGAGCGAACGAGTTTATTGTTACTTTTGTTGCTGTTGCTGTTGTTGTTGTTGTTGTTGTGCATTGCTAAGTTGATACGGGTGACGTACGCGCACGAGGAACATAACCTCTCCTCATATCAAACACCCACACCAGGTCAGTACCAAAGGGGTATTCCCGGTTTTCGTAAAATATTTTAAATCACCAAGGTATGTGGTACTCTAAATAATTATATGACCTTGCAGTGGGTTTCATAAATTTGTCGGAAAATATAAAACACATTAAAGAAGACGTCTCCCAACCCATAAAAAATATATATAAATATAAATCTAAATATATTTCAGATATAACCTCGATATAGCCATGTCTGTTTGTTTTTTCCTTTAAAAATATATTTCCCACACTCAGCAATCCCTAGTTTAATTGTAATTTTATTTTTGAGTTTTTTTTCTGTAAAATTTTTCACCGCTCTGAAATGTAACATTGTAGTATTAATTATAATCTATAAAATCTTAAGTTGTATTATTAAGTAGAAAAAGCTAAGTCGCCTGTACTGTCTATATAAACTATAGTTTTATCAAAATTTCAACATTCAAGTGAATAAAAATTGAATTGAATTGTATTGTAATATTCAAAGTATATTTATTATTGTTAAACTGAATTAAAATCAGATTTTACTGATTACTAATTATTATAGCTGTCAGAGCGGTGCCGAAAGAAGAAGAAAAATCTATCTGCAAGGTTGTGTATCATCGGCACCCGAAAATCGCTTTTCATTCTTGTTATACTTCTACATAAAGCAGGACCGTCTTAACGCATTTTCCAGGGGGCCCCGTTCGTATTAAACGGCCCTAGCATAAAGAATATTTTTTATTTTGTCACAAAATTAATAACGTTTTGTAGACAGCGTCTTAAAACCCATAATTATATAATAACAACGGATTGTACTACTATTTTATATAGCTGACATACCATAAATACCTTGGTTGTAAGGCTATTAATCTTCGGCATACCAAAGATCACATTTTTTCATAATTTTTGTAATATTTCAATAATATTTTTATATATTATTCAATTCAGATTTTTATATAGTTATCACCCTAACTGAAATTTTAGCTACAATAACAGTTTAATAAACAATTTCATATATTATTAGGAATTTTTTTTGCGGTATATTGAAACTTGTGCAATTTAAAAATCGATTTAAATCAGTTTTATGTAGAATTAACTTTCATTCAAGCTTAATTACGAACTCTGTTTGGTAAATATATTTAGTACGGGTATTAATGTAGTCGAATATTTAAATTTTTGAAAATTTCCTCTTATTTTATGTCATTATTTTTATTTTTCAACTATTTATGAGGTCGACTGTTGGTGTATTTGGATTATTTTACAGGACGACTATTTTCGCTTGTCATAATTTAATGTTGACACTCGTTAAAATGTTATAATGGGCTTCAAATAGATAATGCCTATAATTAAATATAAATATAGATTACTAATAAAAGCAATGCTATTATTTGTAATAAATTTTCTGTGCAAGCTGTCAAATTAGTTACAATTTAAGTTATATACTTTATATTTAGTTAAATATGTATTTAATGTAGAAAGTGCAATGCTTTGGTATTTTTTGTAAAATGAAAAAACATTTAAGGGTATATTTTCAGTATACAAACATTTACTTATTTTGTAAATTTGATAACAATCGGTAAATGTAATTTTAACTTAGAAATTTGTGCAACCGTATAATTAAATTTTCGCATATTTTCCTGTCACACTAGATTGCATTCATGTAAATATAAAGTTCAACTCGAGAAATGATTTCTTTGTCATTTAAATGGATTTTTCAGGTTTTCAGTGATTATGTCAATTACAAATTTGCTGACAATGCAAATACTTTAAGAAATGTATACCAAAAATTAACATACATACGAATATAGAAATAGAAAATTGTTGTATGCACAACAAATGAAATGAAATGTCACATGACGTTGTCCATAATAAATAGATAAGTAAATTGCAAAGTAGAATAACTAGAGTTTCAAATTTTGGCATATTCGTATTTGAAAATTTAAATACAAGTATGGGAAAATAAAATAAATTGAACCACAAGCCTTCAGTCTTGTGAGACTAAGTGTTGATTTCTGTTTTTTGTTGCTTGTCTCACTTGGCATCAGCTTTAATTAAAAAGTTACCTGCAAAAATGTTTAGCTATTTTGCCTGGCAGCCATGGCAAATGTTTGCCAGCCAAGGTAAGAAAGAGGACAAGTTCAGGATGTTGGCCAGGTCCTGGAGCAAGCGAAACCAAACCAAACCAAACTAAACTAACTAACAAACGAACGAACGTAGCTGGCAGTCAATGGAATTTTAACCGGGTTTTTGCGGTGCCTAGCTGAACTTTCTATTAGATTTCCTTGCACTTTATGGCCTTGCAATTGATTTGGTTTGGGCCAACACTCACAACTCACAGTTGCGTCCTGGCTGGCTATCCGTATCCGTATCCGTATCCATATCCTAGTTAACTTCAATAGACAGCCCGCAGCGTATTCGCTTTTGTCGGCTGCCATGTACATGGCTTCATGATTGCAGCTTGTTACCAACCTTACAAAACGATTTTCCTACATATTTCTATATAAATTTGCTTTCACATATTGCATTTTAATGAATTTTCAGACAACCAAATGCCATTTAAGTTAACTAAATCCTTTGGGCTGCAATTTAACGTTGTTCTAATTAAACGAAACTAAACTATAAATAATACACGAAGTTGTAAAGTGATTTCCTTTGCCTTTACTAAATGCCTAAGATTATCAACTTGGAATATGTTTTAAAATTGATTATAAATTATATATAAAGCTTACAAATTTTTGTAAAAGTCAGGCTAAAAACCAAAAAAATATGTTATGTCAAAACAATCAAAAGGTTAAACCATTAAAAAATAAACATTTTTAGAGTTTTAATAAACTTATGCATTTTGTTGAAATGCTTAAATCTCCGCCGTCTCTTTATCGATTTCAATGATTAATATCTTAAATAACGCCCAATTAATGCAACTATGTCAAAGCAAAGAAGAGGAAAACGAAAAAAATTTATTTCGACTTTTCCTCGAATTTTAAAGTCAAAAAATCGTAAAAAATACCGCACAAAATATCATCATTTTCTAAATTCAAAATCAAATAGTTGCAAAACTAGTAATTTAAACTTAATAAGGTATATGTACGATTAATAGGCCCTTTTATTAGCTTTCAACGTAAAGCATTTGAAAATCGGCTGTAAGATTCTCGAGTAATGCTAAAATCTGTAGGCTTGCCTCTGAAAAAAAGCTAAAAAATAAATACCAGATTTCAAAAATTTTTGAAAAAAAAGTCTTACCATAGAAAAATTTTTAAAGTGGTTTTTCGTCATCTGGGGCTTCATATGTATCAGAAAAAGTAGGTTTGGTAACTTATACAAAAAAAAAGCTAAATTTTGTGACCTAGTGTTATATATTCTTATGTATAATTGTTCACTGATTTCGAAAATAAAATTAAAAAAAATGGTTGGCATTGTTTTTGAGCTTAATGATATATAACTTTGGGGAAATTTATAAAAACTGTGTACATAGTAATATTTAAGATGTTTTAGGTAATTAAAAATACAGTCAAAAACATTTTAAGATTAAATTAGATTAGATTACATTAGATTCAGATTACATATTTGGAATTAAATTGAAAATATTGTCTGAAAATAGGTTTGCTTTAGAAGAAGCCTTTTTTTTTAGCATATTTTCCCCTAATACTTAAAACAAAGGCAAGTGGACAAAAATAAAAAAACAGAATTTGCGATAAAGGAAAATATACCCTTATATATATATTTATATAAAACTTTTCAACCTGACTGACTGACTGATTGGTGATTCAACGCCAGGCCAAACGGTAGAAGCTAAAAACCTGAAATTTGTGGCAATAGCTTTCTGTTTTATTGTAGTTTGGCGCTCTGATAAAATTTTAATAAAAATATATCGAGAAGTGGGTGGAAAATTAATTTTAAAATTATATGAAAATCACAGCTGAAGCATATCAGGTGGCGCAGTAGACTACATTAAAAGTAACGTTGTAGATCATAATTAATTTGATTTTTTTTTCTTCCTATTTTATTTTGTGGGGACGTAGCAACGCACGCCGGGATGATCTGGTAAAACTATATATATTTTTAAACTTAAAGAAATGCACTGGCCAACACATTTCATGTCAATATTATAATATAGTACTATTATGCAAGTAAATAAAAACAGGTTAAATATTATGTTAAAACGGGTTGAATAAATGAATCGGTGGGGTTGTCTTATTTAACGGCATATTGTATTAATATATGTGTGTTTTTTTTATATTTTTTTATATATTGATTTTTGATTATTTTACTAAGCAAAGGATCAAGCTACAATATTGGCCATAAAAAAGCTATTAACTCAACAATAGTGGGGGCCTTACTTTATGTTAGGGTCAAAGTTTTTTGTGGTTAGTGTGTGTGAAAATATTTGAGTGTACTACCAGTATCATCCAATGATATGCGATGGAATGAAACTGAACACAACATTTGAATACAAATCGCTGCATATTTTTATTTTGATAGTCATTGCATACTTTTGGGCAAATGGGTAAGAAACTCTACGCAAAGTGGCGTCATCTTTTTCTACGTCGACGATGTCGTCGTCGTCGTCGTCGTCGTCATTGTTGCTTGATGTATTTCATGAATTCTTTATTAAGTTGGTTGCAAGTTGTGAAAGTGAAATGCGAGACTCGTCGCTGGCTGCTCTGGAGAGATTCTTGGTCTCCGGCTTTAGCTTCAACTGCAACTGCAACAGTGTAACATTTTGACAGCTCAAACTTATTTTACGACATAAGAGAAATGAGTAACATTGCTCGAAAGGTGGAGCTGGGGTTTTGAGGTGCAGGGTGCACAAAACAATTGTCAAGCGGAAGCAATAGCAGTGGAATATTTAGTTAGTAAGTAAGTATGCATCAGTATGGCGGCAACAATAACAACAGCAGCAACGTGCAACAGCAACGTGCAACAAAAGTTTGTCTGCCATGTAAAGCACGCGAATTGCAAGTGCAAACATTGCACAGATACTTTTGCCATCTGCTCTGTTGCATGTAGCATGTGGCACATACATATACCATGTCGCCTGTTGTCGCTGCAGCTGCTGATTGTTGATGCAACCAAACATGGCACCATCATTTGGCAATTGCATCAAGTGTACGGGTTGACATAAGCACAGATCAATCTCGATGTTGCACTCAAGTTACTTATGTATGTGTATGTTTGTTGCAGTTGCACCATTTGCATAATTCAGGCTAATATGTGTATTTAATTTATCGGTTATCGGTTATCGCTTACCTCTAGAGAATTTATGAATAAATTCAAAGTTTAGAAGCTTGGGTTTATAATTTATTTATTTTTATATGTAAGCTTATTAATTTGTTTTTTATTCAGGGAATTCTTTAGCTATTTGACAATTTTTTTTTTATATTATTTGTGTCCATATAAAATGAGTAAAAGTGAGTAATAAAACTGTGCAGTTGGTGGCAACTCCGACCCTACATATAGATATATTCTTGACCTGCATAAATCAACCTAATAATTAATTTACTCAAATAACATATTTATGTATAATATAAATACGATCTTAACTAACTAATTAAGTAACCATTACAATATTATTTTCTGCCAAAGTTAATTTTATCGAAAATAAAAAAGTAAAAACGTTTTACACAGGTTATGTATAAATTGCATAAAACAGACTAAAACTTGTATGTAATAAATTTAGCTTACATCTGTAAGGAAAACTAAATTTTCATGCAAGAATTGTTTTTAACAATTGCCTTTACAAACTTTGATAATAAATTATTTTGTCGGTTGTTTTTTCCATGTAAGGTGTAATTCATGTTTCAGAAATTTTTGTTTAAAGGAAAGTCTTTTATGTGCATAAAACCAATTTTTTTCAATATTGTAAAATATTTAATTATAATATTTTTTTATATTTTATATTTTTAATATATTTGTTGAAAGAAAGTCAAGATGATTCTTTTTAATAATCTAAATTTTTATTGTCTAGAATACTTATATATTCCAAATTACTTAGGGAAATACTAAAATTCCAATACATCATGTGTTTTTTTATATATATACAAAATGTTTCTTTATTTTTTTCAAAGTCATAACTGATAAAATTATTATCACAAGAGATAACGCTCTGTATAATTAATTAAATTTTATCACAAGAGATATGGAGCTGTATAAATAATTAAATTGGAACTTGATAAAAGTTTAAGCAATTGATCATATCAATACACACATCGATATTTTTGCCAGCCTTACTTTCGATTCTATCGATTGGTATACCAATGATGCTTTGCCATCTCTACTCGTAAGCCGTTATGTATGAATATCATTTAAAAGCTGCTCATTTTGTAGAATATCAATGTCTACATAAACAATTAACACAATTACATGACATTTTTAATTCTTGCATTTACCTGACACACACACAAACACAGAGAGAGAGATGTACGCACAGTTGGCATGTCAAATTTGGAGGTTAAATAATATTAAGCACATGTGAATGCCATTGCAATTGCAATTGCATTGTTGTAATTGCCAGAATAATCGTAATTACGCGTATATAAGACCCACACGCACATACACACACACACACACACACACACACACAACACAGACGCATACCACACACATGCATACTTACATACTTACATATCAGTAGAAGTCCAGTCGGCCAGATAGTTAATTGAGCTATAGCAGGCTTTCAATTGTTCTTGTTGCTGTTATTTGTAATTGCTGTTGTCTTTTGTTGTTGTTATTGTTCTTGTTGTCATTAATGCGAGTGTTAGCACTTTCGCACGCAGCAAACAGCAGCAATACCTCTCACCCCCACACACCCCATCAACCCTTTGCCCCTTAGTACGTTGGCGGGCCCCCCCACCATTGTGTAAAAGTTTGCTGGTAAACACATTCATAAAGCAAATATGCAGGCACACAGGCAGCGCTGCTTACAGCGCACAGTGACCCACAACGCGTACAGTTTACAAAAATATATTTTGTATGTTAACCTTTACAGAAATTATATAAAAGTTGTGCAATTTTAATTTTATAAGACATATGTCTATATTTATACAAGTCTTTTCGTATAAACGTGTCCATGTCAGAGACATATTGATACACATAGATCTTGCTAGTGACACCAAAATTGTCTCTTAATTGTCAAAAAAAATTATTTATAGCTTTTGTTTGAAAACTATTAACACATATGACGTTTTCTTCACTATTTATTTACATTGATCCAGATAAGATCTAAATGGTATCGAAGATTTAACAGCTTCATCGGGCATTATAGACGACCACACATGACTAGTCCGAACTTTCTTACTTGTCTTACTTTAGTTATTGCTAAATAAGTACAGTAAGGTTTTACAACTGGTATTAAGTTTATTTTAATCAATAAGAATACTTGCTTATCTGCTTTATGTATTTATAATATTGTAATATTTGTAGTGGTGAAGGGGAGTTTTCTTATAGGTTATATTTTACAGTCCTCAAGTTCAAACAGTGACGGTCTACATTCTTAACATTAGTATGGTTTTTCTTATTGTCTTAAGTTTTCTATATTTATATAAATGTATTTTTCTTTTGATAAATTAAATTATACTAAATTTCCCCTTTGGGTCCACTGTGCAAGGACGCCAACGTCGATGTCGATGCCAACACGGACATATGCTAAACGCGAAACGAACAAGTGAAGCCAAACCAAGCCAAGCCGAGCCGAGTTGAGCAAAGCAGAGCCGAGCCGAACACAGCTGAGCCAAGCCGAGCGGTGATTGGAAGCCGAGCGTTGACTACTGGCACTTCTGCTATAAAAGACGCTGTCACTGGCGACGCTGTTCAGCATTCTACGTGCGGCAGGCGTAGAGCGCACAACAACACACAAAACGAATTTTAAAGTGTATGAAGTGAAAGATTTAGAAGAAGCATCTAAACAGACAAACAGTCGTGTTGAAAAAGCGCGCGCAAAAGCTTCAAGCAACGTTTAAAACGGTAAATGTAAAACGGCAAGCGCTTAAACAAAGCAACGGTAAAACAACGGCACAAGAGTCGCGCGCGAATTGAGCGCTGTTTACTTTGCCATTATAAATCCGGCTAGCGCTTTGTTTGTGTTTGTGTTTGTGTTGATGTTGGTAATTTTTTTTACAGTTCGTTTTCTTGTTGGTTTTTGTGTCTGTGTCTGTTCATTTATTTTTTTTTTGTTTTTTTTTTGTGTTATTTTGTTTTTGTTGTTGTTAGTGTGCAAAGTGCATAACCGAAGAAATAACAGGCCAAAAATTGCAAACGGAAAAGGAAAACGGAAAGTGTTGCATTTCCGTGTCGCTGCATTTTCTTTTCTATTTTTCTTGTTGGTTTTTTTTTGTTATTGTGCTGCAATTTGTTGTTGTTGTTGTTATCGCTGCGGCTGTTATGGCCAAAAAGCAGAAAAGGACATTTTGGCATCTTGACGCAACAAAAAGGAAAATATAAAGTGGCCGCAGGTGCTGACGACAAGTCGCATCAACAATCGTAATGCCCCATAAACAAATTCTCGCCAATATCCGTTTTGGCCTTTAAAATAGGAACAAAAAAAAAAACGAATTGCAAATTGCATCATAAAATCATTTAATTGATGATTTACTGCTGTGCGTGATATCAATATGAAATGGAAATTGAATATTTGAATAAATTGCTATCATGAATTTTCTAATCTTTCAATAATAAAGATTTGAAATGCCAACGAAATGATTTTCAATTGTAATGAAATTGATAGAATAAATTGAAATCAATTTATTTGTTGATTTTATATTAAGCAAGATAATAAAAAAATATGTTAAATTAACATATAATTGCATAATTGGCAAGTCTTGAACTAGGACCAGTCCTAAAGATTATTGAAATTTAAGTTGAATATTTGAATATATAAATTCGATTTGATAGCCTCAAAATTTTTAAGAATTTTATGAAAAATACTTTGGTGTTGATATTCCTTTTTAAGTTTTAAAATATAGATGTATAAATAATTCTCTAATTTTTTAATTTTCAAATTATTTGCTTGAGTATATAAATTTTAATCTATTCAATTCTATATTGTTGGAATTGTTTTCCAAATTCTAAGAATTTTAATTTAACTGTTTTCATTTAATGCCATTTGTAATTTATGATTATAATTTATTTAATTTCAATTTTATGTTTGATCACACAGATTTTATATATTATTGCATTTTTTTTTAAATTTCCTCGAAAATGTCATAAATTTTAGAAATAAAATAATAAAAATATAAATAGTGAAGCGAAAGTGTTGGAATACTTGTGATATGAATAAACACAGCTCTAAAAAATTTTGAATATAAAATTAAAGGAGAATCATACAAAATTTTAAATTAATTTTGTAAACGGGTACTTAAAAACAGAATACATTACTCCATGTTTAGAAATCGGTTAGATAAAGACTGAAAATGTAAATTATAAATGAATATACCTCATAGTAACATTTTCTTCATGTTCTTTCAAAAACCCCAACTCTAGCCGTTAAATATATCAAAAATTTGAACTTAGAAAGAATGCAAAAATAAATATTAAATTTTTTTTTTTAAGATTCTCTTAAATGCCATTCTTTTAGTCAGCATTGTATTTTATACAAAATACTTGTATATATATTTATTTATTTTTTAAAACAACAGAGACTGCGAACTTATTGAAAGTTCTTTATTTAAGCCATCGCACTTTGCGACGCTTTACTGCACATTCTTTTTTTTTTTTGGTATCTGTCATTTTCAGAAGTAAATCTCTTTTTTTGAGTTTTGTAAAATGTATATATCAAAATGGAAATTGCATTCTCACAGAAAGTTGGCAAGTTTTGTTTAAAATTTAAGTACTTTGTAAAGTATTTCGTTTAGCAGAGAAAAGTTTTGCCAGAATAGCGTCAGAAATTGCATTTTAATTTGCTTTCAATTTCATTCACACTGTCTACCAAAATGCTACTTACAATTATTTACCAGATGGCTCGAATCTAATTGGAGAGGTGTGGTATTATAAAAACGAACATTAAGTAATGTTTAATAAACTGTGCACTTATAATGGTCAAAGTTTATTGAATACCAACTTGTTGATAGCTATATATATGTATATTTACTGAATACATATATATATATAAATACAATTGGTTAAATGATGGTGAAACCACAATTGAAATTCAAAGCTTTAATGTTTGGGAATTTAACTAAATTTAAATGATATTGATTTTATCAACTTGATTTCAATTGAAACAATGTAGTTTGATTGGGTTTTGTATTTATTTGCATTTAAAAAATGTGAAACATTTTATTGTAGATATTTTAAATAAATTGAAATCTATTTTTATTATGGGTTTTTGCTGGAAAAACAACAGCATTTTGTAACACGGCTTTTTTAGAGTGGACTTATATGTAAAATGGGTTACTGATTCCAAAAATAAATTTAAAAAAAATAGATTGTCGGGACATTTTTCGATATAATTAAAAAGTAGCTTTTTTTTTTCGACTTTTCAAAAAGGTAGCTTAGTAAAATGCCATTAACTCCAAACATAGTTTATGGATATTAAAGGTGTTTATATTTATGATAATGTTATAAAATGCCCTATCAACTTATCATACAACATTATTTTATTCTTCTAAAGGACAGAAATTGGAAGTTTGCATAAAAATATGGCTATTTAAAAAAAAATATTTTTTTTTGTAATTTTTGCTCCAAAATTGGCATTTTGGTATTTTGTATCACAATTTATTGAAAATAATCATAGCCAAAATTATCAGTACATAGTTTTCATATGCTTTAAGCAAGTTTATCTAAGTTAATTTATAAATATATATTTTTTGTTGGTATATATGCATATCTCAACAAAACTTACAAGAGGTTAGATTTTAATTGAACTTAAATAGGTGAAAATCATTTCAGGCTATATATATATATATATATATATATCTTTGTTAACAGGAAACATAACAATCCCTTTGTGTTTTCATATACATTGAAATGTTTTTATATAACTAACATACATACATACATATAGCCGCAATTGATTAGCCTAATTTGGACATGATAAATATGGCCCGTTACATATACAATATCCTCGTCAAACTTTTTTTGTTTTTTGGGGTCCATCATACAGTTAAATGCACCGCCGAAGGACTAACAGCAATTTCGCAAGAGATAGAGATAAATACAGAGACAGAGCTACTAAATGCAGATAGAGGGGTAGAGAGATAATTGAGTATGAGACAGAGACAGAGACACAACAGGCATTGACTGGTCATAAAATTATTTTTTTTTTTTATTTTATTTTATTTTATTTAATTTTTATTTTGTTTGTCGTACACGTAGCTCTGGCACGTTGAAAACTTTTTTCAAATAAGTTAAAGATACAGCTGCAAAATAAAAATTAAACCGATGAATTAGGTACAAGTCGTAAAATTGCAAAACGTTCTAAAGTATACTCGTTCTACACAAAAATTTGCCAATTTACCATGCACTATGGTCCCAAAGTTGATTCTTTTATAACATAAACTTCAAGTATAAAGATAGAGTCTTGAAAATTGACCAGTTTTATAGTCATATCGTACATATATGATCAAAATTTTCGACCGATGCGACACTATTTATATAAGTTCTCTTACCATACAAGTATTATTTTAATATGAAATTTGCCACAAATACTCGATGAAGACATTTGATTTTGTATAATTTTGAACAAAATTTAATTAATATCAAATTACTATATCATATAGTTACCATAGGAAAAAATCAGTTGAAAACTTACGCTAGGGTGTTACGCTTTCTACTATTTAAATAGTTCAATATTATTTTTTGTTTCAATAGTTTTTTATAAATGCAGATTTATTTGCAATGAGTTGTGCTGGTATTATAATTAAATACAGTTTAAAATAACTCTTTTAAAAAGACATTTGAACCTCGTTTGATCCTTGAACCTTGAATGTCACTAGATAGTCAATTATGTCACCCATTGTGCATAGAATACGAGTGTTACGAAGTTATTTTAGTTTATTTTTATCCGTTTTTTCTTTCTTTTAAATATATTAGGCCGTGTCAATTTGTACGGGTCAAAAAATGTTGTCCACCAGAATCGTTAACTACGATAAATTCTAAGAAAATTTAACCATGAAACTATGTGTGTAAAATCAATTCCTAGCTTCCGCTGAGAAGCATACAGATTAAGATGATGTAAAAAATATGTATAGGTCATCATCAATTGAGAACGGTTCTGCCGATTTGGATCAAATATTTGTTTTTCAGTTGTTCGTAATTAACAGAAAAATCTTTCTAGAAAATAAAATTTTGGAAAAACATTCCGAAAAAGTCGCTAGCTCCTAAGCAGATGTACTCACTGTTAACGTATATAGCACTGTTAACGTATACTGCACTGTTAACATATACAGCACTGTTAACATATACAGCACTGTTAACATATACAGCACTGTTAACATATACAGCACTGTTAACGTATACAACACTGTTAATGTATACAGCACTGTTAACGTATACAGCACTGTTAGAGCAATCAATTTTAAGCTCATTCAAGAAAAAAATATTTATAAAATTTGTAGCAGAAAGTTGAATGTATAACTTTTTTTTTTAAATAAAGGTATTTAAATAATAATAAATAATAAAGAACACGTCAATCTGATATTTTTAAGCTTCTCAGTGAGGCTAGGAATTGATTTTAGCCAAATAGTTTAATGGTGAAGTTTTCTTAGAATTTATCGTAGATTACGATTCTGACTCCAAAATATTTATTTACAATTATTTCAGTTTATTTTTGAATTTTTCTTCAACTCCAATAACAATAACAGTCGCAGCTTGCAACGATAACAAAGCGCGTTAAACGATAAACGATAAGCAATAAAGCGATTAACGCTTTCAAGTTTAGTTAAAAAGATGTCGCTGCATTGGGGCCAATCGGATGTCACCAAGAGACAACACCAACAACAAAAACAACAACAACAATATCCACAACAAAAACAACGGCACTCGAAACAGCTGCTGCCGGCGATGTTAATGCTGCTAATGTTAACGCTGCTGACGCGACCGCTGAGCGCATTCTCAAATCGTAAGTATATCAAAAAAAAAAAAAAAAATATAATAAAATAGAAAAAATCAAATAATAAATAAATAAAACACAATCATGATCAACAATGATCAATGAAATTTAAGCATAAGGCGGCCCAAAATTCGTTCTTAAATTTAATTAATTGTGTAACATGATGTTAGTATATAAGGTAGTGTTGTACAATGTAAGGGTCCTTTCTCAACACTAATTGAGCAGTGATGAGAAAGGAGGAAGCAATTTTTAATAGAACGTGGAAGGAAAAGTATTGTGATTAATTGTGAATTAATAATAAAAATAAAGCTGTTACAATTAAATTCTCTAGAACATTTTGTTGCCTGATTAATATTATGATATCCAAATATAATTTTTTTAGAGTGAAGAAAAATTATTTCGATATTATTATACCTATGTAAATATAACATTATAACTGAGCACGTTTTAACAACAATTATCCAACTTTTATATAAGTAAAAACTAAACGTTAGCAATATTAAAGAACTGTTGCCAGTTTCATAGAGTTGCTGCTCCTAGATTTTGCACTCCAATAACTGAATCGATTTTTGGTCAAATTGTTTCCTAGTTTATATTTTTGCCTAAATAATTAATTTATTTGTGAATATTTATTTGTAAAATACAATTTTTTAATTAAAACAATGAGTTTTAATCTACGGGACAGCCTTGTTTGTTATCCTGAATAAATAAATAAATAAAATAATATCGTTTAAATAACATGTGTAACATTCTTAAATTTATCATGTTAGCGTTTCACAAAAAGATTACAACTTTAATACTTAAAGTCAGATTTTTGCTTGCTTAAAATAATATTTATTTATATAATAATATAATATAATATATTTTAAAATATAAGTAGGGAGTTACCAGATTTGTCTATTCTCTATTCTGTTAATAAAAATGCATTATCTATATAATACTATATAATTTGTATTGTTCAGGGCGGTATTACAAACCAATAATGGAATATTTAGGTTAAATTGTTGCATACCTTTAATTTTGAAAATACTTATAATATTCATATTCATATCATATCTGATAAAGTTATGTGAGCATTTAGTTTATACAAATTGTTGGAGATTATTACCTTAATGAACACAGAGTATGCAAAACTAAAGATTTCTTTTAGAGATAGTTTTGCGGCTTAACCCTGTGATCACAGGTATAAAAGAGACTAACAAATTTTCTTTCTTTTCTTGTGCTCTCTATTTAACTTGGTCTTTTATCTCTAGCTTGGCTTTTTGTGTGTTTATAGCGGCTGCTACTTTATGTCACTTGCAAATGCTTACGTATCCGCCGTGTTGTACAATCTTGTATGCAAAGGCATGCGTATGGCATTAAGTTAACATAAGGATGTCGATGACAAGAAGGAAGAGCGTGTGTTGTGTGTGTGTGTGTGTGTTTGTGACACGTTTGTTTGTTTGTTTGTTTGTACATATCATTTTTTACAAGCATTAAAATATACACCCACACGAAAGGAGCTTCAGCTGACAGCTTCCTCTTAAAGTTCAAAGTAGTTGGCTCCGGGTTGCTCAATGGCCCGATGTCGCGACGGTTGCCAACAAGACGCGTATTAAAAATCAATAGAACCTACAAATGTATCCTTCATTGGGCAAAAGGGACAAAAACATTTGTGGCGCCATTTGCTGTTGGACCACAAGCACAAATTAAAGAAATGCAGAGTTGCTTGTGTGGCCTGACATTGATCGATAACAATTACAACGATTATAAAGCGATATATTTGCATTTCTCAAGTTAAATTATAATTTAGCTTATGTAACATGTGACAATGAATTAATTAGTTCTTGGTTGTTATTAGTCTCGTTTATTTTAAGTCAACTTTGAAGTAAAACATACACATCAAATTAATAAGAAATATTTCTGGAGTTTTCTTTCGGTTTCCACTCTCTTATAGATACTGACATCTACCGGCTAAAAGCGAAGCCTTTTTAAAAAAATGTGTTACATAATAGCACCACATAAAAAAATTTAATAATATTGATATCAGAATTTGGTCTTAATTTGAAAAGAACCCAAATTGTTAAAATTTTTTGTTTTTAATTTTGCAGTTTAATTAGATTTACATTAGTATTAAAAATCAAATAAAAATAAAATCGACTTAAATATGCTTCTTTAATATATGGCAAGTTAGTTTTATAAGAATCAAATTACTATATCATATAGCTGTTAAATAGAAATGAATAATCGAAAATTGAATTTTACGAAACCCATTTAAACGTATTTATAGTTTGGCACAACGAATATAAGTCAGTTTAATCTTAGTGTTATGAACAATTTTTAAGACAAATAAATACATATAAATAAATATATAATATAATATTTGCAGTTGTTATGGTGACCTTTTGTTTATGACCTCGAGCTGACTAGCGACATATCTTAAATATTGGCAGTCAATAATAAATAAGATTATTTTTTTAAATTTAATTTGTAAATTTATTTCACAGAAAATGCTTACTTTTTAAACATTTTTTTTTGGATAGATTTTAAATATATTTATGTTAATGTAAAATAAAATGTAAAATTCGTAACATGTCTGTATTTATGTAAAGTCTCTATATTTTATTAAATGTTTAATTTATTAAATTATTATTTATTTTTACGTTTTCCGATAAATATGATCAACTTTATGTTCAATTATCGATTATTATAATTATATTGTAAATTTCGAAAACCGAAACTTTATGTTCAATTATCGATTATTAATATTATAAATTTCAGTAAACTTCCGTACTAGTATAAACATGTCTGTATTTATGTAAAGTCTCTATATTTTATTAAATGTTTAATTTAATAATTTATTATTTATTTTTACGATCTCCGATAAATATGATCGACAACGGAAACTTTATGTTCAATTATCGATTATTAATATTATAAATTTCAGTAAACTTCCGTACTAGTATAAACATGTCTGTATTTATGTAAAGTCTCTATATTTTATTAAATGTTTAATTTAATAATTTATTATTTATTTTTACGTTTTCCGATAAATATGATCGACAACGGAAACTTTATGTTCAATTATCGATTATTATAATTATATTGTAAATTTCGACAACGGAAACTTTATGTTCAATTATCGATTATTAATATTATATTGTAAATTTCAGTACTAGTATAAAAACTTTTATTTTATTAATTGCCAATTCAAATCGAAATTCAACTCATAAATGTGTGCAACAAGTGTTTGGTTGTTGTGCTTGTTTAATAAGCCATTAAAATTGAACTTATCATAAGAAGAACATATTCGTTGTTGACTGATTGATGGTATATGTATATCGAATATCCTTCTTGTATTTATATGCCATTAAAGTGGCCATAAATGCCGCATTTTAAATGTAAATCCAATGAAAATAAGTATGCATTGTGGGGGCACCCATAACAATTTTAGTGACGTTGCTTTAGCTTGATGGATTTACATAGCAAATGGCAGAGCTAGTTGAGAGCATCTGATTATCGTTAGACTAAGAGAGAGAGAGAAGAAGCATCCGAGTGCTTGTCATGGCTGGCAAAGTGCTCTATAAACACAATAACAAGCTCTTCTAAGAGTAAAAACAAAATCACAGTCCTCTGGTCCTGTCGGCTGAGTTCCAATCCCAGTACCAACACCATAACCATTTTATACGTCAGCTTTTTGTTTTTATACCCTGTTTTTTTTTTTTTTGCAAATACCATACATAAGTACAATATATGTCACGCACAGAGGTTAACATATACAAAACATATGCTTGATCAACTATAACAATTGAGTTTATGCATCTGTTATAGAGGCTAACAGATTTCTGACCTATTTACACTGGCAATTTGACATATATGTTCATATACTTAATCATTGTCAGACATTTACAATTTGTCGCGATTTTCTACTTAACTTAAATCTACAAATCAAATAAAATTTAGGGACTAAATGATTTAAGGTCGATTTAATTGTTAAAAGGGCTTAAACTAAATCGCATATTCAGATTTACTTCTTTTTAACTTGTCATATTTTTTATTTTTTAGATTAAAATTATTATGAATTTTTCTTTTACTTAAAAATTTGAATTCATGTCAAATATATCATTGTCATATTTTTTTCGGCAATGATTGACAATCTCTCATTAAAAACTTGTCAGACTAAATTAAACTGAAAGCACACAGAATTTATAAAACATTAGACAATTAATTAAAGTTTGTTCATGAGTAAACAAATTGCAAATAGTAATTTTTACACTTTGTAAACTTTGAGAAAAAAATTAATTATGCCTTAAAATTACAAAATTCGGCATAAATTTAATTTAAACCAGATAAGGACTTTTTTCTCCCTTAACTAATATTTGTTTCTATTAATTAATAAATATTTTATTAATTTTTTGTTCATCTAATATTTGTTCGATTAAGGCTTATTCAGTCAGCTTTTAAATTTTCTGCTGTGCCGTGAGCAAAATTATAAAAAAAAATGTTTTTTTGGTTTTTTGAAAGCAATTTCTACTTTCTCCATTTTTATTTTTTTTTACTCAAATATATTTTTAAGCTCCGTTAAACCTGAGCGCATTTTGAACCTTAGCAATTCTTCTAGTAATATAAAATATTTTCTGTAATTTTTGTTAACTTATTTATTAGTTCATTATAAAAATCGAAAATCATCGAATATTTATTAGTTAGCTTAAAAATATATCTAAATTTTTTTTTTTTTAAATGTAACTTTAGGTTGAAGTTAAATTCGATCCTAAAACCTCCTTTGAGTGTGTTTGAGGAAAATTTTAAAAATAAAGTTCGGCATTTTGAATACGAAATGTTGTCCTAAATAAATCTAACGATTAGGAAAACGATAAAAAACTATAATTCAATTTCGATTGCAAAGTTTTGAGCTTTAGATCTAAAGCAAACAAAGAAGTTGTTCTTGAATTAAGTAATCCTATATTTCGACTAAGTACTGTAGATTTTTGGTGGAATTAATAGAAATTATAAGATATGATTATAATTTTTATATAATAAAGGTGCTTTACAATTTTCACGCAGGACATGCTATTATTATGATAATAACACCAATAAACTACTTTAGTATTTTCTGCAGGGTATTAACCAGTCGATGTATATTATTTGTGGCCACTTTAACTTTTTTTTTTTTTGTGTTTGTTTTGTTTTATTGACTTGTTTGCCAGCGCTGTTTCTTCTTGTTGTCTGCGATTGCTCGCTGTGTGTGCATCCTACAAGGCAGCCTCGTCGATTGCCCAGGCTTAACTTGGCTTTGTTTTATTTTTTTCTGCCTTCTAACTTTATATTCACCACCCGAACCCATCTCTCCCTGCTCCTGTACATGTGTGTGTGTGTTGGGTTGCTGTTTAATGGTCGAGTCCATATTGTGCCAAACAATTCAATTTATTTAATCCAGTCAACGGGCATGTTAATATGACCTACACATCTATCTATGTATACTTAAGTATATGCGTGGATATATATTAGGCTTGTTTCGAACTTCACTTTCGATTCAATTTCACTGAAACGTGTGTTGCATACTTTCTTTGCAATTGGCTTAAATTCTATAAACTTTTGGATAAGTCAACTTTAAAGTTGTTTCTTAAGTATGATTTATATACTGCTGTGCACTTGTTGCGCACGTGGATCTCAAAACAAATGTTTGTATTAACTTTGTGTGTTCAATTCACAGAAAAAAAAACACGGATTTAGTTTTAATTATCAGCCTTTGCTTTACTCTACAATGGTTTTTTTTAAAGCTATTATTTTTATAATTAATGTGGACTTGTTATGTTAAAATTATTTCGAACAGAACTATTAAATGCTTGGGTTTATTTGCAAAAAATGGCAATTTCTTAAAGGGGTTTTTGTATGAGGATATTCGGTTTAAATTCATCGAAATATATGTAGCATACTTTTTGGGGCTAGCTGCAAGTAAAATCTTTTGTATCGTTTACTTTGAAAAATGTTTCTTTTAAGTAATTTTTCTATATTGCAATGAGCTTGTTTTGCAATTAAATACATTTTAAACAATTTCTAATTTAAATTTACAAAAGTACGCTCTACATATTGCTGTGAAATTGTGTCACAAGTGAATTTGAGAACAGCGCTTTGTAGACCACTATATTATGTTCATATCGCTAAAGTAGTATTATAAACTGGCATTGACTTGTGTGTGTGTGTGTGTGTGTGTGTGTGTGTGTGTGTGTGTGTGTGTGTGTGTGTGTGTGTGTGTGTGTGTGTGTGTGTGTGTGTGTGTGTGTGTGTGTGTGTGTGTGTGTGTGTGTGTGTGTGTGTGTGTGTGTGTGTGTGTGTGTGTGTGTGTGTGTGTGTGTGTGTGTGTGTGTGTGTTAAGCTAACCCATTTTTTATGGCTGTGAGTCGATTTTTGCAACTGGATACCAAAGCTTATTACTTATTATACACATTTCCATTTTGGCCCCCACCTGCACACCTGCACACCCGTTCACCTGTCCATCTGTCCATTTGTATAGTTGTTGAGCCTGTACTAACGTCATTGCCAACAATTTTGTTGTCGTTGCTGTGTTTATTTAATTCGCGTAAATTTTTATTAATTTTAATTGAAAGCTTTACGAGCGCGTTTAGCAGCGTGGTTTGTTCCCAAGCGCCGCCGCGCCTTTGTTTATGCTTTAGTTTAACTATGTTCTTAATAATAATATGGAGTATATGTGCTTTGTACAATGCACTATGGGACCAATGATCGATTTGCAATGATTTGGCAAGTATTTTGGCTCTAGTTTATTGGATAACATTTAAAATTATGATTATATTTGTAAAAAACTTTTTTTTTTATTAAAATATAGCTTTTTTCCTAACAGTTCACTTAAAATGACAGAATTAGATATTGCTTACTGCTATTTATAGTAGGTTATAATTAAAAATTGCATTTTCCCAATTAACTCGCCCCTTCACCTTTCGCCAAACTTCAAATAAGTCCGAGGTCGTTTGCTAAAAATTTGATTTGTTGAAGAAATTGCCCAAAATTGAAAATTATATTAGCTGATCTACAATTACAATTAATGAGAGCACCAAGTTAGAGAAGTCGCAGTGCTACCAAATGCTGCCAAAATTTTGAATTCCTTTCCAAAGTCAAAATTTGCTTAAAAAAATTTAGCATAAGACACTTTTTTAACTTACATAAAAATTGGAAAAACATATTAAATTTCTACAAACGAGCTTTACCAATATATAATACAAACTACACTGCTTAGAATTCATCGCAAATGCTTATTCTTATTTAACTATAATTAATTGAAGTTGACAAGCAAATTTGCTCACTTGGTTGTGAACAGCTGTGTTTAACAGCTGTTATCTTAACAGTGGTACTTCTGGTTAACATTTCTGGTACGCAACATGATACTTTCATGTATTTCTTATATATAAACAACAAAATTTATGTTAATTTACATAAGTTGAGAATTTTAGTTTAGGCCAGGAAATCGGTCATTGAGCCCATAGTGCAATGTCTGTCTTTCTAACTGTTATTGAAGCTAGATCAATCAAAGTTGTTTTTATATGCGGGCCTAAGCTTGTGTCAGCTAAAGTCTTAATAATTTTTTTTCCCACAATTTAGCAAAATATTTTTTTCTTGCACATTTCTATAACTAGGCTTAGGCATACTATATCTCTGATTAATTGAATAAATGTTTGCTTATAATTTTCTAAATTATATTATAATTTAAAATTATATATATATATATTGATTTCAAGCCGAGCATAGAGTATATTACAGTCGGGTGCTGCACAACTGCAATTTTTTTAACTTGCTTTCGTTTTAGTTTTTGTTTTTGTTGCGTATTTTCCGTGTAGTGTGCCCAGCTGCATTTTTGTTGTCGTTGTTTGTTTTTTGTGTGCATTGCGTTTTGCTTTTAGTGCTGTTCTTCTCCACCTACTTCTTCTCCGTTATTTCTTTCAGTCTTGTTTTCATTGCTGTTGTTGTTTGCAAAGTGTTTTTGTTTGGACTGACGCTAAGCTGGCTTGGCGCAAATCCCCGTTAAAGTTCGTTGCTACCGACATCAAGGGTCCCTTGGCCCTTGCCCCTCCTCTCCCTCTCCCCACTCCACTTGCTCCTTAATAGATAGTACGCGTTTGGGGAGGGGAGGGGAACTGGCAAGGAAACTCTCAGCTGAGGCTGCAGATTAACGGTTAATCAAACTGTTTTCTATATTTACATATATAAAGCGTATTTACATGCCCAGAGCTGAAATACTTGAAAAATCGATTAAAATTTCGATTATATCGATAGTTTTGATTATTTACAAAATTTTTTTTAGCAGTGAATAATCTGTTTTGTAATTTATTTTATTAATTTAGTTTAATTTAAATATTTCTTTATATCATTTACATATATTTTGTTTATTCTTTGATTTGCCTAAATTAATTAATAAAAATCAATTCCCCTTCATGTTTTTCAAGCATTTTATATATTTACTTGGTGTGCTAATAATGATATATAAAACTTTGTATATAATACATACAAATTATGTATTAATTTAAGTATTTAAATTTATTTTTATGCTCATTTATTTCATACCTATTTTATCATAAAAGAGTTTTACATTGTGAATTTTATTATTCTCTATTTAAATAAATAACAATCTCAATTAAAATTAACAACCTTTTATCTGTTTCTATGCAAACTATTTTTTAACTCGTCGTTACCTTTTCAAATAATAAAATTCTGTATTTATAAAAAATGCAACATTCCTTACCAAGTTGCATAGCATACATAGCTAACAACATAACTGTTGAATAAAAGTACAAATTTTAGTATTTTCTAACATTTTCTAAATATTTTGCGGTCAGATAAAATGGACTTCTATGAAGGAAAATATGTTTCAAAATTAATGAAAAGAATTTAAAGTATTGCAACACATTTTCCTTCACTTTCTCTTCTTTTAATAAATGCAAAAAATTTGCATTTTCCTTTACAAAAGTGCACAAAGTTTTTGCAAATATTTAAGCTAGTTAAATCGAATAACTTTGAGTAAATAAATATGCTCTAAAATGTAGAATATTCGATCTTGCCTAATTATATTTTTTTTCTCAGTTATTCCATGTTAAAAAGAATAAATAAATAAGAAATAAATAAAGAATACATAAATCTTCAAGGTTTATAGTCTGATAATATAAAAACAAGCTCCTCACTCGCAGGCGCCTTTCTGCACACAAGCGCGTCTATAATTCTTAACCGGTTTTAGCAGTCAATAAATAAGGCATTAATTACATTTTTTTTTTGTATACTAAAATTTTAAAACACAAAACTGGCTAAGACCAACAGTTTCTAAGTTACAGAAGAGTTGTATTAATAAATATTATATATTATATTGTATATTGTAACTTAAATAGCAACAATGCCTTGAGCAATAAATATTTGTTTGAAAAACTCGTTTTCTTTTTTAATATATATTTGAATTTCCCAGTTAATATAGTTTGCTTAAATTTAATGAAAATTATTTTACATTATCACATTAAATAACGTGATTTTTTGAATGAATAAATATTCTCAGTAACCCGAAAATATCAGCTCTATTTCCTTTCGATTAAATTTGTTAAATTTATTTCTCGTTAATCAGCTCAAAGAAAATTAAAATGAAATAAAAAGAGTGTCATTATTGTATTTATGTGACAAGCGCTTATCATTTTATGACCTTTTTTTTTAGATTTTTTATTTTTTGCTTTTTTTTGACTGTATTTTTGTTTTTTTTGGCATGTAAATAAAGGTAGCATAAGCATCTTAAGTGGCAGTGGTAACTAATGGACAAGCATAATGGCAAATGATTTTCAAAAAAATATAAAGTAAATAGATACATATACAAATATACACTCTCAGATATCAGAAAAAAAACCTTGCCCGCATTCTCAATGCGTTGATATTTGTTGTTTGGGGGGGGCAGCCCGCAGCGACTTTAAAAGTTATTGCCGGTTCTTATCATTCGCCTTGTCAGAGCCAAATCCTATGAGAGTAGACCCACAAAACATAAAAAAAAACATTTTTTTTTGCCTGCTCATGACAGAGCAGCATGAAGTGGATGGAGGGTCACGTGACATCGGTAAATGCCGTCTAATAATCGTGGCCCACTAATCTTTGGGGAACAACGAGCCCCAAAAAGTATGCTAAAGTATTTGCGGCTGCAATCAGGCGACAATCAAGCGAATTACACGCAAAATGTGGCCCCAACATTTTGGCTAATGATGCGGCCATGCCAACTGAGAAGATGTCACCAATCAATGGGCTAACAAATAGGCCACCCACTTGGCTAATATGTACATATATGCATAAATATATATTCGTAGATGTACAGTAAAATTGATCTAAACTGAACTATTCAAGCTATAGGTTTTGGGACTAGGAAAATTATTATTGAAAACTTTTTTAAATGTGTTTTATTTTTTATTGATATTAAATTGAATTTTTTAAAGCGACTTGAATTATTCAGTATTGGTTTCCATGTTCTCTTTTCCTTTTGTCTATTATTTAAATGTTATAAATATATTAAAAACACAAAAAGAAATATTACAATTATTAAAGAAAAATAAATATTAAATTGCCATTTGAACTTTACATTTTTGTATCTTATTTTATTATTTCATTGTTATGAATATAATACAATTATTGCATCAAAATAAATATTAAATTAACATGTTAAATATAACCATAAATAAAGTGTTCCACATTTGAACTTTAAATTTATGTTTCGTATTATATTTTAATATTGTATAATATTATGAATTATTGTTATAAATATAATACAATTATTGCATTAAAATAAATATTAAATTAACATATTAAATATAAAATACAATACAAAATTAAAATGTTTCACATTTGAGCTTTATAATAAAAAAAAAACAATAGGAAAATATTTACTTTGAAAAAACTATAGCTTATATATAATTATATATTATAATAAAAAAAAAAATAGAAAAATATTTGCTTTGAAAAAACAGTAGAAAAATATTTGTTTTATATTTTTTTTGTTATTTTTATCAAATTTCTTTAATTTGAAATTCACACAAAACTTCAAAAATTGATTTTTTGACTCGATTGCTGTATATTAAATGGCATATTTATTTATTTTCCTTAGTCAATAAAGTCTTTATTATGTTTTTCTTTTAAAATTGTGTAAATTTCTGTCGATTTTCAGCTAGCTTCTAGACTTCTCTTATTTGCTTCATTAAAAATCTTTGACTTATCCTTTAAAATGCGCTTTGAGGTAGTTAAAAAAATATCTTTCTTTTTTCTTATTAATAATAATCACAATCTAATCAATAATATATTCTAATTATAACTTAGTTTGGCTAAAATATTAATTAATGTTATGCACATTTAAATTAAAGCTTTAAAATTGTCAATTTTTGTCCCTAAACTCTATTCGAACTGAATATATTTATGTTGGAGTTTAAGTTACAGTGAATTCAGCTTAGAGTAGTCTAATTTAGAGAAGTTTGACTGTTATGTAGATGTGTCAGCATAGTAAAAGCTTGACTGAATAAATAATAAACTTAAACATGTGTCCGTTGTGCCGGGACAAGTAAACGAAAGCTTGACAACATTTCGCTTATATTTGGGCCAAAGTTTTCCTTTCTATTTTTTTTCTGTTAAACTCGTGTCTCGACAGAGCCAATTTTGATTTACTAGAAACGAGTTTCGTATAGTATTTCTTGCTCCAGTTTTAGGCATTGAACGTGGCTGGCGCACACCAAAAGGCCAATAATGTCCATTTTGCGACGTTTGCCAATTTCGAGTCGATTTATTTAGTGGAAACCAATAAATAACCAATGATGTATGTATGTACACTCTCAACTCGTTCAACACCTTATATATATATTCTAGCTTATAAGTATATTATATATATATAAAGGTATATATATATATATATATATGTGTATTTATCTATATACATATAGCTCTTTATCGCTCGCACGCTTTTAGCAGTGGCATTCACGTTCAGGCGGGGATTCCCCAGAGTGCAACACGCTGCCTGCAACACAGCAGCCTTACTATTTTATTTTATTTCATTTCATTTTATTTTATTCCATTCCATTTCATACCATTTCATGCTGTTATATTCGTTTTGCACATTTTTGTTGTCATTTTTTTGCGCATTTATTTTTTTGTATTATTTATTTTTATTTTTATATTTTTTTTGAATACTCTTCTAAGAAAGAGCAAGGGAGTATGTTTGACTTATGTGTGGTATGTGTAAATTTAATTTGGAGCAATAAAATTATATATATTATATAAAATATCAAGACTATGGTAAATTACACTAGTTTACAGCATAAAACGAGCTGAACTCTCTTAGACTACTCTTAATGTATTTTTGAGCGCTGATTTAAAAAATGCAAACCATTTTTTTTTTTTTTTTTTTTTTTCCAAAAAATGGTTTTTGAAAAACGCAAATAGTTAGTTTTTTTTGGCGGTATTTGGACTAATCTTTTTATATCTACATCAAATATTATTTGATCTTAACGCACATTTTGCATTTCAATAGATAATTGTATCCCCTTTCTAACGGCATTATAAACCCTCGAAATTAAAAAATGTTAACTTTTTTTGCATTTTTCAAAAAATTGCTGAATTTCAAATGGTCTTTTAAAAATTTAAAAAATTCCTTTAAGTACTTTTTAAGATTTATTATGTTAGATAATTCTTTTACGTATATTTTAAGAATAAATTAGTCCAAATCGGTCGGTAAATGTGGTAGTTATTCAGCAATTAGTAATAACACCCAAGAAAAAATTAATTTTTCAGTCATATTCTCTCGTGAGTCGCCAATCAATCAGTCAATCAGTCAGTCAGTCAGGCTGAACTGTTTTATATATATAGATGCAATACTTATCTACTTTGCGATATTTAAAGCAACACGCTGAGTATAGAGTATATCACAGTCGTTAGTGTCTTTTGACTGCAACGTTTTGGCTTTGTGTTTGATATTTTTTTTTGCAAGACAGCAACACAATTTAACACTTTACTGTTGCTCTGGGGGATCCTAAAAAATAAGCCAAGCCAATTCCAATTTCCCTCCAAACGTTCGGCCTGCCTTCCGCCCTTCCTCCATATGCCACGCCCACATCCTGCACATATTGCACGGGCTGCATCCGTTGTGTCTGCCTGCCTGCAGCTCGTTGCAGCGTGTAAAATGTGTTACGATTTTCGTTTTGGCAAAGATGGCGTCATTCAACGCATTTCCGTTAACATTACATGCTCATTTCCGCTTCGTGTGGCTTTATTAAGCGCCAGTCACTGTACCCCAGACCCAGATCCAGACCCAGACCCAGAACTCAGTAACCAAACCCACGGAACCACCTAACCACTCACCCACAAAACGTGAACATGTGAACATCGGGCGTGACTGTCACTTAAAGTGCACTGAAGCAAATGTTGTCAAAAAAAAAAGGGAGAAATAGAGAAATATGTCTTTGAATATGCTAGTGTTAGAAATCGATGCAAAGCACGTGGCAGACATTTGCAAATTTTGTTTTTGGCAGCTTACAAAAGTAAGTAGTTGGGTTAAAAGGGGCTTAGGGAAACCACTTACAATGGACAGCCAGGTGACAGTTAGGTATATCTGCTTAAGGATATTATTTGAGGTTTCTTTATAGATACTAAATGTAACATATTTTCTGAGAATTATTTAATGTAATGCGCATATACTGTAATTTTATTTAAATATAAGCAAAAGGCCACAAAAATTAGTTCAGGCGGCATTCCCGGTGCTTTAAAAACCAAATTTCGTAGAACATTTAGTAAAGAAATAGTCAATGTCGACAAAAACATATTTAGCTAAAAGATGTTGTTATTTCGTTATCTATTCATCGATTTTAAAGATTCATATCTTAAATGACGCCCAGTTAATGCAGCTATGTAAAAACAGAGGAGAAAAAAACAAAAAAAAAATTTTTCGACCTTTCCTCGAATTTTTAAGTCAAGAAATCGTAAAAAATACCGCACAAAATATCATCATTTTCTTAATTCAAAATAAAATAGTTGCAAAACTAGTAATTTAAACTAAATAATATACATATATGATTAATAGATATATTTATAAGCTTTCAGAAAACGTAAAGCATTTGAAAATCGACTGTAAGATTCTCGAGTAATGCTCAAATCTGCAGGCTCGCCTCGGAAAAAAACCTAAAAAATAAATACCAAAATTAAAAAATTTTTTAAAAAAAAAGTTTCACTATAGAAAAATTTTTAAAGTGGTTTTTCGTCTTCTGGAGCACCATATGTATTAGAAAAAGTAGCTTTGGTAAAATATAAAATTTGTGTGTTACCTAGAGTTATTAAAGCAAATAGCTAGTTGAATTTAAAGAGCAATTTTTTTTAAACAAAGCTCAATTACCACAATGTACTAGAAATGTTATTATTTAACAGAAGCATTTTTATGTTATTTACAGAAATGTTAAAATTGAATATTTCATGTAAAGTGTCTTTTCTTTGTGTATTTTAAGGCAGGTCATTTAAAAGGTTAGAAAGCTGATAGCTAAACCTTTTAAAAACCTTCTAAAAATTGAAGTTCACTTTGTAAAACAAACTCAAGTAGTCTCTAAGGACTACACCATCTTTTACAGTTCTTAAACAATCGCATATTTTAGTTAAACTTCTCACTTTTCAGTGATTTAGTTTGCGGGCAAACATCGCCTGAACTTATATACATACACAGAAATATATATTTATTTTAATTTGTTGTTTTTGTTGATTTTTTTGGTATTATTTGTTTTTTTTTTGTTATTATACTTTGCCCACAAAAGCTGGCAATTTGTATTCAAATTAAATTTTGATTGTTGTTATTATAAGGAGCAGTTACAGTACAAAATAGAGATGACAACGTGTCGTGCTTAGTTACTTATTATTAAAAAAAGAAAAAACATTTTAAAATGTTAAAAAAATATTGTTGAAAATTACATATGCAATGTTTTTTTTAAACCAGCATAATTGTTACTTCAATTTAACATAAACTCTTAAATCTTGTATTATATTTTTCAAAGAAATTGAGAACAACATAAACTCGATCTTGATCAACATCTCAATTTACTAGGTAATATTTTTAGTATTTATTGTTCTGACAATATCTGTTTATATTATTATTTATCATATGTTCTGTGCACACAAATATCTTTATATTTATAAAACTTATATAAATTCTATTTTCCCTTTTATAGCATAGCAAAACTACTTAATTAATAGTAGAATTTTTCCACATGTTCGTATGAATAGTTAATGTAAGCAAATAACAAAAAGTTTATTTTTTTTTCAATTATTTATTGTTTTATAAACATTTGAAATTGAATAAGAGAGTGCAAAATATATTTTAAAAAAAAATCTCTCAATTAAATTGTTCTCTTGGCGTTGTTATAAATGCTGAGTGATAATGAAACAGCGATAACTTTTTGGCGGAAAAACCAACAGAAATAGCTAGATTGACTTGACAATTGATATTCTTCTATATATATATATTCATTCTATAATCGAAGATGTCTATTACACATTATTTACTGTATTAGGAACCCCTTTTATATGTTTTTTATTGACTACAAGCTGAACAATTGTTAACTGAGATGGTAGATTTTCAAACCTAGTATGTACAAGTATTTCTTATCATTTTCCATCTCTAATATATTATACTATATTTCAAATAGCTCTTAACTCCGCCAGCGTTCTCATCTTAAGACACCATCAAAGGCGCCAATTTGAGGCCGCCAGGCAAAGTGTCAAAATGCCGTTTCCAAGTAATTTGCTCATGTCTTAAAAATGTCTGCTCTGACGCCAGAGTTCAGTCGAGTCCTTTTCAAGCTAACCCAAACTCCTCCCAACTACCAGAGATCCAGCAAAATTTCTTAGCATTCAGTTATGGTTTTAGCCAAAGTGTTTAATTAGCTGGCTGCTGTTAGCTGTTGGTAAATATTTGTTAATTTGCCGGCGGCACATCAATTAGCGAGTAAAGTGAATCTATTTTAAATTGATTTTTGCTTGATTAAATTTGCGGCGCCTTCATGCGGCAGTCAGCCATAAATATACAGATATATATACAGATATATGTACAAATACATAAATATATATATACTGTATATTTTTGGTGGCACATTGTGGTATAATTTAATTTTGAGCTTCACTCTCATTTTCTCATTTTATCATGCAGCCAATTATAAAAGCCGCTTTGGGGCTTTTCTATGAGAATTCTACAAAATGACATTGGGGAAAAATTTGCAACTCATTAGCAAAGGCTTTATACATGAATTTTGGTTTCTTTTTTTCTCTGTCTCTCTATTGTTTTCGAAATGTCTCAACTTTTCTTTGGCTTCTTTATACTCTGTAAAAATGATTATTAGCATTTTATTGTGCATTTTTTTTTTGTAAAGAAATAAACTGTTCATTTTATATTTATTATATTTAGTACTTTGTATGTATGTTTAACATTTTTTTTTTAGCTGTTTTATTTATTGAGCTTAGCTTGAAAACTCCAAACTGAATGAAGTGGCAAAGCAAAATATTTTCTTTTATGAGTACTGTGAGCGCCGCATTAAAAATGTAGAAAATTTTACCAGAAATTGAAAATTTGTTGAAATTTAAATGTAACTTAATTTTTTTGTTGTTTGAAGTACCTAAATCTGAAATTTACATTTTTAATACCTTTGATTTTTATTTTTTTGTATTTTAATTTTTTTGTAATTTTATTTTTTATTTTTTTTGTATTTTTTTTGTATTTTTTTATATTTTACATTTGATTTTTATAGAGGCTACCCTAAGAAACAATATACACCCATAGCTAGGTCCAAAATCATTCGATTTTCATTTGGAATGACTTTTTGAATATTATTTGGCCTTTAAATAGTTTTTTTTTTTAATTAAAACTGAATTTTAAATTTTTTACACCTATTACACTAGTTTACAACAAAAAAGGAGCTGGGCTCTCATATACTTTTCTTGATGTATTTTTTGACGCTGAAAAAAAAAAAGAAAAAAAAAAGTTCACATTTTTCAACTTTGAGGGCTTGTAGAGTCTTTAATTCTTATACAATTCACATAAACGTGAAAAGGAAGGGAATACAATTATCTATACGATTGTGTAAAATTATTAAAGATCAAATAAGATCTGTTGTAGATATTAACAAATAAGTCGAAAGACTGCCAAAAAACTAGCTATTCGCGGTTTTCTCGAAAACCATTTTTTGAAAAAATAAATGGTTTGCATTTTTGAAATCAGCGCCCAAAAATACATCAAGAAAAGTATATGAGAGCCCAAAAATTTGTTAACTAGTGTTATTCAAACTATTTTTTAGTATAGAAATCAATCTGAAATCGGTGTCAAAATTGTTTTCGTTATTACTTAGCCAAAGAAACAACCATTTCTGCCCAGTTTTTTAAAATTGTAAATTTTTTTTCAAAGAAGGATCATTCTAGTATAATAGAGATATATGTATTTGGATATTATGAACTGGGTACAGGGTATTAACCCGTATTAGAGTATACACAACTATAACTGTTTTTTCTGTTCGATTGACTTTGAACTCATTTTCAAAGCTGCACACCAGCATATATCGTATATTTTTTTTTTTATATATTTGACTAGTTTTTTGACATAAAATTAAAAATTTTGTCTTGCACTCTTTTAAGTCTTAGAGAGTATTTAAATAGCGACATGGCGTCATATAATTTTTTCTGCTTATTATATATACTCGCACTTATATGCTCTCTACTTTGTGTTGAGGCGTCTTCTGGTTCGATATATTATGCATATAAGTATCGTTAATGTCGATGCCGTTTGATTATGACCAAAAAAAAAAAAAAAAAAATTCGTTGAATTGGGTCAACGATGCGCTGCATTAAAAATGAAAAAAAAATAGTCGAAAAAAATTAAAACCCTTCGGTTACAGCGTTGAAGTGCAATGCATCAAGTGCCAAGTGGGAAGAGCCTCGAGAGCGTCAAAAGCGTCGAGTGGTTTTTCCATTTGAAACTCATTAGTACAAACTTGTTAAGAATGTATGTGTGTATGTGTGTGTGTGTGTGTGTGTCTGCTCAGGTGTGTGTGTGTGTGTGTCTCATCTTCTTTAGCTCAACTGTCGTGGGAGCTATAAAAACTTGAACCAAATTGAATCAAAGTGCTGCATATGCGATATGTATTTGCATATAGCATCTGTGTGTGTGTGTAAGTGTGTGTGTGTGCACACACACAAAAATAATCTATGCAAATGTTAAGCTATTATTAAGGCACTAAAGCGCACTTGGAGCAGCTCCTGTCGAACAAAACAATGCTCTTCGTTCCAAATTGTATACACTTCCACACACAAATGATTATTGCACTTACTGCTAAGATCTTGGGGAAAAGTCGTCGACAATATCACTGTACGTTAGTAACGATAGTGTTGGCAAAAACCTATCGATATTATCGATAGTTGCGCTTAAATCCTTAAAGAAGTAATTTGGTATTATATCGAATTTTCTCAATTATTTGAAATATTTGAAGAATGCAATTTTTCATTTGTGACAGTACAAATTGTAGATTTATATACTTCAATTGGTTTTAAAGCACATTAAAGCTTACAGCAAGCTTAAGCAGCTTTATAAGCACATAAAATCTTAGGGAGCTTTCACATATTTATATTAATATTATGACGTAGAATGAGCTTTTAAATTTCAAGCTTACTTAATATTGAAAGCTCAACTAGAAAGCTTCAATTTAATACAAAGCTTCTTAA
This sequence comes from Hirtodrosophila alboralis, assembly GCA_035043045.1. Taxonomy (NCBI): domain Eukaryota; kingdom Metazoa; phylum Arthropoda; class Insecta; order Diptera; family Drosophilidae; genus Hirtodrosophila; species Hirtodrosophila alboralis. The sequence goes on from JAWNNH010000097.1 coordinate 527,378, forward strand.
TATCTATACTTAATATAATAAACTTTAATTGACAACAAAAAATATTTATATTATAAAAGAAAAATATTTATTTTATGACTGTAAAGCAGATTAGGTTTATTTTGATCGGTAAAATTCAATTTACATTTTTTTTTAACATTTTTTAATTTACATTTAAAGAATCAACGATTTGTTTTATTCTATTTAAGTATGTATAGTATGTCTAAACCTAAGTTATTCTACATATATAAATATGGTTTAACCTTAGTATCTATTTATTCTAAGACTTTCTCTGTTGCAATGGAAAATTTATTTTAAAAGCGTCTTATATATATTTATTTTTTTTTTTTAAATAATCTGAAAATTAATTTTAGTATTTCAAATATATATTTAGTATTCCATATACAATTTTTAAGATCATTTTTTTCATTTAAGTTCACATTTGCAATGAACTATTGATACAATATACATAATTATTGGCTATGATTTTATAAGAAATATTTATTTAATTTTCTTGGCTTACTCTTAATGAATTTCCCGACGAATCTCTTGGATTTCAAGTTAAGTTGATTACATAATTTGTAATAGACCAATTTGAAATTTTATTTTAATTTAATTTGTAAATTATACCACAAAGCTTACTAAGACAGCGACTGTATGCAAATTTAAGAAAAAAAGAGCGAAAACAAACTCACAGATACAATGAACAATGCACAAACACACACACACACACACACACATATGGACATACAGATACAGATACAGAAAGGCCACATACATAGCTACATTTCATTTCATTTAATTTAGTTACATTTCTACATTTTTCTTTTTTAATTTTTCAAATTTATATTCCATTTTCATTTTTTTTCTTCTTTTTTTTTTGCAATGTTTTTCTGTGCAGATTCCCAAGAGTGCTGCTTGATGGGAGTGGGTGTGCGGGGGAGTCTCTCCCGCTGCTAATGTGTCCTGTAAATGTGAATGTGTGTTTGTGTATGTGAAGGACCCTTGGATAGGTGCTGCATTAGCACAAAAGCTACTGCGGCTGAAGTAATTCAAGCAAAGCGAACGGACAGCCAAAACCGACCACCCCCCGATGGATGCAAAGTGTCGCTGACTTTCATATGCACAAATAATAATAATAACAACAACTATGAGAAACCACCAAAAACAAGTTCCAGACGCTGGTATACTCTGTTTCGAATTTCTTCTTGATTGGCAGTTTTAGGAAAGTCTATATGAAATTTTAAAAATTTTAGCTATTGATATTTTTATTATATATGTATATATTATTTATTTAAGCTACAGATGAATCCAATTTTTAATTTTTTTATTCAAATTTTCGAAAATTCTCTGCTCGTGTAAAATAAAATAAATATGCATTATATGTGTTTTTGGGATCCAGAAATCGTCAACAAATTAGCATCAAATTATATTTCTCGGCTATAGAAAAATGTAAACTTTCTGGATCTTAGTGCACCAGCTCCTAAATTAACTTCTGAATTTTGTACATAATATATTAACATACAGGCAGCTGGAATATTTTATCGAAAGAACGAATTGCGTCACAGTTTGATTTGATTTTATGAAAGTGAAATTCAATCTTATTAAATCAATGTGGAAGTTATTTTTTACGCTTTAGTAATGAAATCTAATAAATAGCTTCAAATTTATCCGTTAATTCCATTCCCAAATCACCAGCGATGCTATGAATAATTCTTTCAGCTTCCTTGGCTTCTAAGGAAGTTATAATTTCGGCAACTCTCTCGAAATTCTATTTTAAAAATATAATATATATATATATAGAAGCCAAAGGTCTGTTAAAAGTAGCTTTTCCGCATACAAAATGGTTTTAGGAGAGAAACGTCAAAGCCTCTGAATAAATAATTTAGAAACATTTTTAGTAGTATATTGTAATACCAATTATCTAGTATAATTTGTAAGTCTAGCATATAATATCCTATATATTTCATATTTGCTATATTAATTAAAAAAATTTTAATATGTATCCCACTTTTTGAATTGTTCTTATACTATATTTTGATTTGTTTAACTTTGAAATTTTTTGCATATTTTGCATATTTTTTAAAGGAAGTATGCAAAATCCGAGTTCTAATAATAATAAATAAATAAAATAAATAAAATAAATAAAATAAATAAAATAAATAAAATAAATAAAATAAATAAAATAAATAAAATAAATAAAATAAATAAAATAAATAAAATAAATAAAATAAATAAAATAAATAAAATAAATAAAATAAATAAAATAAATAAAATAAATAAAATAAATAAAATAAATAAAATAAATAAAATAAATAAAATAAATAAAATAAATATAATAAATAAAATAAATAAAATAAATAAATAAATAAAAAAAAAGTAAAAAGTGGCAAATTAAATCATTAATTTAATCCTTTGGCAGATTGTAAGCAGATCATATAGTTTAATTTCTTACTCTAGCTATACGAATGTATATAAAAATTGTTGGTCGGGAAATAAACATCTTTGTTTACTCTATTTAATTTATATATATTTCAACTCAATTTGCACACGCCCAATATACCCATTTCCGCTTTCAAGCAAAGTACATAAACACAAACAAGAACTGAAATAACAGGGGTTAAAGATTGTGGCATGTGCAGCTAAAAAGTGGCAGCTTTCATGCTGCTGTCCTGTCCGTTTGTCCTGCTGTAGCCAGACGCCAAGTTTATGGGCATTGCTAGCGAAAAGTATCTTTGAGATACTTTTCAGCCTACGCCCGCTGCTTAGCTCTTTCAATCTATCTCTCTGTCTTCCTCGCTGGGTGTATGTGTGTGAAACTTTTTGCCGCAGCAGCCACCACACACACACACACACCAAACACACACACACAATGTCATTAACCAAATGAATGGCTGACACTGCAGATTTGCTGCCGTAAGGTAAGTGGGACGGCGGGTTGAGGAGGCGTCGTTTAGTTGTGATTAAGTTCGGTTGCCCGCAAAGCTATATGTACGCTGCTCCTCCCCCCTCTACTAGATGGCTTGAGCCGTAGATTACCTAGCGGCTTGTCTGCCCTGTGACCTCCGCTCCCTCAGTGCTACCAACAATTTTCGACAAGTGTCTCGGCCTCGGCCATGGCAAAGATGAGGCTCAAAGGAATGTCAGAGTGATGACAACAACTTAATGGAAATAACTACACATTTATAAGTGACAACTTTGTTGTGTGTATATGTGTATATGTGTATATGTGTGTGTGTGTGTGTTTTGGGTTTTTGGGCATCTTGCGTGTGTTTCTTGGCCTGGCCAAGAGCGTATAATTTATGGTCGAGGCGTGGCAGACAAATGGCCAGCATATGTATGAGTGTAACCAGGGTAAAAGAGCGAGAAGATACATATATAGAAATGGTGGCTACAGATACACACACACACACACACACTAACGCAACAACTAACGGTAAATTAGTTTGCAAACAGAGTGAAAAAGGCAACTGGCAGATGAAACCTAATTTGGCTAAACACACACACACATAAAACACACATGAAAATGATTCCCAAAAACTTGGCTGTAGCCAGACTACAAACCATATGAAACCAAACCGAGACCCATCCAAAACCCATCCAAACCAATCCAAATCCAAACCGAAACCGACGAACCGACGAACCGCCAGAACAGAGTGCTAAACAAACGAACCGTATCAGCAAACAATTTAAGTTGTAAAATATTTGTACAGCCAACGAAAGTGTCAGAAAATGACTTCATAATGTTTAATAGCTATATTTCAAATACAGTGAAAGTTCGTTAACAAGAAATGCTCATCATAAAAACTGTCCAGTAATTCCAATTTTAATTAAAAGTTTAAAAATATATTTATTTGTTGTATGAAAACTGTTTTTTTTTAAATTATACTAGGTAACAAAATTTAGCTTTTTTTTTGTATATTTGATCAAACCTACTTTTTCTGATACATATGGTGCCCCAGATGACGAAAACCCACTTTAAAAATTTTTCTATGGTAAGACTTTTTTTTAAAAAAAATTTTGAAATCTGGTATTTTTTTTTAAGCTTTTTTTCAGAGGCAAACCTACAGATTTAAGCATTACTCGAGAATATTACAGCCGATTTTCAAAAATTTATTTAAAACGATTTTAGCAATCACAAATCAAAATTCTTTTGTGGTCGTACATAAGTTTGAATCATGTAATATTAGTATATAATTAGTTAAGAATCATAATTTTTATTTTTATTTTTAATACTATACTAAACATTTAACGATATCATATAAAACACTAAACGATAAATGTAAGTGTAGAGCTGATAAAATGTTCAAATAACTCTGACAGACATATCGATAATTCGATATTTCTTGATCGATGTTATAAAATAAATACATTCTGTTGAGTGAGTTGATACAGACTACACTTTTATTTTTTGTTTATATTTATTTATTGTTCATATATCTGAATTAAATTCTAAGATTAAATAAATTCTAAAATTCAATATTTAAAAAAAAAGTTCTGTTATTAAATCTATCAATTGTAAACAATTAGTTCTATTTAAAGAGTGTCTACTGTGTGTCATGGTTTTTTATTTGTTGTATTTTAATTAACAAAATATTAACAATATATAAAATATGTAATATGGAATACTGGAAAATACAAAAATATAATTTTTTTAAAAGTAATTTTTTAACTTGTATAAATTTAAAAATAATATTATTTATGCAGCAATAATGAGTTCGTACAACAAGGATAAACTGCTCTTTTGCATAATCTATGTTTTATAAATTTAATATGTACAAATTAATTATAATAAATGATTATACACTATCATTATTTAGCGGTACCTTGTTTTGTATTTTTTATTTTGTTGAGACCAAAAATAAACTTAGTTTTAAATAAATTGAATAAATGAGTTTTAAAATAAAATATAAATTAAAGTAACAACAGTTAAGAACAGTAAGGAAATAGCAGTAAAATTAAATGTTTCCTCAAAAAAAAAAAAATAGAAAAAAATAAAAATAAAAATAAAAACAACACATTGTGACCAGCATATAAAATAATAATTTTATACTTGTCAGAAAACCTGGAAAACTTAATAAATGAATAAAATAAAATAAATAAAGTTTGTATATTTAAAAAAATTATCAGAGTCGATAAATATCGATATATTGATTAATTAATTTAGTAATTTGCGCTTAGGTTAAATGTAGAATTAATTAAATTTCAAGATAAGAAACACGGGTTACATTTGGTAAACACCCCAGAATCAATTTTACTCTTGTTGTTGTTTGTCTTTTGGTTTTTTTATTTATTAATTTTTCCTTTCTTTTCTATTATTTTTTTTATCAATTTAGTTTTAGGCCGTGGCTTTTCAGCCCATGTCCTGCATCCTGTGCACATTTTGGAAACCGGAGCGTGGCCACAAGTTGCCGCTGGTTTTTTTTTTTTTGTTTTTTTTGTTGGTTTCGTTTGCTCGTTTACACACATGTGTTTGACGGTTTGCCAGTGCTACCACATTTCCCCTACTCCCTATATATCCTATATCGTATACCCTATATTCCGCTCCCAGTCCCACTCCACGGTGGTCAGCTTTATTAGGTTGGGTACGGCTTTGGGCAGTTTTTGGGCTTCCTGCCGTTTCGCGTGTGCCTTTTAATTTATTTATCACTGTAACCAAAGCCACAGGACGAACCGCAACTGGCGGCCTTTTTGCCAGCCATGGTCTTGATGCTGGCCTGGTTCTTGTCCAGGCTCTGACCCTGGTCATGCCAATTTCGTGGCTCTTGTTTATGCAACAGACTGTGGCAGTTAGTGGCAGGAGTCACGTTAACGTGCGTTTCACATGGGATGCAAATGCTCGCTTTTATGGCTATACGCACATCCTGGCACCATTCATTGAACAATTTCCATGTGCTCTGTACCTGAATTGTAAACCATTTTAAAATGCACGTGATTTTCATCCCAGTTGAAAATCGATGTAGTAAGGACATTTTCATTAATTATATTTTAACAAGTTACTTTCAATTATACTCTGATATCCAAGCTCTAGCATATTTCAATAATCTTTCAATATTATTTAAAGCTACTGTCAATAACAAACCGTTGAAAAGATACTTTTATTTTTCATTTACGTTTGCCTTTTCTGGTTTTGACTTAACTTGACTTTTCGCTTTGCTTTCTGCTTTGCTGCAGGATCAAATTTTTTGCTCTGTTTCACGTTTAGCTTGTGGCTTTTCCTTAATCGATTTATCGCTGCGCCTTTCGATTCATGTGTCCTTGGCATATTGAATCGTTTTTTTCTCGAATATTTTTCGCTTCGATTCTTGCATTGTTTTTTTGATTGTCTTTTAAATTTTTGCATCAATTTTCGATACGTTTCTCGTCAAATTTTTGCTGCGCTTCTCTCTAAACGTCTTCGTTCGCTTCGTATTATACTTCTCTCTTTACTTCCAGCTACGCTTCTCGTGTATGCTTCTTGGAATGCTCTTCTCTAAATTTCTGGCGTCTATTTTTTATGCTTCTCTTTGAACTTCTTCTCTACGTTTCTTGCTACACTTCTCGTTATGCTTCTCTGTACGCTTCTCTCTAAACTTCTCGCTTTTTTTCTGGGTACACTACCGACTATTTATTACATTGTTTCTTATTTCAGTTTTTTTTTCTCTTTTTACTTCCAGCTACGCTTCTCGTGTATGCTTCTTGGAATGCTCTTCTCTAAATTTCACGCGTCTTTTTTAATGCTTCTCTTTGAACTTCTTCTCTACGTTTCTTGCTACACTTCTCGTTATGCTTCTCTGTACGCTTCTCTCTAAACTTCTCGCTATTTTTCTGGGTACACTTACATTGTTTCTTATTTCAGTTTTAGATAACTTTCCTTTTCGCGATTTTATTTCAACTTTCTGTCACGTTTCACATTTTGCGACTAATCTGACAGCTTGACTCGATTTTTATCTCATGCCACAAATTGACTTCTTGTTTTGCTTCGATTTGCTTCTCGTCTTTACGCTGACTATGCTAAAGTAATCTCATTGTGTTGCCATTTAAATATTCTCTACTGATATTTTCTGGGTTTTTTTTTCCACCGTCTAGTTTGTTATTGACTTGAGAGCGCGCCATTACTCACAAAATGTCAACGCGAAGTGGCAGTGGAATGGCTGAGAAGAGAATATTCACTGGGTTGACAGGTGTACGAAGAATATTCATTTTTTTTTGCGTTGCAATTACTTTAACCTGGCCATGAATAAGCGCCATAATAATGCAAACGTGAGCTCGTTTGAACCACTCCATCAAAATGACAACAGCCATAAGTTCAATGCAAACAACATATACTTATATGTATTGATACATGTACTACTATATATATAAATATATATATATATATATATTTATATATGTACTAAATAAATAAGAATCAAGCCAGCATTGATATGTAAAACTAGCGAGTCCAGAAAATATTCCATTGTATTTTCTCTGAACTTTAAAAATAGTAATGGATGTTAACTAATTGGCACAGATGGATGATGGGGCCATCATATGAATGGTCAACAGAAGATATTTGAATAAAAAAATATTTAATGAAAATTGACGTGGCCACATTCTCAACATATCGCTAAACTTATTTGGGTTAGTTTAATAATATTTAACGAATTTCTCGGATGTAACTCAGTGCTGCCAAGGTTCATCCCAGAATTTAATCTTGTGGGACGCTCAGCCTTCCTATTTTTTTACCATTGAGCTGTTCCCAAGGACTCGTTTATTGACTTGGGTATTAGGGGTGCTACTGGTCCTAATATGCTGATACCTACGGGGCTGGGATTCTTCTTGGGGTTTGCGTGACTTTCTGACTTGTGTTCTCCTAAAAGGCATCTTTTGATTGTGGCTTAAGCATCTGTTGTGCTTGGATTGATGGTGTAGTCCAAGTTAACAGTGTGTTGATCTTGTGTTCCCAAATCAGGGAAATTAACGCCCAGAGCCGATTCGCAAATCGCACTCTACTGGTCTGGACGGGTGTCGGAGGTTTCGGCCGGTTTTCCTGCCCAGATTCGAGCTGACAACGCCCGTATCGGAAATCGAAAATTAACAATCGCAACTACAAGATTCCCTGATTAAATGTTAGTTCTATTAACTAATTTTTAACTTACCACGATTTGGCTGCTACCAAGTCAGCAATGTACTGCGAAACTCGCCTTTATAAAGGCCGACGAGCGCAGGGTTGTACCGATAAAGTTATCGATAAGTGTGCTTGATCGTGCGATTTTCAAATTTAAAATTTAATGGAAACTGTTCTTCAGTGTGCGCGTATTTTATAATACTTTAATAACTAGTATTAATAGCTTAATATTAACAACTAATTCTAATAACTACAAATTAATAATAATGTCTAATGCTAAGGCTCGTAATGAAGACTGCGCGTATTTTTAGCATCGCAAATATTTAAAATAAAAGTAAAGTTCTACATTTTAGAGTCTAAAATAAAATACAACATTATTGATAAATTCTCTAAATATTAAAAATTAAATATTTTAATCATTGGAAAATAATAATACAAATTTTTTAAGTTCGCGAACGATTCGCATAAAAATGGTGTAAATTTTATTGCGCAGATTAATGTAGAAATATTCATTAAAATTTAGCATTATTTTCTGAATTCAAAATGAAAAAAATAAATAATGCAAAATGTACATCAAGATCACAGGCTCCAAAGTATATATATAATCAATTTCATTTTGAAAATGTTAAAAAAATAATTCAAATAATTCAATTTGAGGATTATCTTCTCATAAAATGAAGACAAAATAATATTAAAAAAGATGTTTAATTAAAAAAATTCGACTGCAACATTTACACATTTATATAAAAAAAAAATAGAAGAAAATATATTTTCAAAATTATTATAGACGGCAAGATGACTACAAACATACATTTATAAAGATAAAATGAATAATTAAAATATATAAATTCTCAAAATTATTATAGACAGCAAGATGAATACATATATATGTATATATATGTATATAAAAGATTCAACGTTTCCAAAGTCTTAATACGATTATCGATAAAACTATTTAAGATTGTGAAATGTGATTTGAAGCAAATAGAAAGAGTAAGGGTCAAAAGTACACATGACCGTCGCATACTTTCACATATATGTATGTATATTTATGTACTTACTAGTAGACAATATATATATATATATATATAGCTGTATATATACTAGTTGATTTATGTAAGCGGTGCACACAATAAATCCTCAATAATTTATAGAGCTGACGGGCGACCGCAACGGTGACCCGAACGAAAGCAAAATTTGTACAAATATTTGTCTCAATCAAAGCGTGCAAAAGTTTGGGAGATTGGGTGGCAAATTTGTTGAGAGAAATTGTCGTTAAGGGGGGATTTAGGGATGGCCACGCCCCCATTTCATAACTCAATGTGACAAGAACCGGACAACAGAGCAGTCAATTTATATTAAGAGACGACTGACCAAAAAGGACGACTCCAACAACTCTCGACATGGCAATCGAAATGGACAGATGAGAGCAGCGCGTTAAAAAGGGAATTCAATAAAATATTAAGTGGGTTAGAAATGAGGTGTAGTAGTAGTAGGAGGGAGGTAAGTATATGGCACTAAGGATTGAAGTAACCTGAGCATTCCCAAGATCCTATAGCGACACTTGAGTGGCAAATGGCTCTGAAGTACGATTAGATTGGTGCAAAAGCGAAAAGGGAATACATTCAACGAATTGAAGATTTGTGCAACTAACGTTGGAAATAATGACATCAGTTGGACAAGCAGTAAAATCAGACTAATGCTAACAAGAAGTTTAGAGTTCAAAACTACCCGACTATGATACACTTTACTCTATAAAATGATGACAAATTAATTAGTTTTAAATATATATTTTGAACAATATTTCAACTCTTTCATTTTGCTAGAAAATCAGTTAGCAAAAATATGTATTATATAGTTTATTAGATAATATTGAGCATAGCGATTTTTTGTGATATTTTTGATAAGTCTGTTGAAACCCAGTTGATCTCAATTTATATACTGATTAACGTGAAACGTGATAAAGAAAATCGTAAAATATTCGAAAATAATATAACATAACATAATAACGAAATAAAAATTCATAAAAAAATTGCAACATATGAATTTTCCTTTAGGACAAAAGCCTCTATTTTTTTTTTAGGAGAGAAAATTTTCGATAGACATAATCTTGCTCTTAAATTTACTTTAATACAACTTTTGATATATTTTTTTTAAATAATTGAATTTTGTAAACTTTTAAACTTAACGTAATTTAAAGTCTAGCTAAAGTTCTCTTAGTTTTTCGCTCGCTCTCATATTTGTTTTTTAAATACAGTCGAGTTTAAAAACTATCGAAATTAGAACTTTCGAGTAAAAATGAAATTTCGTTGAAAAAGTATTTAATGCTCTCAAATTTAAACTGAAAGTTCTAGGTAAAACTGAAATATTTCACAAAACGAATTTTATTTGAAATTTTTATTTTTAGAAAATATGAACGATATTTCTTGCAAAATTCATTTTATAAGCATTACGTTGGTAATAAGACATGATTTATAAAACAAGAAAGAAACGATTATCTTCAACATACTGCAGCTATATAAACTTGCAATAAATTGTTAAAAATTTAAATTTTCAAACTGTTTTAGCTATATACTATAGTCGTTCGATTTTAATTAAATTTTGTCAGTTTTGTCAGATTTAAGTTTTGTAGAAATATCCCATATCGGTCAATTGTTCCGATGTGGAAATTCAACACACTTATAGACCCCATATACTTGCTCTAACTACAAGAGTGTCATACAAATTAGATATACTTTTCTTATCATTGGGAATAGAGTATATAAATATTTTTCAAGCAGCCGCCCAGGCAGGTTAGAGTTATGAATAGAAATCCAGTTGAGAGCTAAAAATGTGATGGGAGTTAGGTTCCTTAAGTTGTTCGCATGCAAGTGAATAATAAGAAAATTCCTGTGCACTTTGGCATGCCGAATGCTCATCATGAGCGACGTGTTCTCGTCTTCACTTTTAAAAAGGGAAAACGTTTAACTATGCGCTCGGTGGGCTTTGTACACACACACACACACACATACACGTACAATCGAGCAGTAAACCACACCCCAAGCCCCCACCATGCCAACAAACTGCAGACCATCAGAAACCACACCACATCGTTGCCTGCAAAGCTGAGCCGTCAAAATGGCATTTCAAGTTCGAGCTGAAAAAACGACAGAGGAAAAAACATGAAAAACTTTATTTTTTGCAATACCCTTGCAGGAGGCATTATAATTTTGTCACCGCATTTGCTACGTTTTGGGAGAAGTCTCTGAAAGTATATATATTTCAGATCAGCATTAATATCAAAGTCAATCATTTTCTTGGTCTGTTTTTTACTTGATTTAGATGTTTTATGTTACGGTTTTAGAACCAGGCAAATCGAATTATTATTTCATATAGCTCACTTTGAAATGATGCCTGGTATTTAATTAGTTCTGAGGACATTGTAATCGAACTCGTTAATTCTAAGTTTCATTATAAACTAACCAAAATTAATTCACATCGGCCAATCTGAATTTATATATCCAACAGATGCGATAGGAACAAATGTCCAAAAATGTCTTTCGATTTTGAAAATTTCGCAGTTTAATTTTCAATTTTTATGTTTCAATTTGATTTAAATCAAAATGCTATATTATTTTGACATAATTGGTGGAATAATATGTCTTATCGTGAAAAATATTTTTGTTTTTAAAATATTTCTAACAAATTAACTTCAGCCGAAAGTTTTATTACGATATATACAATCTTAAAATTTTTGTGGTTTTTTTTTTTATCCATATCGGACAACTATCATAATAAAATTATTCTAAATCGAAACTCTTCTATAAATATCCTTATTGTTCCGAAAGTAAAGTCAAGTTTTATCAAGCTTTATAAAAATCAAGTTACTATAACATAAAGCTGACATAGAAACAATCGCTTGAGTATTAAATGTTTGTTTGAAAATATTTTTGTAAGGGTACTTATATCTTTGGCAACCTCAAGATTGTTATTATTGTGTTTTTTTTTTGTTGTTTGGTTTTTTCTTCTTGTTTTTTGTTGTGGAATCAGTGAGGCAAATGCAATAAACTCCGGACAAGTTTATTAAATTTACAGTTATGTGTGCAATGCATTGTCCTTGTCGCTGTTATCGTTGTTGTTGTCGCTGTTCCTGTTTAAATTGCCAACGGGTGAAAGCTGTTAAGTGTGAATGAAAATGCAATTGAAAAGTTGAGACAAAGCAATCGAGAATAGAGCCATTGAATGCTGAATACAGTAGAGTGGGACGACATCAGAGGGCACTTTCTTTGGTTGCTTTTTCCTATTAAATTGAATACTAGATAGTTTAAACTCAGGCCAAACAAATTAAAATTGAAATTGAACGGAATTAAAATTGTAGCACAAGTTTGTACGATGTATCATTTAAGGCAGCAGCTCAAAAGTAGGCAACACAAATTTTAACACGGAATTCATGTTGTAAATCGTCGGTAGTTACCTAAGATATCATCATTTAGTTTGATTTTAAGCAAATTTCTAAATGCCCAAACATTTTTCCTAAGCCAATAAATTTTTAATTTATTTCATACTTCATATTTTAACGAAATAAAAGCTGCAGCACAAGTTTTGTACTTTATATAATTTAAAAGTGCAGCTCAAAAGTAGGCAACATATAATTAAACAGGGCCTAATCTTATAAGTCGTCGGAAGTTTCCTAAGAAATCATCATTTAGTTTGATTTGAAGCAAATTTCTAAATGCTCAACACATTTTTCCTAAGCCAATGAATTTTTATCAATAAAATAAATACTTAATTTAAACGTAATTAAATTGTAGCACAAGTTTGTACTATATATCATTTAAAGTAGCAGCTCAAAAGTAGGCAACATAAATTTAAACAGAGAATTAATGTTTAATGTCGTCGGAAGTTACCTAAAAAATCATCATTTAGTTTAATTTTAAGCACATTTCTAAATGCCCAACTCATTTTTCCTAAGCCAATGAATTTTTATCAATAAAATAAATACTTAATTTAAACGTAATTAAAATTGTAGCACAAGTTTGTACGATGTATCATTTAAAGTGGCAGCTCAAAAGTAGGCAACATAAATTTAAACAGGAACTAATGTTTTATGTCGTTGGAAGTTTCCTAAGAAATCATCATTTAGTTTAATTTTAAGCACATTTATAAATGCCCAACTCATTTTTCCTAAGCCTATACTTTTTCACTTTAATTTTCTTATTTGCACAAATTTTTTTTAATACAAGATACATATGTATTTATGATATTTGACATAACCAAAAATTATATACTATTATAATAGTGGCGGACGTTGTACCTTGACTTCAATAAAATCTTGTACCTCATTCAGAACTAAGAGCTTTGCAATGAGCTCATTTTCTTAAATGTAAAGCAAATTTTCGTAAATGATATGAAAATTAATAATACCATCGAATGTCACATATTTGATTGCCCCAAATATGGTAGAATCATTCTAATTTCTAATTTGTGATTGACAACATGAATGTGAACTTGTAACAGCTAATGATAAACATTATTCAGTTATTCATTGTAATCTAGGAAATTTGTTACCATTTTACAAATGGTAAACTGGCAAAAACTGAACATTGAGTGCAATTTGTTGTTTATTATCGCTATCGTTGCTATTTCCACTTCAGATACGACAGTTTCAGTTTGCTGCAAAACCTGAAAATGAAAATAAAAATAGGGAATAGGGATTGAAGCGGGGTGGGGGTGGTCATTTTTTCCCTGATGCTGGACAAACAGAACGAGTTGGCGCGGCGAACATTTGGGCCATGATATATGTATGTATGTACTATATGAGTGACTGTGTATATATTTGCTATGAGACATATAGAGGATAACAAATCAATTCTTTTTTTTTTTTGTGGAACACAAAAATTCCCGATGGAGTTATATACAATACCTTTATCGTTGAAACAACTGTTTGGGGTATATTACTTCCGCTGAACTAGCCTAGAATAAAGTTTCAAGGTACAGAACAGAGAAAAAGCGAAATTCATCAACGCACCAAAAGCAAAAACCAATGGACAACTGATTCATCTCTGGCTATCTCAATAAATTCCTTTGGTTTCATGTGATGCCAGCAAAAAAAAAAGAAAAGAAAAAAAAAATTCAAGGAGGACTATTTTTATTAAGCATGCTCGACTTATAAATGCCCTAAAGCTAAAATATATATATAGATGGAATATATTGTTTCTTTTTTAAATGCAAATTGAAGACTACATTTTTTTTTTATTTTTTATTATATTTATAGAGCTTTAAGATTAACACTGTTGGGTCTTAAAGTTTTTAAAATTTTTATTTTTATAATTATGTTTATTGTGACTGTGATCAATTTTTTATTTTCAAACTTAAATATAAAATGAAAATATGTATCGTTTTTTAATTACTTTATAAAAACATTTAATAGCAGCAGCTCACTTTTCTTATAAATCTAATAAATAAATAAAATTAAAAAAAAATTAAACAATATAATCTATGTCGAACTGGGAATTTAATATATGATAAAATTCAAATAAATTTGTTATATTTTACAAGTAACAGAATTTTTGTCTGTTTCCACAGAATATAAATAACATTTTTTTTCTTTCTGACTCTTTCGTATACAATTTGTGAAATAGTAAAGTAAATCGTTATTCTTTTATATTAAAAATCGCAAAATATTCCGTTGAATTCTGTTATCGATATATTACTGTTGTTGTGTATTTTCATATTGATATTAACAGCTGATAAGCTCGTAACATTGACTGATACTGTTAATAACAGAAAATGTAGCTGCTAATTACAAGACTGTTAATGATTCATAGCAGAACTGTTAATAGCAGAACTATTATTGTTTTTAACAGAACTAGGAATATTAACACTCCAGAGGTACTTTAATATTACTACAGTTAAGTCTGTAAGATGACAGGTTCTAATCTAGTTCAAGAAAATGTAAAAGTTTCATATCACTTCTAAGAGTTATACTGTCAACTAAAGTATTCCCTTTCTGAATCACTTTGTGAATACAGGGTACCAAAAAAAAAAACCCACGAATCGCTGTCACTTTTGATTGTAATCGAGTGTTTTTACCGTCGCTTTTTGCTCTCTATATAACTTCCCCCCCCCTCTACAGTTGCTGCCACTGTTAGTCTAGTACTACACTTCTACTACACTCTCCAACAGTTTTATATATACTTTGCAAACTCTGGGTACGTTCACACGATATCTTTGTGGTATGTGCGTGTGTAGCTCTATGTGTGTGTTTGCCAATTGGATTTGACATTTTATTGGGTTTTCTTTCTCGTTACTGCCGCTCGACTGAATACCCCCCCGACTGCCCCCGACTGCCTGACTGTATAGTCCTGCCCGTTATCCCGACTCTCTCTGAGTGTAATCCTGGACTGGTTTGGCTATTCAAGCGCGTGTTGTAGTTGTAATTGATGTTCTGCTGCTTTGGCCAAAGACTTTGGTAACATAAATCTAATGACCTGGTCCGTATACGATGCTGCACTGGATTGCTGCGGTTTATAGTCGAAATGATAACATTGCTAAGAGAAAGATTGAATTCGATTTGTTTTTTTTTGCTTTTCTTTTTTTTTTTTGGTAATTAGTACAGGGGGCAACTTGATTATCGCGTCTGTGTTCTGTGGAAACTTGTAGCTCGTAACTGTAGACGTGCCCTAATTGCAATCATTAATTTGGAGCATGTCATAAAATAGCAAGATGGTTTTGTAGAAAACCCAACTGAAATAGCAAAAGCTAAAGGACTTCAATTCTAGAAATGAAATCAATGAGTTTCTGATAACACCAAAAAAAGCAACTTTGTAACAGAAGGTTGTATTAGTTCTCAAGTTTTTATTTGAATGAAATATATGTTAATTTGAAAAAACATTTGATGGCAATTTCCTTGTGCTCTTGTTTCAACTTTGACTTAATGAATATATTTTATAGCTAGTCTATTTAAAGAAATGGAAATTAAAATGTAAAGCTTAAATGTTTTATTTAGTCTATTTAATGAAATCGAATTTTAAATGCAAAATTACATTTTTTTATTTAGTCTATTTACAGAAATGGAATTCAAAGTGTATAATTTAACAGTTTTATTTATGTTTATTTGGTTTCAAAGTATGAAGTTCGATTCAATATAAATGTTATACATCTTTTTCGATTGAAAGAAAAAGTTTAGAAAGACTTTTATTATTAAAAAATGTTGATTAAATCATGAATGGCAAATGAGAATTATGAGATCCAAAAAAAAATATCAATGCTAAATAAAATTATCTAGATAAATGCAAAAATCTTAGATATATAGAATGCAGAATCCTGAAAATAGGATAAATTTTTATAAATTTTTTATATTATATTTTTACATATTAATACAAAAAATTACATTTTCATTTGAATTTTTCGATCAACAAAAAAAAAAAAAGAAAACTGTGAAATAATAAAAACTTTAATTGAAATAAATTAAAAATTGAAAAAAAAAGTTGTTCTTAAATTTTTATGTAAAATTTTAAAAATTTAAAACTGATTTTGAATATTTTCGGAACCTTGCTGTGTATTTTAAATGTAAATGATCTTAATTTCAATACCTTTCTATTGGTATTTCAACTTTTGAAATACACAGCGTGGTTCCGAAGATATTCAAAATCAGTTTTAGTTTTTTCACATTGAAAATGAAAATTGAAAAATTACTTTTATATTGAACTTTTAATGAATAGTTGGAAAATGTTTTTTTTATTATCAATTTATTTTTCCGGTTCAAAAATTTAGCTATTGCCAATTTTTAAAAAAAAAAATCCAAATATTATTCTTATTCACAATCTTTTTGGTCTACCTCTACTTTAACAGGTTTATCGGATACGAAGCTACATGAGATCTATTTGGATGACAAGGAGATCAAATTGAGCTGGATGGTGGATTGGTATAAGCAGGAAGTTCTATTCCATTTGCAGAATGCATTCAATGAGCAACATCGTTGGTTCTATTTGGGATTCTCAAAACGTGGCGGTTTAGGTGATGCGGATATTTGTTTCTTTGAGAATCAGAATGGTTTCTTCAATGTGGTCACTGATACATACACCAGCCCCGATGGTCACTGGGTGCGCAAGGACTATCAGCAGGACTGTGAGGTCTTCAAAATGGATGAGTTTACATTGGCCTTTAAGCGTAAATTTGATACTTGCGATCCGCTCGACTTACGGCTGCATGTAAGTTAAATACGAATGGGAACTTAATAGATACTATACTTAATAATATGACTGATCTATTTAGGAGGGCACCATGTATGTAGTTTGGGCACGTGGTGAATCTGAGCTATCACTCGAAGATCATCAATTTGCGCTGCCCAATGTGACTGCTCCACATGAGGCAGGTCTTAAGATGTTGCAACTTTTGCGTGCCGACAAGATACTCATACCCGAAACGTAAGTTTTTGGACTTGATTTGGTGTTAGGTAGAAATACTTGACTTTTAGCTTTACTTTTTGATTAGCAATCTGGATGAAATTGAAATTACATTGCAAAAGGCGCCAGTGCCAAATGTTGAGACCACATATTGGTGTCATGTTCAGCGTCTGGATGATTTCATCAAGCATCGTATGCATATTGTGCAATTTGAGCCAATCATCAAAAACCCAAGCGTTATTCATCATATGGAAGTATTCCATTGCGAGACAGATGCACATGTTCAAATCCCGCTCTATAATGGAGATTGTGAGCAGCTGCCGGCTGAGGCAAAGGTCTGCTCCAAGGTAATGGCACTCTGGGCCATGGGCGCTAGCACCTTTACATATCCACCAGAAGCTGGTCTGCCCGTGGGTGGTTCTGGCTTTAATCCCTATGTACGACTCGAGGTGCATTTCCATAATCCAGAGTTACAAGCAGGTTCGTTCAGTTATAGATAGTAATACTTTGTGATTTCTTTAAATCTTAAATCTCACTGGTTGATTTTTACTTTCATTGTAATTTATTTTTATTTTTTTAAATTATTTTTAAACTTTACATTAAAGCATTCCTTAGTTGCTTAGAGATTGAAGAATTTTGTGATTTTTAAATGTTAATCCAACTGGATGATTTCCACTTTCATTGTAATTTATTTCTTTTTTTTTAAATATTTTTAATTTATTTTTTATTAATTGATGAAATTCATATTAACGAGTTCCTTAGGCACTTAGATATTACTGAATGATTTCCACTTTCATTATAATTTATTTTTATTTTATTTTATTATTTTTAATATATTTTTAAACTTTATATTTACGCATTCCTTAATTTCTTAGAGACTGAAGAATTTTGTGATTTTTAAACGTAAATCTAAAATCATCCAAGATTTTCACTTTTATTTTAATTATTTTTAAGCTTTATTTTTAAGCATTCCTTATTTTCTTAGAGATAGATGAATTATGCGATTTTTTGAATCTTGAATTTAACTGGAGTATTTTCACTTTTATTGCAATTTATTTTTATATATTTTTTTTTAATATTTTTAATTTATTTTTAAACTTTATATTTACGCTTTCCTTAGTTTGATTGAAAAATTTTGTGATTTTTAAACGTAAATCCAATTGGATGATTTTCACTTTCATTGTAATTAATTTCAATTTTTTTAAAGTATTTTTAATTTATGCTTTTATTACTTTATGAAATTCATATTTACGAATTCCTTAGCTTCTTAGAGATACACATAAGAACATTGTGATTCTTTAAATTTTAAATCTTACTTGATGTTTTCCACTTTCATTGTAATTTTTTATTGTTGAAAATTATTTTTAAATTATCACTATTATCACATTTTTTGAGCTTCGTATTTAAGCATTCCTTAAAGTTTTTTTTTTTTAACAATTTTTGTTAATTTTCTAACTCATAATAGTACAATTAGCAGTAAGTCTGGAAATTCTAAAATAGAAATTTAAAAAAAAATCGATTTAGTCTCACTACAATTAAAAAACGAAATTTTGGTTGCATAGTGTTATATAAACTTAGATTCTGTATGTTTAATCTAAGTTATAAAATTTTCATGAAAACTGTAGCAAAAAATAAATTTTCATTTGTTGCAAATACAAAGAACTACATTTTAATGTTTACCATTGATTTTTCATCCTTGTGATAGTAATTTTATTCTAGTGTAGGTTTGTCCTAAAAGGAAACTTATGTAATCAAGTGCGGCTCTATGCATTGACAAAGTATAATCAAAAGGGGGACAGTAATTACCAATCAGTCTGTCTTATATATATCGTAATACATATCGAAATAAAGTAACTGATTACATTAAAACTGGCAATTCTTTCTGGGTAATTTGAGTTTTCTTAATCTTTGAGTTTTGTGTCTCAATTCGATTCTCTTCCATTTACTTTGCCCCACTCAAATTGTGTGCGCTTTAATTAGAGATGACAGCGTGTTGGTTTCGTTTTAATTTGATTTTTCGATTATTTGTTTTATTAATAAATTTTGGATTAGATTTATTTATTATTATTTATTCGATTGTTTGATTATTTGTTTTATTTATATATTTTTGGTTAGATTAATTTGCAAATTTAAACGTGAAATTTGCATATTTTTATTTTCACTTTTTTGATGTCTTAAAAACATATCGATACTTGCAGATTTTAAATGTTTTATTTTCTTTTAAAATTACATATTTTAAGTTCTTTCGTTCCATATTTAAAATATGTCAGGCACTATTCTTCAAGACTAATATTTTTAATATATTTTTATTGATTTTTAATACCCTGCTATATAGTTAGTAATGGGTATCGTGTACACTAACTAGATATACAATTTTTTTTCGGTATCATTTGATTTTCTATTTTTTAACTGATATATATTAATGCAGAGTTATTTTTCTTAAATTTTCTTAGACCATATTTATCACTATTGATTTATTTCGTTATAGTATTTTATTTAACAAAATTTATCGAAGAATTTGAACACAAAATAAAATTTGTATAGGTTTTTTTTATCTTTTAAGCCACTGCTTGGTTTTACTTTTAGCCTTTTTTTTAAAATATTTATAATTTTATAATTTAAAGTAAATATCAGAGATTGTGTTGTCGGTAAATTTCACAAAAAAAAAAACCTGTAAATGAATATATAAACATAATAAATGTAAATATCAATATAATCTTTTGTTTAATGTTTTTTATTTGCTAAAATAAAAATATAGCTCTATTTTAGTAGAATTGTTTAAGTCTTGTATTGTCTGATCGTGTTGCAATCTCAAGTATTTAAGAGAAATTTCTTATTATTTTTTCAAATATGCTGTCATCTCTAGTTTCGAGTACATATACATACATATAGAGCGGCATGTGGGGCAGATTTCATTAAAACTTTTGTATAAATAACAACAAGAGCGAGTGCCAACGCTGCGGCCAGGGACAACAGAGGCAATGTCATTATTGCAACTTGAAGTGTCCTTGCGACATTACATTGCCACAAGAGGCTGACAAACAAAATGTTGAGTGCAGCACTTGCCTCACTGGGGGTCTACTATGTGTATGTGGGGGCGGAGGGTGTGTGTGTGTGTGTGTGGGTGTGGGTGTGTGTACATAATTTGACTGCAATTGCATTAATATTAATCTTACGCCTTTTAGGTCTTGTGGATAGTTCAGGATTTCGCATCAAATTATCAAAGACACTGCGTCAATATGATGCCGGCGTAATGGAATTGGGCTTGGAATATACGGACAAAATGGCCATTCCGCCCGGACAAACGGCATTCCCCTTAAGCGGTTACTGTGTGGCTGACTGTACTCGGGCCGCATTGCCCAAGACGGGCATCATTATCTTTGGATCACAGTTGCATACACATTTGCGTGGTGTACGTGTCCTGACGCGACATTTTCGCGGAGAACAGGAGTTGCGGGAGGTGAATCGCGATGATTACTTCTCCAATCATTTTCAGGAAATGCGCACCCTGCACTATAAGCCGCGTGTGCTGCCGGTAAGTAAGAATATAAAATTAATTTGAGTTAAAGATTCGCTGTACTCATTACTCCAAAGTCAGTAAGAAGATTTTCAATATTGTAGATTTTTTTATATATAGCAAAAACATATTGCTTATTTACTTCAAAACTGTCGTAATTTAAAAACAAGATTTTGAAGGTTTGATGATGCAGAAATATTCGTTAAAGAATTATCTATATTGTGTAAAAATTTCGTCATCCTATCCCAGAAACTTGCTGCTTGAGAGTAGAAAAGCATCAAGTTGAAATTAATTTTTAAGTAAAAAATTAAACTCAAGAAATAAATCATTTTTTTATGAGTTTTATTTTATTTTGCTCAAAAATAATGTTAAATTAACCTCAAAATTAATTATTATTTGGTATATCAATTTAAATAACATATTTTTATAATTAAAATTTTTAAATTGTTGTTATCAAACTTATTGTATTCACATTTTCTGGTTAATATTATAAATGTAATGGGGATTTATTTGTGTGCAGATTCGGAATGTAAATTAATATCACTTGATCGTTTTAATTAATTTTTTTCACTACCAAATAAGTACTTACTTTAATCGATTATTAATAATTAATATTAATATTTTTATTAGAAAATCGACACATACATATAAATATTGATAAAAAAAAAATTTAAATCCAATTTTTAGGAAAACATTGCAAAGTATAGCATTTTTTTTAAAATATAAATATTTCATTCCATTCCAAATAACTTCTGAGTGAATAATTTAATTTAAAAATATATGAATGGTTGCTAGATTATTTTATTACGTTTTTAAGAATGGTAAACATCTTTAATATCATTAAACTATATTCGAAATTAATTAAAGTTAACCAAAGTTACATTTTTGAAAGGTGCAAATCTAGATTTTTTTCGATTAGCTCAAAAACTGACCGAGATCATTTTTTAAGAACTTTTTTTCGTAGTTAACAATAAATTGTTTATGTTTTAATTGACTCTGAAATGTTCAGGATACCAAATGCTGTTGCATAATGTAATTAATGAAAACTATGATTATATAAAAAGACTTTTTCTGGTACTATTTCTTGTTTTTTTTTATATTTATTGTCTAGAGGCGCAACTGAGTATTAAAATAATTAAAAATAAAGAATTAAATATTAAAATAATTAATAATAATTATAATAATTGAAGTGCACTTTTTTTAAAGTTGCTTTATCTAAAAGTAATTTAAAAGAAACATTGGTAAATCGATTTATTCGGCAATCGATTGATTTTTAGCTAAATCAATAATTGCCGTAGCTGACTATTTCTGTTATTTACAACCTTAGGGATTATATTTAAATGCATATTTTTTAAATAAATAAATAAATCAATTTAAAGAAACATTGGTTAAAATGAAATCGATTGAGTTTTAGTTAAATCAATAATTGCATAGTTGATTATTTCTGTTATGTATATTTACAACCTTAGTGATTATATTTATTTAAATATTTTTTTTAAAAATTGCTTTATCTTAAATCAATTTGAAAGAAACATCGATTCATCGATTTATTCAACAAAGGTTATCAAAATGAATTCGATTGATTTTTAGCTAAATCAATAATTGCATTAGCTGACTATTTTTGTTATGTATATTTACAACCTTAGGGATTATATTTAATAGTTTACCTTGAAATTAATTTTTTTTTTTAAATTGCCTTATCTAAAATCAATTAAAAGAATCATCGATTAATCGATTTATTCAACTAAAATAAACAAAATGAATTCGATTGATTTTTAGCTAAATCAATAATTGCATTAGCTGACTATTTTTGTTATGTATATTTACAACCTTAGTGATTATATTTATTTAAATATTTTTTTAAATTGCCTTATTTAAAATCAATTAAAAGCAACATCGATTAATCGATTTATTCAACTAAAATAAACAAAATGAATTCGATTGATTTTTAGCTAAATCAATAATTGCATTAGCTGACTATTTTTGTTATGTATATTTACAACCTTAGTGATTATATTTATTTAAATATTTTTTTAAATTGCCTTATTTAAAATCAATTAAAAGAAACATCGATTAATCGATTTATTCAACTAAAGTAAGTAAAATGTAATCGTTTGAGTTTTAGCTAAATTAAAAATTGCACTAATTAATTTATTATTTACAACCTTAGTGATTATATTTATTTAAATATTTTTTTAAATTGCCTTATTTAAAATCAATTAAAAGAAACATCGATTAATCGATTTATTCAGGAATCGATTGATTTTTAATTAAATCAATGTTTGCATTGGCTGACTATTTCTGTTATGTATATTTAGAACCTTAGAGATTATATTTAATAGTTAACCTTAAAATGGATTTTTTTTAAATTTTCCTATCTAAAATCAATTTAAAAGAAACATCGATTAATCTGTTTATTCAACAAAGGTTATCAAAATGAAATCGATTGATTTTTAGCTAATTAATTTATTATTAACAACCTTAGTACAGAGTATTTTCATAGTCGAACTGGAGCAAACTTATTTGTTAAATCGCTGTTTCTATGATTGCAGGGCGATGCTTTGGTTACCACCTGCTACTATAATACGCTTGCCGATGCGAATGCCACACTGGGCGGCTTCTCCATTAGCGATGAGATGTGCGTCAACTATATACATTACTATCCGGCTACCAAGTTGGAGGTGTGCAAGAGTTCCGTGTCTGAGGAGACGCTTGAGAGTTACTTTATCTATATGAAACGGTAAGCGTAACAAATTCGAATCTTATTCTTTGGTCCTTTGCTTGGCAAGGATCTAAGATACTTTTCAATTTATATGGTTTCTTTTTTTTTGTTTTGTTTTTGTCTTTTTTTTTTGCCATCAAAGGCAAAAACTTTTGGCATGCCGGCGTTTGTTGTGGTTCCGAGTTGCGAGTTTTCATAACGGAAATGTCTGCAACTTCCTGTCTGCCTTACCCAAGGTGCACGCTAATTGCCAAACGTTAATGGGCCTGGCCAAAACCAGAACCAGAACCGGGACCAGAACCGGGACCGGGACTGGGACTGGGACTGGGACCGTAAGCCAAAAGCAAATGCTTGCTCAGAAGGAGCATGTCCCTGTGAAAAATTTACATTAGATTAGAGACCTAGCGAGTTTGCGTACGGCATTTTTGGCTGAGAATTGCGGTACATTTATAAAAGCCTAAATG
This sequence comes from Hirtodrosophila alboralis, assembly GCA_035043045.1. Taxonomy (NCBI): domain Eukaryota; kingdom Metazoa; phylum Arthropoda; class Insecta; order Diptera; family Drosophilidae; genus Hirtodrosophila; species Hirtodrosophila alboralis. The sequence goes on from JAWNNH010000097.1 coordinate 551,535, forward strand.
GTTTAAAGGCTTCCAAGACAAAAGGCAACTGATTGAATGAGCAGGCGTCTTTTGGGCACACACAAAAAGTTATGAAGATTTACGGAGTGTTAAGCATACAAAAAGGTCCAGTTAAATGGGCACAAAAAAACCCAATTTGACACTTAAAAAACTTAAAAAAGTTAAAGACAAGATAAGAATAGAATAGAACAATGGGATGATATCTACGAAAGTTTTCCAATCATTTGTCATTGTGCTATTTAAGGCCAGTTTTATTAGAAAACGAAAGCAAATAAATCATTTAAAATGCTTTGAATGAGTGCTCCTATTACCAAGCACTTGTAAGCACAATTGGCAAGCTATCAAGCTTATTAATTTCACAAATGAGCTTGCAATTCACATACGCTTTAAAAATAATTGATTAACTGAAGTATCAATTAAAATAAAACTAAAACATTTATTTTGGCATTCATATTTTATGCTGCTCCATTGTGTGATAGCATATGAAATAGTTATTTAAAGTTTCATCAATATTTGATAGAGATTGTTAAATATTTTATAAAGTTTTTTCAAGTGCCCTTCACTCGTTTATTCGTTTTGCCAATCAAATTTTTGGTCAAGTTTGCTCTTACAAAATTATTTTATTCATTTGATTTAGCCAAGTGGATATTTGGAATCATTAAAAAGTGAATTGTTCTGCGTATTATCCGTTGATAAGTGGCTTAAATGATTGCATAGAATTTATTTAATTTATTTTTATTGATAAGTTTTTGGGCTAGGTTTGTTTGAGTTTTAGTTTTTTTTTTTTCAAATGATTCTGTGGTGATGTTTGAATTGAAAATCTGTTAAATTATAATTAAAATCTATTTTTTGTTACAGAATCAGCTTATGTACGAAATTTAAGTTCATTTTATTTTTAATTAAATTAATTTGGAGAATAAAATCGATAGAAACAATCAATAATTTTGCTGATCATTAATTTTTAAGCCTTTACGTAAACACGTGAGTGACAAATTCAATTTCAATTATTAGTGATGTGTTTAAACAGCGATAAAAGAAAATCGATAATTTTGCTGTGGATAGCCATTCGATTGTTGGCATTTATTAGTTTATATGACTGTTAAAGCGTATTGATTGGAGGAGTATTCTAATTGAAATCTTTTGCTTGCCACATTTAGCATTCCACTGACTTTTCTCTCTTTCTATCTACCTGTTTTTCTTCTTCTCCCACACAACGTGTGGCAACAACAGCAAGGAGCATCAGCATAATATACACTTGAACGGTGCACGCTCCGTGAATTATCGGAGCATCGAATGGACCCAACCCCGCGTTGACCAACTATATACGATGTACATCCAGGAGCCGCTTAGCATGCAGTGCAACAGATCGGATGGCCAGAGATTTGAGGGTCACAACTGGGAGGGTGTGCCAACGACGCCAGTTCAAATCAAAATGCCCATCCATCGCAAACTGTGCCCCAACTACAATCCGCTGTGGCTGAAGCCATTGGAGAAGGGTGAATGCGATTTGCTGGGCGAGTGCATCTACTAGAAATGCAATGTGAAGGCCAAAATGGATATGCGCATTCGGAAATTGTAATTGCAAATTGCAAATTGTAATTGTAATTCGGATTGCATTTTTGTATTTTTTTTTCTATTTTTTTTTGTATTTTTTTTTTTAAGAATGGGGAAGCACAAGGCAGCTGCTTTGTGGCGAAGGGGGAGGGGCATGAGCATGGCACAGGCACACAAAACTACACACACACACACACACACACTAAACCATAATGAGCGACTTTGGATTATATAAGATTATATGTTTGTTTTTATACATAAACCTTAGAAGTCGAAATAGTCTTATTGAATGGATTTTTTTTTTTTGTGGTATTCTTTATTATATTACATTACATTTGTAGAAACACACCAAAACCAGAGATCAGCTAACTATATTGTACAACTGTTAACTGAATATAATATTACAAATGTCTTAAATCTTTGACACTCCAAAGATTATTTATACTTTCATGTATATTTTCTTTATTTTGTCGTCAGCACAACAACATCAACATCAACATTATCATATAATGTAATCGTTAAGACAAAAGGTCCACTGAAAGTTGTAGAAATTTCTTTAAATAACTAATGAATATGTTGTCCTTTGAAATTTGCCGATTGACACGGAACTGTAGCATTCTTTTCAGCGTCAGCTTAAAGCAAAGAAAATATAAAAAAGAAAAGGCAAAGGAAAGTTCAAAAAAATAAAAATAAAAAGAAAAAGGGGAACCCCTCGGGGGCATAGTTGGAACAGTTTTCAATGAGATAACGGGCACTGTTTATACAATATAGATGAGCCCCAATGTTGGGTGCAAGATAAAAGGATACGAAAGGATGGTGCCGACTCATACTAATTACCCAAGAGCCAGCACAGAAGCCTTTCATACCAAAAATTGTACGTTTTAAGAATATTCCTTGGACAACGCCAACAGCCAGGCCAAAAGTCCATTGCATTTTTGTCTGTTTGCTTGAACAAATTCACAAAGTATTCAATTTGTTTCATTTGAATGTATTACAAACACTCGTATACCTCAGTCATTTAGAAAATTTCCCCTGCTTTGTTAGACAATGCATTTCTTGCAACTTGAATTGTGCACAGTGTAAACACAAGTTAATCTAGCTCGCAATATTGCGTGCAATATAGCATTTAGAAGTTGCACTTAGCTTTTTGCTTATTTTCTCGTTAACTTTTTGTTTTGTAGCAAAGAGGTGTAAATTTATTCACCTCTCTTGCCAAAAAACAAAAACTTAATAAACGAATTTTATTGTAATTATATTGCTCAATGTTAACTTGCACCGATTTGGTGCAATAAATCGAGCAATGAACTTTGCACACAGAATTTAGAAGTAATTTTCACGCATGAAATAAATCGTCTAACAAATCACTTTAAATTTCAAATTAAATTTAATAATTATTTTCCTGTTGTTGTTGATGGTGATGATTAGCTGCAAACATATAGAATGCTGAACAATTTTGCATACTTTTACAAGGATTTCTATACAAATACAATATAAAAACCACAAAAAAACAAAAAAAAAACAAATATAAAAACAAGACAGACATATAGACAGACAGTCATAAATACATATGCACAGACATGTAATGGATACGTTTAAGTGTAGCTACATATATGTAAGATGTGATAATTGTTCTACGGCTAAAACAAAAAACTATGTATGTATGTAGATGAAAATTTATATAAAAAAAAACCAAAAAAAAAAAAATTATTACAAAAAAAAAAAATATATATATATATCTATATATATATACATATGAATATATATATATATACATATAAAACACATCAAAAAGTAATGAAAAAAAAAAAATAATTAAAAATATACAAAAGCCTTCACTGAAAAAATTTATTATCTAATAAAAAATGACCACCATACCAGTAAAAAATTTGTTTTTTTTTTGTTAAATGCGAGGTTGGTTCTACAATTTAATGACTTATTCAAAGATAAATTTATTTTTTTTTTTTAAACTATTTACAATTACAATTTGGACTCTGTTCGGTGTGGATAGTAAAAATCAACGTTGTTTTGCTTTATATAAAGGTTTGTTCCGGGAGTATTATTACTCTCTCTTAAATTCAACAATTTACTTAAATACGTGGCACACAAAAGCTTTAATTATTTTTTTTTATAAATTAGACAGATTTTCAGTAGGTTTGGTTTATTATAATGATCTTGAAACGTTCCCCAGCTAGATGTGATATCAATATTTCTCAAAGGATGTCCCAGGAGTATTATTACTCTCTCTTAAATTCAACAGTTTACTTAAATACGTGGCACACAAAAGCTTTTATTATTTTTTTTTATAAATTAGACAGATTTTCAGTAGGTTTGGTTTATTATAATGATCGTGAACGTTCCCCAGCTAGATGTGATATCAATATTTCTCAAAGGATGTCCCAGGAGTATTATTACTCTCTCTTAAATTCAACAGTTTACTTAAATACGTGGCACACAAAAGCTTTAATTATTTTTTTTAATAAATTAGACAGATTTTCAGTAGGTTTGGTTTATTATAACGATCTTAAAACGTTCCCCAGCTAGATGTGATATCAATATTTCTCAAAGGATGTCCCGGGAGTATTATTACTCTCTCTTAAATTCAACAGTTTACTTAAATACGTGGCACACAAAAGCTTTTATTATTTTTTTTTATAAATTAGACAGATTTTCAGTAGGTTTGGTTTATTATAATGATCGTGTAACGTTCCCCAGCTAGATGTAATATCAATATTTTTTATATTAGAAAGGCCAGTGTCAGTAAACATGTCGCATATACGTGGCACATATGTACAAGGCACAGCCCAAACTTTCTTTGTTATAATTGATTTACGGGTTGTGGGCAAAATAATCTTAATCTGTATATGTTATCCACAAATTTGGGGTATCTAGCTCTTGTACTATTTAAAATCTCAGTCTTAGGTCGACTCATTACATACATAGTAAGTATATATATATATATAGTATCTGACCAAAGCTGCATATTTTTCTGCATGCTGCATAAACTTGCCCTTTTAGCCTTTGGGACACAACCTCTATGTAAATATATGGATATATATATATATATATATACAGACAATATGCAGATAGTTGGTTAACTGTGTTGGGTAATGCTTTGTGGTTACAAATCGATTTGGCTGGCCACTTGGCTGCCAGACTTGGCTTATGGACTGAGGTCTGATGGCCTGGTCGCATATTTTAGCCTTCAACGCGTTGACTGAGCGGCATTTTAATTGATTTTCAGTTTTGGGCGACCAAAAAGGACGCGCTGTTTTACGTTATAAAAGTATTAAAACGATTGCAATCCAATTAAAAGTTTTTAACGGAATAATGCAAAAGAGCAAAAAAAAAAAAAAGAAAATAATAATAAGAATAAAAATATGCATACATATATACAAAATACACAGAAACATAATAAAAATGTTAATATTCATTTGCATAGAGCACATAAATAACACAATACATATTCAGATTAAATGACTCGAAAGTAGTTAAAAATTATAGAGGCTTGCAATAATAAAATATAAATTGTTTATTTTATCCCCTATAATATTTTATTATATATATTATAGTATTAATGGAAAGAAAGGGCAGAAGTCACTTTTTCCTTGGGAAAGTAACAGATTACTCTATAAAAAATTTCTATTGTTTCAAATTCTAATAATTTTACTAATAATAAAAACTCAAAAATCTCAAGGAAAGCTAAAGATGGAACACTTGGAAGCAAACGAAATTAAAATCGAAAACAGCTAAATACTGGAAGGCAGTTGGAAGAGCTTTCTGTGGTACTGCTAAAAAAAAGCTCAGATAAAACCGTTTCTTATTTATAAGAAACAGCAAGATCAGCGCAACAAGCGAGGTAAAGCTTTAACCATTTAACTCAACTGAAATGAACAGATAAGACATAAAAAAAATTAAGCTTTTACAATATATTTGTATGTGTATATAAATTGACTTGGACCGAACAGTTTAAATATGGTGGTCATCAAGTAGCTTTTAGCTAAGGTGGTGTCGGCGTCGAAGTTGTTGTTGTCGTGGAAGATGTTGACGCAATTGAAAATATATCGAGTGGAAAATCCGTTAGTTTTTCAACTTGATTCACATGGCAGCAGTGGACGACACCGTACTTGGGCACCGAATGCAGCTGACCAAAAACAGTGTTGCTCAGCCAGGCAATCTCTGAGCACATGTCCGGACAAAACGAGCTTAATTCCGAGACGTTGACCTGCGATGAGAGCAAATGAGATTGAGCTTCAGAAATAGAGAGAGAGAGAGAGAGAGACCGAGAGCGAAAGCTTACATATGGCGAATTGTGTGCAACAATAACAAATTCATCGGCAGCATTGCCTTCGGGCAGCAGCGATCGAACATGCGCCCAAATATACTCAGGCACCGGCAGCGAGATACCCTTGCCATTATCCAGCTGTAATATTTGACTGGCATTACAACTCTGCGGCAGCGTGGCCACGCCCGAAACGCCCATACGGACATCAAATTTATGAGCATCATATTCGGTGGCAGCGTGCAGAGCATTCAACCAATGCATCCAGTTGCCGAGACGCAGTGCGCGCAGCCATACAATGTTGAGCATATCAGTATAGCCACTTAGCTCCTTCATTTGCTGCTCATCTTGCAACAGGCTGGCGTATTCAAACAGTTCCGGATTGAAAAGTTCAGATAAACTTTTCTGGCGTGTCAACAGCTGCTGGAATTCCGAATTGCTAGGATACCGAAAATATTTGATCAGGCTGCCAATATGGTTGTCCAACTGCAGTGCATTGAGTACGTGTGTGTTCGTTTTCGTCTTAAGCAGCAAATTGCGCTGCGCAGTGGCCAAAAAGGTGACGAAACGTAAATGCGATAGGCCCAAGTCGTAGCACATGCCCAATAGCTTCACATCCGGGAAACCCTGCACCCTGTAGCCAATAACCAGCGTCATGGCATCTGCATTGCAGCCCGGTAGGCTACTGTTGCTCTCATAAAGTGTCTGGCTGAAGTCGGCCCTGCAGTTGATGTAACCACCTTTGCGCTGCTGTATGATCTGGCGTGCGTCCAAATAGATGCCATTCTCACCGCAAGTCAGCTCCGCAGTTACCGCATTGATATTAGTCTCTGCACTATAATCATTGTTTCTGATGCTGATGCCTGTGGGACAATGAAAGGTTATCGTTTCGTTGGATAATAGTTGAATGCTCGTTAAATCTTTTTTCACGAGCGCCGTCTTGCTGCCGAATCTCTTGAACACAATCGGCTTCGGGACTCCCAGGTACAGTTCACAAACGGCCGCTGCACTCGCCACACAGAGCAATAAAATGGGAAACGTCTGCATTATTCCAGCATACGATTAACACTGAGCCACGATTGAGAGAGTTCGATCTTATATATGTTTTACTGTGCGCAGCTTTACATAAGCTTAAAGCTTTGCGCTAGAGATGTGCTTGATCCGGAAGACTTCTCGATTACATCGATTGTCTAGAAATCTTCATAAATATTTATGTTAATTTGACTTTAAATATTACTATGCATAAAACTAGCAAATATGCCTTATTATATTAAATTAATATTAATAAAATTTTCGGTGTTCTATAGGTCATATTTAAACATTATTTTGATAGAATTATCGATGAATTTAATTGAATTTAAGTTATGTGCATTTTAGGCAAAACTGAAAATTCCATATATATAATACCTATTTAATAATCGTTATAATACATAAGCAATTATATATATAAAATTAATAATCAAATTCACATCTCTATTATTAATTTGTATGAATATTCATTTCTCATTATCTCAGCAAAATGTGATTCTGTGGATTTTTATTGCGGGATCCCCCGTTTTTAAATGCTTTCGAATAATATGACCCAACGACACAAAAGAAGATAAGATTATTATATGCTTATGAGAATAATTGTACGTAGAAGTTTAAATATTTACGTATATATAACATTTATTTCCAAATATGTATGTATGTGCGTCAGCAGATAAGTGCACCGCTCAACAATTTCTATCAATTTTCAATTATATTCTTATGAACGAATGCAGCGTGTACAGCAAAGTCTTTAAGTAAATAAATATTTGAGAAAAAATGAAATGCATGATTTATACATCAGCTCAAATTAAATCATATGTGAGCAGTTCTGCCGTAGAACTATGCAAAATGTAAGATAATAAATATAAAGCTATTCAAACTGCATTGTTAAATTATATTTTCAAAGGAAACATTCCATTTTGATTCCCCTAATATTAATACATATTATAATATAAGATGTAAAACGTTTAATTAGCTTTTAGCTTTAATCAACGCTTTAAAACACTTAAAAAAACAAAATATAAAATGCTGAATCTTCTCGATATATATATCATAATAGTAAGATGAACGGGCAGACAAACGGAATCATGATTATATATTCTTTATGGGGGAATTTCTTTTTAAATGCATTTAGAAAATTAAATGCATAGAAAATAGATTTAGTTAGGCTTTGTGCACAACGATTTTCTCTATAAATTTGTCCGGTTCACCCGACAGTAGGCGGTACCACCGCATATTAAGAGAGCCGAGAGTCCTCGAATATATTTTCATAATATCTGTACATATGTACATACGAGTATATACTATATACTTGGTTCGGTTAAAAATAAAAAAAATATAATGTTATTGATAATAATAAAGTATGATTGACAATTGAAAAAAATCTTTTAAATTGACTATAAATTGCTAAAAACAATTGACATGCATGTGTGTAAAAGTGAATGAGAATCCGTTTTGCTAATCAAAAGCTCTCGTGTCAAGTGGAAACACGTGTAATGCAACGTAACGTAAAGTCATACGTGTAAACGCAATGCAGGGCATTCCAGTGCGCGTGTGTGTTTGTGTGTGGGTGCTTGTAATCGCCTTTTCGCTGCTTGTCATTGCATTTGCACACACGCACACTAACACACACGCGCATGCAAAGCACATTTAATCAGGCGTCTCCTCCCCTTCTGCCACGCACAACCCACTGTTCCCGTTGTACTGACTACCAATTCTTCACTTACGTTCCCTGAATACCTGAATGCGTGTGAAGAGTGGGGCATCATCATTACAGTCTCATCGTCATCTTCATTTTGCTAAAACATTTATCTGCGCGCGTGGGTGTGTATGTGTGTGTGTGCGTGTGTGTGCGTGTGTGAGTGTGTGTGAGTGTGCGTAAGCGTGTGATGAGCAAAAAATATTTAATGTCACAAACTTTTGATGCGCTCTAATTTATATACAAACAGTTAAGTCAGTCTGGCCCGTCTGGCTGTTAGCCAAAAACAGTCGCAAAAGTCTGGCAACTCTGTGGGCTTAGAATGTAGCACCACCTGAATTTGGAGAGTTCCAAGTAGGTCGGTCTACGCCGCGGCGCGACGGTGCCTCGTTAATGTAAATATGTTTTACGCTTGATGGCAAATTGCGCGACTTGCCCTGCCCTTGCCACGCCCATGCACTTGACTTTTGTATGATGATGGGCGTTGGTACCGTTAATATTTTATATGTCAACGCAAGAGACAACCTAACCATACCATACCATAACTTAACCCCCTCCCTTGCACACATACACAATCAACTCCTCGCCCTATTCTTTTTTTTTTTTTGTTCACAAGCATGGCCTTAAATCGTTTGCATTTAAAAAATTTGATTATGTTAAATTCTCGTGCGGGGAAATTAAATTTGTACACAGATTCACAATTTTTCGTGCCTGATTGTTGTTGCTGCTGCTGCTGTCTCTTATTTTCATTTTTTATGACGGCTTTTCCGCATTTTCGGCATCAAGTTGAAGGCAGCGGAAAAAAAAATAAAAGTAAACCAAAAAAAAAAAAAACACAAGACGAAAGAAGTCAACAACATGCGCCTGACACTTTTTTTTGTCAGCCAGTTAAATTTGGATACATCAGCTTCAGTTAAAACATAACCAGAACCTAACAATATTTTTGACAATATCATAATAGTTAATAACGTATAAATCTTTAGTTTTCTATATATTATAAGTTTAATCAAATTAAGTAAATCTAGTAAAAATCCATTGTTAATGTTTATTGAATTAATTTAAGATTTTTTTGTTAATAGATTCTTTCTTTGGGGGCGTTATGTGGTGGTCTTGATCTGTTCAATAGATGTGGATAAAATTGCATTTTTAAAGTAAATCAGATATATGTATATGTAAATATTTCTTATTGTTGAATTTGCAAATATTATTCTTTTATTTTGTGTATATTTATTATTGTAAACATTAAATATACAATATACTTGATCAGCACCCATAACTGTGTATAAACTCACAAATTATCCTACTTTGATAAATATATTGATTGTGATCTTTTTGCATCCAAAACATCAATTTATGTAATAAATTTACATTTCTTGGATGGCGTTACCTATCCTCAAATAATTTTTTAGCTTTCTGGATGATTTTTTTGTTTCCGAAAACACATCGATTTTTAATCATTTTTAAAATTGTAGAGTATTTAAATAGGGCTGCTTTATTATATATTTGATTTGCAGTGTGTGTTAAGCGACTTAAAACAGCTTAAACGCTCTGCTGGTACCCAAAAAAACGATGATGATGATGATGATGGTAGCTGGAACTGAGGTTGGCAAGCAACAAGAAACAATAAACAAGGGACAAGGACATCACATTCCGAAGCATCGGTATTCGGTGACGCGGCATATTTACGCTTTAAAGGACAACGGTTGGCAAATGTTAGCGATTTATGCATAATTTATGCAAAAAGTGACACAACAACAATTTGACATTAATCAGTATGCTTTATTGACTTGAAGTTTCAAGCTCGCCATTGGACAGACCAACCGCACATAAAAACGTGTAAAAGAGATAGAAGAAGATGGTTAAAAAAAAGTGAAAGTGAGAGTGCGAGAGAGAGAGAGAGAGAGCGAGATACAGAGGTTGACAGCCAGTGTTGTGCATTGCGCTTTTTTAAATTGTTTCCAGCTAAATTTAAAAGGAACATTTGATAATTATAAAATATATATAAAATTATGATTTTTCTAGCTTATTACATTCGGGTATTAAACATATAATATAGAAATATATATATTCTTTATCTAAATCAAATTTTAAAAAGAAATCATACACATATAGAATTAATTTTTGCTTTTAATAACATGGCATTCCTAATGAAGAACAATTCAATACAAAGTTAATATATGCCATAAATATATACTTTTTGATTTTATGCCCTTGTAATTCATGAGGTCACTCTTGGCAACTTCACATTTGCAACATCTATATTAAATATCTATTAATTTTCTTTGGGGAATTTTTAGCAATAATTTTAGCTTCTTCCCCATCAGTTGACAACACTGTTGGGAAGCTGACGTAAAACGAATACTCATGTCATTTGTGTTGCCTTCGAACCCGACATTCCCATAACTTAATCAAGAAATTCTTTATGCTACTATCCCGTTCTCCCTTCACTCTCACTCTCTTTCTGTCGCCGTGTTTGTCCCTCTGTCAATTCCTTTATCATGCACTGTCTCCTCCTTTGTGTCCTTGCCACCATCAGCACATCACATCAATGGCGTTAATGGCCGTCGTTCCCATTGTGGCTTCGTGCCTATTGTTTTTCATAATGAAAGTAACTTTGACATTCTGCTGCCTCTTTGCGGCTGGCATTTTATTTTTTTTATTCCTGTGCTACCAAAGAGGAATTTTAATAAATTCCCATAAATGCTGGCTATCTACGAGTTAAGTATTTTGTTCTGATGGTTTAATTTCGTTCCTTTGGGTATTACTACAAAAGGTATTGGTTGCTGTGCTTGGTTGTAGCTTTAATTTATTAAGTCACACTTTACTGACATCTGCCTCACATGCGACGGTCACTCTAATTTAAGTATCGATAACAATTACAAATAGTATAATGTTGAGAGTGCTCTACTGGAAGATTTTCTGTGCTCAAATCATAAAAAAGCGGAAGAGAGAAAGGCTTAATATAGATGCAACATTTATATTAAAGAATAAATATTTCTAGACTGTCTTTACTATTTATTTTGGGCGTAAATTAACCTCCAAATGCACTAAATTATTATATATTTAGCAGGAGTGGTTGCCGTAGTACCTTGAAATAGTAAGTTTAATAAAAATTAACATTTATGGTATTCGCAAACTTAAACTTATTTATATTGTGTATTATTTATATTTTAATTGAAATCGAACACGCGAATGCAATATTAATTTTAATATTTATTATATCGGTTTTGTTTTGAAAATATCGAAAACTACAAAAAATTTTAATAAATATAACTAAATATTATTAACCTATGATGCTTATTAAGAAGAAATTGTAAAAAGGTAGCCATACCTTATAGGATCAAAGTTGCCTTTATTATACACTCTTATCAATTTTATATACTGGATAGAGATATACAGAATAAGGTCGAAATACAAAATATGGTGCACTACGTTGCGTCCTATATCCGCCCGGGGTGGTGAACGACTGTCACCTGTTGGTGAGCGTTGATCCGCACCATATAGCGTTGGCCCGCTGTGATCATTCTGAAACGGCGGTTTAGGTGTACCGCCTTTGCAAGTTGCCGCTGCACTTCGGCAATCGCTTCCCGGGGAAGTTGGGTGCCAGTCGGAAAAACCCGCCATCCATCTGGGCTTAGTATCCCGTCGTGTCCCGTTGAAGTCTCGGTCGAGCTGGGTTGTGAGTCATGATCGTCTGGTGCGACGCTACTGGTAGCGGTTGCCGCGAACTTAGGGTTGCTTGGGGACATAGAGGACATTTCCTGGCTTAGCTTGATATTTGGCTTATGCGTGGCGTAACTTTCCCCTTAATTCGGCGGTGGCTGCGCTACTGGAAGTGGGTGCCCTTTAAAAAGAAAAAAATCTGTAAAAGTTGCTCACTAACTGTCCGCCCATTGCTGCAATCTCAGTTAGTATGTAAATTAGGCCGGGTCAATTTGTATGGGTCAAAATTATCGTGTGATTAACACGATTAGTCCACCAGAATCGGAATCTACGATAAATTCTAAGAAAATTTCACCATTAAACTGTGGTATATATAATCAATTCCTAGACCCCGCTCAGAAGCATAAAGATTTCGGGTTGACATGTTTTATGATATTTAAAGTTTTAAAAAAAAAAACACATTTTCCTATCATGTTGGGCCTAATTCTGATTCATCTCTATACAACAAATTTTATAAATATTTTTTTATTTAAATTAAGCAAACATTTTTATTTTAATTTGACGAAATAAGCTAATTGATTGCTGTAAGAGGGCTACATACGTTAACAGTACTGTATACGTTAACATAACGTAACGTAACGTAACAATTCGTCGTAGATTCTGGATGACGATTTTTGCGAAAAAAAAAAGTTGAACCGCCCTAATGTACATATGTACGTACGTATGTCTGTATATGTGTATGTATGTAGTTTGGCATATTTATTTAATACAGAGGCTCGTCTTATTACGAGTAGTATGAACCGTAGATTTCATTTAATTTTGAATGGAAATGGCTAAAGATTAGAATACATTGCCGACTTACCAAGTTGCCTTGAACACTTTGCGTAAACGCTGCACTGGGTTGGTTTTTTTTTATTTTATGTATGTATGTATGTCTGTATGCTCCACTTTTTACTAGTGCTCGTTAAACGAAGTGAGGCCACGATGTCTCACGACTGCTCTGTTTGTACAACTCCCTCTAGCCAGCGACCAAATTATGACGCAGTTTGTGTCGCTGTCGGCGTCGATCGCCAATTCTCTTTTTGATCGGCAACAGGCGTCGGCGTCCTACTGGCGCCCGACTCGAGCTCGTGCGTTTTGGCAGCAAATGCCGTTACTCTTTCGCTTGCGCTGTTGCTGTTCCAGTTTCTATTTCTCGTTCGCCGTCACCGTTAATCCTTGTCTTGTGTAATTGTGTTGTGTGTTTTTTCTTTCGTTTGTATTGCTTATGCAATATACAAGAATTTACAAGAACAATTTCGCACATTTCGTTTTCCATCTTCATTCTTTGGCTATGCCGTCGAGTTTAGCAACAACACTTTTATATGCTTTGATTTTGCTATTGTATTCTCAATATGAGTGCAGTTGAAAAATTTAGTATTGATTTTAGGCTGGCAGCGAAATGCTTAACATAGCGGAAAATAACATATCGAATATGTACATTTATTTTTTTTTCAGTGTGCAAAACGAAGTAAAAAGAAGCTGGTCATTCTATGTATTTGTGTATTGTGGACTGCTCTGCCGTAAGCAACGTTGGGGCACCTTTGCTTTACAGAGAATAGGTTATGTCACGTCAGTTATTTGTGACGTAACACGTAAGCTCAACATTTGTGCGCATAAGACTCAGATGTATGGAAATCAGGGATTATTTTTGAAAAATCGGCAAACTTAATATATGTTGCCAAATTTATATTTTGTGTGAAAAAGTATTTTAATTTTTAATAAAAAAGTGCAACATAAAGTGGCCCTATTTTAATGTTATTCAGCTTGTAAACTAGTGAATTTGGTTTACAATTACTACTAGTTTATTCTATAGAGCGTGTACTGTATGTATTAAATTAACGTTCAAGTCGTTGACACAAAGTACACGTAGCGCTGACCAAATAATTAATAAAAATAATAATATGATATAAAGGCGCTGAATGTGCATGCAATGTGTGGGGGCAATTAATAAACGAAAAAAAATAAAAATATTTCTTCATGGGCCAAGTCAGAGTGGGGTACACCTTCAGCCCCATCGAATGCTCGATCAATTGGTTGACGCGTTTTAGTTGCGATTTTGTTGGCCAAGCGAACGGATCTATTTACGGAATCGGTATTGGAATCAACAGCGGCAAAGGCAACGGCAACGGCAACGACAACGGATTTGGAAAACGTGCCTAAGCTGAGCTGCCTATAAAGCACCACATTAAAGCCAAAAACCCAGCTGGGACAACAAAAAAATTCCACAATCGCAGCGATGCACCTGTATGTGGCAATGTGCGTCTGTGGCACGCTGCTAGCGCTGCTGCTTGCTTGGCAGCAGCGAAAATGTTGGCGCCTCATCTGGCATTTAAATGGTTGGCGTGGTGTGGCCCAACAGCCATTGCTCTGGTTTCTGCTCTGCATCAATTTGCATCCAAACAGTTGAGTTGAAACTCTTAATGTAATCTAAATCCCACAATCATTCACTGTCTTCATTTCCTAATAGGTATTCTGGAGAAGGTGACCCGGCTGCGTGTGCTCTTCAAGCGTCCATTGGCCATACTAATCGGCACACGTGCCTTACTCTATATAGATGATCCTGCGGGTATGGAGTGCATATTGAATGCGCCGGAGTGCCTGGACAAGACCTTCATGCAGGAGGGTTTCTTTGCGAGACGCGGACTGTTGCATGCGCGTGGTAAGTTTTTGGTATTGGAATCTCCACTGTAGCAGAGCTTAATTGATCTTTGTTTGCAGGTCAAAAGTGGAAACTGCGACGCAAACAGCTTAATCCAGCCTTTAATCACAATATTGTGATTAGTTTCTTTGATGTCTTCAATGCGGTGGGTAATCAGCTGATGGAACAATTTGCCACACAAACGCATCTGCATGGCGAGGCAGTTAAATTCAAGGATGCCGAGGATATGCTAAGTCGTGCCGTTCTAGAAGTATCCTGCCGTGAGTAGCACACATAGTAATCATCAAAAAATATTTTATTTTTTTTTTAGTAAAGCAAAAACTCAAACCGCCGATTCCACGCCCATCGCGGCCCAACACGTTTATTCAGTTTCCATGCGGCTCACGTACGCGGAACCCAACGGCAGACAAAGCAACAAAAACGTTATACTAGATAGAGAAATAGAGAATTAGAGAATTAGAGAGTTGGGAGAGTCGAAACGTCAGTGGACCTGACCTCACACTCTGAATCATAACAATTGTAGGGGGCAGAGAGTACCAAACGTTAACTTGATTTGTGTGTCGAAAAACCAATCAATTGCGCCTCATTTGGAACTGAATACCCTGTAAATTCTATAAGGCATAGGTATTGATGATACAATTTTTAAATCAATCAATTTGACATGCTAGAAGCTCTTAATATCTGCATATACTTAACTGCTATAGTACAATTTTAGTCAAAAATAGGCTTGTTTTATAAATAAGTATAATGAATTAATTTATTTAGATATTATAGATATTTTGGTCAATACTCTATCTCTATTTTTGTTGGGAACATAGACAATTAATTCTTGGCTTGAATTCTAACTTGAAATAGGAGAGAACCAACAAGATGATAGGCCTGATTTTATTAAGTTTAGATTAATTTAGTTATGTCCAAAACTTATCTCAGAAAAATTGTTCAAAACTCAATTTTTTAATAGAAAAATTTATTGTTTTCAAAGTATATTTTATTTGGTATTTAGTATTCAGATTATATTAAATATTAAATGATTTGATTTAATCGCTAAACATGTGATTTAAATCCAGCAATCATAGATAAATATAAAGTGAATTTAATTCGTCAAATTCTGATATGAAAAATGTAAACTTTCATGGAAAATTCACTTTCACAAAATGTTGACGAAAGTGAAAAACAAAACTGGCATAATATTTCGCAATTAATAATTTGAACAAATGTTCTAAAGTGCTTTATTTTAAATATCCACGTTTACTGCATGAACTTTCAACAATGATAGAATTGTTGTTTTGTGATTATCACATAATTTAAAACCAAAACATTCTCTATATTTTATTTTATTAAGCTGACTTAAAGCTACATATAACATGCCATCAGAGCATGTAGTTTTCAATTAAATCATTAATTTTTGGCACTTCGTCTTAATTTGAATTAGATGCACATACATCTTGTGTGCTTAAGGTTATTAAATGTCTACAATATTTGTTGAAATTTAATTATATAGCCTTGAAAATTTTGCTTGGTTAAAATTGTGGTTAACAGTGGTTTGGGTGGCGCCAAAAATATAAACCAGCTCATCTGGCTCGGAGGCTGTCTTTTAAGGCAATTTGCGGGCGCTGTGAGGCGAGGGTAATTCAAGTACACTGAAAAAAATAATCATTCTAAAAGTATCGATATTATGACAATTTGTCTATGGCAGTTTTTTATGTATGTATAAAAATAAAGACCAATGTGCTGTTTTGATCTTCAATTGATTTTTGTTTAGAAACATTTTGTTTTTCAAATAAAATTTTTCTATTTTGCCTTAAAACCTTACGTTAATATTTTATAAATATTTGTTGTTTATATAATGCACGATTTGTGCCTTTGTTTTAATAGCATTTTATTTGTTACGCACGTATTTAATTTAAAAATTCAAAATTTATTGAATTCTTTGAGTATATAAAAATGTAAAGTATTTTTAAAACTTAAAATTAACATTAACATAAAAGTAAAAAACCTTATTATTATAATACATATAATTCAATCAAATAGTTCTTTAAACAAAAACTTAAATTGTAAAATTTGTTCTTTATTTTGGAATGTAATTTTTGTTCAGTGTATGATATATGCATGTTGTAAGGAATTAAGTTAAGTTAATTTTTGAATGTCTCTCTCTCTCTCTCTCTCTCTCTCTCTCTGTCCTTCTCATACATGTTGCCATCTCTATCAGTTGCATATGCAACCTTTCACTCTATTACCCAATGCCCCCCCTGGCGCTCTTTTGGCGTTTAGCTTAATGCCTCGTTACCTTTCATTGCAGTGACAATAATGGGAACCCCAACGAATTTCACGCAAGCGGATGACGCCCATATTGCCACCACCTACAAGCGGTGAGTATTGCGATTTGGTGGCTCAAAGGGATGCCTTCTAATATGTGTGTGTGTGTTTTAGCCTCCTAGAAATTTCGGCGATTAAAATTGTTAAGCCCTGGCTGCAAATCGATTTGCTGCATCGCCTATTGGCACCTCAACTATACGCCGAAGCCGTGGCATGCAACCAGCTGCTGGTTGATTTTGTGGCACAAATTGTTCAGCGCAAGCATCGCAACTGGCAGCTACGCAATACAATTGACGATGATGACGATAATTCCTGGCAGCGTCGCATATTTATCGAACAAATGTTTCAACTGGCGGCAAATGGTGAATTAACGCTTCAGAATATCGAGGATGAGGCACAATCTATGGTGTTGGTGGTAAGTGGCCAAATTATTAACTATTAAAAGTTAATCAATGTGAAAGTACAATATGTTCAGGTATATTTACATAGTTAAATTATTATAATTATCACAAGATTTTTGCCACATTTTCGTATGAGTAGCATTCGAAAAAAACGTTTTACATTATTTATTTATATTTGGTTAAAAAACATTTAAAAATTGCCTGCAGAGTGCCAGTGAAAATTTCAATTCAATTCAATTTATTTCAATTGTTAGTGAAAATAAAATAAAATATACTTCTTTTAATTTTTGGAAAATCGAGGAGGAATCACCAAATTTTCTTTTTTTTCTTTTTTTTTTTTATAAATTTTTATACCGATTTACAGAGCAAATTTAAAAGCTATTATTTTTTATTTTACACACGCTTATTTCTTAGGATTTCCTATTATAAAATTTGCAGGATAATCTACTTTCCATATAAACAGCAACAGCACAGAAATTTATTCAGATTATCTAGATTAAAGATCATAGTGAAACTCAGAATTGATTAGTTTGGTTGATATATTTCTTTTTTATTTTTAATATATTTATTTGTTGTCCGGAAGACTTAGCATTTATGACTAAAATAGGGCAGTTAACTTAATTAAATTTCTAAGCCACGCTTAATCTATTAATATACTAGATTAAGCTAAATTCAGATATCTGTACAAATACAAATGTTATTTACAGAAAACACTTTTTAAAAAGAAACAAAGGCTGATTCTAACATTTGTACTGTCTGCAAGAACGAGAAACATATAAAATAGAAAGCATACGAAGCATAGATCATGAATATATATATTTCTTATGTGGTCTGAGACGTCTGTATTTATGAGTTACACAGTTTATGACAAACTTATAATATCTTTTTTTAAGTGTATAAAATTATAGACAATTCCGTTTTGCATTGACCAATTAACCTGCCTGCGTATCATCTTAATCTTTTTTTTAATCGTTTGTCTTTAATTTTAATTGCATGCCACAGTCTTTTGAGACGGTCTCCAATAGCATAATGATTGCTCTGCTTTGTCTGGCCACCCACAAAGGCGATTGCCAGGAGCGTCTGCGCTCGGAAATTGCCACCGTGTTGCCGCATGGCAACGATGCCAGCTACGTGGGCGTGGAGCAGCTGCAGAAACTGCGTTATTTGGATGCATTTGTCAATGAGGCACTGCGTCTGCTGGCCACGGTGCCAATGAATTTGCGACATGTGAGTCGGGATTTTCAGTTGGCAGGACGTGAGGCGATTGTGCCACAAAACACGATTATTGTGCTTGACACATTCAACATGCAACGCGATGCAACCTGGTGGGGCAACAATGCCAAAGAGTTTGAGCCGCAGCGTTTTCTATACCAACAGGAGCAGGATCAGGAGCAGGAACAGCAGCAGCAGGATGAACAACCAGCCGCTGGAGCAGGAGACACGGAGCAAACCAAGCAGCATTCACAGCGTCGACACTCCTACAGCTTCTTGCCCTTCTCAAAGGGACTGCGTACCTGTATTGGCAAGTGGTTTAAATAATTATTTAATTAAATTGTTTTAATTAATTAATTACTCATTACAGGTCGTCGCTATAGCTTCTTCATCATGAAGGTTTTTCTGGTCAAACTCATATCCAACTTTGAGTTCCACAGCGATCTGCAACTGGAACAGCTGCAATTTGTGGAGGGCATCTCGCTCAAGTTTCGCAACGCCGATGAGATACTCTTTCAGATACAGCCAATTAAGAAAACATAATTAATTATTTTACATAACGTACTATTGTTTTATACATAGATTTTAAGTTTTAAGCATACTTATATACATATATGAGTATTCTGTATATTTTCCATTTTTTTTCACTACTTGTATAATCAGTAAAGTAACTAAACTTATGCGATTACATATATTACATTGTTATAATATTAAAAAACAATATTTATACTCTTGCTTTAATAAGTAAAGAAGGCATTTCTGAACAAGTATATAAAGAAATCCAAACTTTTCTTATTTAATGCTCTAAATACGATTGTATAAAAAATTATAAAAATATAAAAATTCTAGTTAAATGCAGGAGATCCTCTAATTTAATTCAATATTGACACCTTTTTCTTATATTTTTACAATTATTCGAAATTCGTTCTAAATTGCAAATATAAATAGCTGTAATAAGTAAAAGTTGTTTTTGTTAGTTTTTTATAGTAATATATTTATCAAGCTTCTTAAACATGCAAATATATTTTCGTTATTTTAAATTTAATCAAATTTAGACTTTCATGACAAAATTTGAATTCCCATTTTGTGTCTTTATTCTTCTATATGTATCTAAGAACGTTTGTTTATTTTTTTTTGTGTTTTTTATATTACATTTTGTACTAAGAGGGTTTATTAAATAAATGCTTTATTTAGTACAGTCCAAATCTATAAATATTCATAATTGTTAAATATATAATTCCTAAGAAATTTGTTTGGAACTTTTTTTGCTCTTATATGGTCTTAAGGCTATCTTAAATAAAACAAATAAATAAATATATGTATATAAAAATACGTGTTTTTTATTTCAATGCAGTCCATATTTGTTTAACGTCAGTTAACTGAATTATATTTGCACAGCTAAAAAATACAAAAGCTTCCAAACTGATTTGTTTTCTTAAGATACTTATATAATTTATAATTTGACAATTCTGCGGACAATGATTCATTTGTGATATGAATGCCATGTTAGATAGAGTTAAGTTGAGCTAGTATGCTTATACCCCTCTGCAAGGATATTAAATCTGCGGTGAAGCAAAAAAAAATGCTTTACAACATTTGTTGTTTTTTTCGTCTTTGTTCTCAATTTAAAATAAAATAAATTTTGTATATAAATGACAATAAGTTGAATAAACATTTTTTTAATAAGGCGCGCTTATTATAGGCCTCTTGACTATGCAGTGCGCGTTTTTGGCCTGACACTTCAATTTTCTAATAGTTAATTAACTATTAGAATATATTTCTGCCTTTCGAATGCGATCTACATATTTCTTGCCTGACCTGATGCAGTTCATCATCCGGATCCATTGCGACTCGGTAGCTTCATATTTTCATGCATCAGGCTCATCAAAATTTCTGGTTTCTGATTACAAAAGATTTATTCTAGTTTGTTTACTGACGCTAAAACTGAATAAATAAAGCACTAGGGAAATTAATTGAAAAAATTTCCCAACTATTTGAAATGGTGTGCTTTTACGCAGAGCTTTTAAGCATAGTTCAGACTTGAACCAATTTGAAGCTTTTTAAGTTCGCAAAGCTTTTGATAGAAAAAAGCTCTGTGCAAGTTTCCTTTAAACTTTTGATGATTTTTTTAAATTTTCTTAAGTATTTATGATAATAAATAAATTGTATGTTAAAAATAGTTAAAGTTTTATTGAAGAAAATTTTAAATTGGTGCGTATACTAATGCTACCAGTCAAGTGGACATATTATAACGAAGGAATTTGATGTTGCTCAAGCTACAAATAATTAATTTAAAACTCTATATTTTAAGAAAAATGATAATACAATATTATAAATATATATATGTGACGCTGTGTGTATAATATGTATATCAATTGTCGTATAGATGTTTTTTTTATGTGTAGCGGCCAAAACAAACAACTAAATGTAACTTTGAACTTAGTTTTAAAAATACTGTACTTTCCCCATATAATTTTTTTTGTAAGATTACCAACACTTATATATAAGACCAGCTAATTCTGGGACTGCCCTCGCATATTTGCCATATCGAATTTAATTTGATAATTATATGAATAACTTGAGCATAGAAAATGATACACCAATAACCATTTATTTAACCAAAACCTATAATAGTTCAATATAGTTTTTTAATAAAATTAGTTTCAGTTCAGAATTAGTAATATTAAATGAAACTTGAATGAATATTCAGTCTTAACTACTTATATGTACTTCAGGTACTTCGGTTTAATAAGATTCGAAAGAAAAGTTAAAGACAATGTCCATAAGGAAAAAAATAAACTTTTAAGATAATAAATAGACGAGATTCAAGATAAATAAGCGAACTAATTATAGCTGCAATTATATAAAGCACATTTTTTCTGTGAATTGAAAAACTTTTAAAGTAAACATTTATCGATGTACAATACATTCCAAACATATTCGTCAACTATATTATAATATAAATATTTTAACAACAATCGAAGACATTCAATTATGTTTGCTGAAACGCTTTCATAAAATGCAAGTAAAACCCAATAATTGGCATAACGATTACAGTAACCATAACAACGAACTTTCCCAAAAAAAAGTTGAGGGTATCACGCTCCACTTTCTTCTCGAGTTGCTTTCTTTAATGCCGAGCGACAAATGTTGAGCAATTACCGTGTGCACGCGTCTGGGACATTGCTGTATGATAATATGCCACAACTGTCAACAATATTTCCGGTGCAAGGCGCCACTTCCATGTCCTTTCTACCTCATCCCTTTTTAATATGGGTGTGTGTGTGTTGTCAAGCAGCGCAACAACTGTGTGTGCGTTTGGCCTTGACAGCAGTGTGTGTGTGTGTGTAAGTGTGTATATATGAGACTCTCACCTCGGGCACATATCATTGTCAGTGCACGCCCGTGACTGAACTTCAGTTCGCTTGACTTGTCTAAAGACTCCTAGGTCCAACTGTCGGCTTCGTCTTAGCAACTAAACGACAGTTACAGCAAAAGCAACAGGAATAGCATCAGCATCATTATAAACTAGAAATACACTGTGATAAATATGCGACTGTTAAAATGTCTTTTGAAATAATTAAATACTTGCATATTAAATATAGATTGGCACACACATGGCAAGCAGTGCACTACTTCATCCGCAAGCAGTTTGGATAAAAATCGTCACTTTAAACGAATTCTAAATTCTGACAAGGCATTTCTATAGAATAAAGTAATATATAATAAGATTTAAGAGTTTTGAATGCTGACACAGTTCAGTATATATATATAAAACTGTTCAACCTGACTGACTGATTGGCGACTCACGTGCAGGCCACACAGTAGAAGCTATAAGCCTGCAATTTTTACTGTAGCTTTCTAATATATCGTAGGTTGGCACTCTGAAAAATCTTTATCAGAAATATATTAGAAAATGGTTGAAAAGTGCATTTTAAATCATTCAAGTGGCGCAGTAAGTTACAATAATAGTGACATTAAAATATATGATTATTTTGTTTTTTTCTCTTACTTTGTTTTATTTTATTTTTTGAGCCGGAGCGGGTCGTAGCAACGCGCGCCGGTATGAGCTAGCGCATCATAACTATGTTAAAACATTTTTGATTTGTTAAATATTTCAATCAAATTTAAATCGATACCATTTGATAAATTTTAGCAAAATCTAACTGCTATAACTTAAAAAATAAATCGGTTGATTAATGTGTTGTATAAACAATTTTTGTTTTTGGTTTTTTTCAAAATTTCTTAAACAAACCAATTATCCAATTCTTAGGTGTATTTTTTTTTTAACTTAACAAATTTATTTAGAACTGATTAACTACTTAAGTCATATAGTTGCCATGTCAATGATTGGCTTAAAAGTTAATGTTTATATTAAAAACTTTATTTTTGTATCTTAATATAATTTTGGTTAATTTAATAAAATATTTTGGTTAATTTTTAATGGGTATAAGCTGCATAACATTTGGTTATTATTTTATTTTAAATTTCTGATACACTCAGTTTTTTTTTTTAAAGATGAAGTTTTGATATTTCATTTTCATTTCTTCAAGTGTAATGCTCTAGGTATGCGTGTGTGTGTGTGTTGTGCACCATCAACTTAGTCATTAGGTGATGGGGCAGGTGGGCTGATGCCACGCCCAGTGGCTGGCGGTACGTCTGCTTTAGTGTTGATGTTGTTGTTGGCATTAACTTGACACTTTCCCCATTTGCCGTGTGGCTTGCCTCGAGTATCACAGAGAGGGAGAAAGCAGCTCAAGAGTGTCTCTCTAAGTGTATGTGTGTGTGTGTGTGTGTGTGTATTTGCAACTTGTGTGTGCAAAAATGTATAACTGTAAAAGGCACTCGAAACACATTCGCATGGAAATTTGCCTGCATTTTTGCTTTGATTAATGTGCCGGGTAAAATCGCTCGTAATAAAATATGTGAAGCGTCCTGTCTGCCAGTCTTTAAAACAGAAAATTTGAAATTTGAGAATCGTTTAAGGCGCCACTTAATTATTTACCAAAAATTTCAATTGTCTGTGGTTGCTGCTATTTCTATTTACCATCTACCATGCCACACACACACCCAAATGTTGCTGCCACAAAAGCAATTTGTTTCCATTTCCATTGCCATTTCCACAATCATTTTCCCATTCCTTGTCCGGTATCAATTAGATAATGTGCTGATATATGCCACATTTGTTTATCTGTTAAAACAAAACTTAAAGTGTCTTATAGAAAATAAAAAAAAAAAAAATAAAATAAAAAAAAAAAAAAAAAAAAAAAAAAAGAAAATAAAAATATAGAAAATAATATTTTATAATTATTTATATTATACATAAGCTAAAATATAGTTAAATATATATAGTTTTTGTTAGACAGCCACATAAATCTCATCGCTAAATGTCAAATTAGAATAACTTACAAAGATAGCTTTTAAAACTAATTTGTATATCTTTAATCTATTAGAAATAAGTAAGAGTAAGAGTATATTAATTATGCTATATTCATAAGTCATGAAAATTTTTTTCTAAGCAAAAACCAATTTGTTGATATCAAAGAAATCTCTAGGCGATGAATCTCTACAATTTTTCTAAAGATTTGAGTAAATACATTTATCTTGAATGTTGTAAAAATTAAAGGAATTTGAAAAATTGAAACAGTAATAATTTTCCAAGTTATCTAATATTATTTAACGTTTTATTTCTTTAAATTAAGCATTTTGCATTTTATAAAAATTTTCAATTTATTTAAAAAAAGTGCGATATTTTCATGTTATTGTGACATAATTATTTAATAATTAATTTACGTTTCATATTTGAGCTAAAAAAATATTTACATTTTATTCATATTTTTCGTGCTCAAAAAAGTGCGTAGAAATTGTTCAGAATATTTGTTAAACTATTATATATACATATGTAAAAATCTCTTTTATTTTGCAAGATTTCTTAAAAAACTAATCTCATTATTAATTTTATAAAAATGATGCCATAGGATAACTTTAATAGTTAACATAGATAATATCGGCTTAGAAATTAACATTTTGTCTGAAAAATGTTTCTGATCGGCATACTGAAGATAAATATTATTTCTTGACTTATTTCAGCACACACAAAATTAAAAAATAAAACGAAAAGTAGAAGAACAATTTTTAATAAATAATAAACATTTATTAAAAATGAAACACAGCGGACTTATTAAAACAATTACAAAATATATAAACGACTTTTTTTTTTTGTTTGTTACATTTATTCTTTTTACTTTGTACTGGAATCAAGATTTTTGATTCCTTTTAAAACAAGAAACAACTTTTAGTTAATAAAAAAAAGTCAGATTTGTGAGGATATTTTAACGTAGGTTAGTTTTTATTACGCAAAATATATTTGGCATGATCTAATGAAATGCAGAAACTATATTCCGAATTCTGATATTTTATTGTATTCAGAACTGGAACTGTATTTGCTAGATCTTATTGTAAGGTAAAATTTAAGTAAATCTTCTATAGAATAATTATAAAACTGCAATGAGAGCAGCAAAGCGATTGATAATAGAGCAAACTGTTTAATAGAGCAAACTTAAATAATAAACTTAGTAAGTATTAGATAAATGTTTAGTTTGATAAACTTTTGAAAAACAGATTTCAACATTAATCGCCTCAGTGACTTCAATCAGCTTTGTCGCCATTGGGGAAGGCTTAGAGCAGGACATACTCATCGCATGGACAATTTTTTTGAAACCAGAAATCGAGCATCCCGTTCGCTCAACTACACCCCGACCCCGTCGCACTTGGCACGCACCATCCAAAGGACTCGGTGAAGTGACCTAAGTAGTGGCCATGGCTTTCATGGCCCAAAATGCAAAATGCAAAATGCAAATCGTGCTGAATTGCATTTTTCGTTAGCATCAGCGAGCAAATTCAAACTGCACAATTTTTATAGGCAGCCGCTTGAATAGTTGCAACATCCCGTAATCTCCTCCTCCAGCTTCTATTATTGTTGTTGTTGCTGCTACTGAACGAGGCGTTGATAAATGTGGCAGACGCCAACGCCATGGCCAGTTACCCTGGAGCAGCAAAGGGACAGTGTCACAGCCACTGCTGCCACTGCCACTGCCACTGCTGCTGTTAAGTGTTGCAAATCCACTGAGCGGCATAAAATGTTGCATCATTCGGCGTGAAAATGTTGGGCTGCAGCTAATAGAGTACAAAAACCTCCGCAGGCTTCAGGGGCTGCCCAGTTCGCTGATGATGACCATTTTTGGTCATCCGTTTTTGGAGCCTCAATTTTACAGCTTTTGTTCATATTGTATTTTGAATACCCTTTTATGCCCAGGGTAATCTAATTTTAGAAAAAGCATATAGGGTATAGACTACGGTGTTTGGCTGAACATTTAATAAAAGTAGTTAAAGTGAAATGTTGTAGATTAAAAAGATATTGCAAATTAGTCGAAAACTAAGTCTTTGTATAAGCAAATTTTTTTTAGTTTTTTTTTCAATATATTTTGTTTAATTTTGACATATTTTATGCTCTGTTCAAATATTTTTTTTAGCAGATATTAAAAATAGTTTAATAGAAATGTTGCAACTACATATTTAAATGAAATAGATGTGGCGGATTATTTGAAAATGAAGTCTTTTTTTTTAAATTGTTTTTAAAGATATTTTATTTAATTTTGAGATAATTTTATGCTCTATACAATTTTTTGACCATTTATTTAAAGGAATTTAAGAGCAATGCTGAAGCAACATATTTAGATTAAAAATATATGGCAGATTAGTCGAAAACTAAGTATATCGACATTTTTTAAATTTGTATTTCAATATATTTTATTTAATTTTGAAATGTTTTATGCTCTGTTCAGACTTTTCGACTTGATATTAAAATAAATTTAATAGGAATTTTGAAAGTGCATTATGAATAAATATGGAAAATTAGTCGAAAACTAAGTCTTTGTTTAAACCACATATTTAGATCAAAAAGTTAGTCGAAAACTAAGTCTTTGTATTTAAACCTTTTTTTAAATTTGTATTTCAATATATTTTATTTAATTTTGAAATGTTTTTAGCTCTGTTCAGACTTTTCGATTAGGTAATAAAATTAATTTAATAGGAATGTTGAAACTGCATTATGAATAAATATGGAAAATTAGAAAATTAGTCGAAAACTAAGTCTTTGTATAAACAACTTAATTAAAAATTTGTTTGTTAATTACTTTGTTTCATTTTGAGATATTTGATGCCCTAAAAAATTGAACTTAACACTGGTTAAATCATACAACTATATTCTTCAGCTGTCATAGAAATAATTGATTGAAAAATTTCGTTATTACTTGTATAATATTATTTTTTTTTATAATTTAAACAAACTCAAGAATTCTAGGATTCTTTAGAAACTGTCTAGTTTAATTAAATGTTTCCATCAATTTTTCTGTATATTTGTATCTAATCGAGTCTATGAATAAATGCTGAAGTATAAAGTTTTTTGTTTTAATTGGTTAGATTAGGAGCTCAGCAAGGGTATTTAATCTTCTACAAACCAAACATAGCTTTTTCTATTTGAAGTTTTTTTTTTTGGCAATTTTTTTCGGTTTTGGTGTTTATTTTGTTTTTTTTTTTGTTTTTTTTTGTGTTCATCTTTGTTGTTTTGCGTGGCCGCTTCAGTTTCTTCATGGTAAACGCTGTGGCAACGTTGTTGACAATTTGTCGGCGTGTCAGAAGAGTCAACGTGATTGTGACAAGTGACGGCGATGCTGACGTCGACGTCGACGTCGTCGTTGACGCTGACGCTGACGCCGACGCTGATGGTGATGCCCAACATCAACGCGGATGCGGATGCTGACGAGACAGGACTGGCTGGCTGGCTGGCTGAGTTGTAGGTTTCCGGGACTCTAGGACAACAGACAAGGAATAACGGCTGTGTTGTCCATTTTGTTTGCCGCCATTGTGGCTGTCATCATTTTCGTTTAAATATTGGTATGCCCTACTCCAAATCATTTAATCATGAACATTGGCCAAATGGAATTTCAAATTTCAAATCTATAAAATATTTGCAATATTTACAAATTTTTGAGACTTAACGCTTAATGCTGTCATTGATTTGTTTTGATATTATAAATAAATATTTTTGAAATAGATTAATATACTTTTCATTTATAATTGTCAGGTTACAATAAATTTGTTTATTTTAGCAATAATAAAGAAATCTATTCTATTTTATGAAAGACAGGGGAATAAAGAAAAAAATTTAATTTTTAATGACTTAAGTATCTTCTTTTATCAAAATAGTGTTATTGGAATGTTAAAAGAAAACAATCAGATCGATTTTTAAATATTTCTGCAGCTCATAACCTTAAAGTAGCAAATTTTAAATCGAAAAATTTGACAACTCTGGCAATGCATTATTTAAAAACAATTGCAAATTAAAATTACCATAGAAATGCGTCATAATATGCGTTTGTTAATTTTTAAGATTTTTTTAATAATATTGTTCATTTATTTTTTTTGTACTCTTAGTACATTTTACAATTAATTATTTTCATGGCAATTTGATAGGCTATTTGAAGTTCGTTATATTATTAGATGAAAAGCTTTACAATCATTTGAATTTTTTGTGTTTATTTTTTCACTGTTGCAACTCTGGTTGATGTGTTTGTTGCTTCGTAACCGAAAATTAATTTTTACACACATGAAAAGTCAGCGAGGACATAAACGGCATAATTGATATATGTATGTGTGTGGAGGTCATCAAGCAAACAGCAGTCAGTGTATATATATATATATATATATAGATATATAGTATATATATATACGTCATCGTCAACTTCGGTAGCCAGTGGTCGATGTCCTTATGTCACTAATTACATGCATGTCAATTTTTCGCTCATCACTGCATCGGGTGGCAACACATCCACATCCATATTCACTTCCATTTCCCCACCATTTCCACTTTCATAACCGTTTGATTTCGTACCGTTTCACACTGTTGTACCCTGTCCAAATGTCCTGGCAACGATTCACTCAACATATATACAGAGAGAGATTGCAACAAAACCAAACATATTTGGACAGTTTGTGGATAGCATGGACATTCGACTGTGGTCATCAGCATCTGCATTCTCCAATGGAAACTGAGTGATGCCCACATGCAGCACGTGCCATTTCCCTTATACAATTCACCACCCATTTCATGTGTCCGTGTCCGTGTATATGTATAATTTTTTTTTATTTTATTTTTTATTAAATTTTTCATTATTTGCTGACAGCTGTCGGTAAATGGAATTGTTTATTACCTGGCTACAGCTTCAGTTTCTGCTTTAGCTCCTTGTATCCCTAGTATTGTCCTTGTTGCCGATGATTATCATAACGTTTGCATTGCGTCAGTTGACTGACCACTTGGCTGACCGGCCTTGCCAACTGGTTGCAAATGTTGACAGTTTTGGTTGACAGAACAGAACACATTTCCGTGTTTAGCTGTGTTGCAAGCGAATGCTTTGCTTTTATTTCATTATTAAGCAAGTATATTGAGCGAATCAAGTGCTTGTGGCATTTAGAGCAAATCTCTCATTTTATGAATGCATTTGAGCCACCACAAGCCACAAAATAGAATGAGTATTAAATTGTTTGAGCAGCTTTCGAGTTCTTTAAGCTATTGTATATTCTATAATAAGTTGTATACAAATAATGCCTTGATTTTGTAGGCTGACAATTTGTGTTTAGAATATACAATGTATAGAAAGTAGAATATATAGAATTGATCCCTTGCCTGTTGATCGCCGACATTTCAAATGCCAGGGATATATGCATTATTTCAAAAAAGAACCAATTCATTATAATATTTTTATAAAAAAAAAATAAAATTGTAAAATAAATAGTTGTAAAAATAAATTAATTTAAAATGCAAATATTTCTTGTCTTATCAAATAAATATAATGAGTATCTAATATAAGTAAACTAAGTGCTTTAGTTAGCAATATAAATAGTAGTTGTGTATATTGTCCATATAGTTTAAATATAAACCAAAATATTCCAAAATTTCATCAATAAAAAAAAAAGGTATTTTTTTTTTGAAAAACCTAATAATCGAGTTTTTAAAAAACAAAATTCTGAAAAAGTTGAGCAATTCTATAATAACTTATTAATGATATATGAAAGATTAATAGCAAATTGTTATTATACAGGCGTGTTCCCATTTTCGGTGGAAATCTGCGAGTTTTGGAGGGAAGTTGTTAGGGTTGAATTCGTTTTCGCGAGATCTTGCCAAAAGTGAGAATGGAAACAGGCCGGATATTTTCAATGTCATTAAAAAATAAAATAAGTTCGAGCATTTATCTAAATCTATATTGCTGAGAAGTTCAAATTCTAGTTTTTCTTTAAACTCAAAAAAGGGCTCTAAGAAAACATTTTTTATAGAATTGCAAAAGTGTATTGTAATTACGTGTCGACGTCTCTTTCGACCTCTTAAATTAATATAGTGATATGACATGCCCAAATTGTTAATATTTTATTAAAACCTTTCAACTATATCTTATATTCCCCTGGGAAAAAATCGTTTGAGAATCTGATTTTGGATATATCTCACACAAGCTTACAAATTTAAAATTGAATTCATAAACTAATAATATTTGATCAAAATCGGAGCACTATATCATAATGCTGCCTAAGAATCGATCGGACAAAATATTTAAATATTTACAGAATGGCATTGCAAGAGTATTTAGCTTCGACATCCTGAAGATATTCTGTTCTATTTTGATTAAATTTTTTATTATAATTAATCAATCTATTTTAAATATAATTTAACTATCAGTTTTTTGGCATGCTTAATGCTGTTGCATACTGTTATTTAAGATATAGAAAGATGAAAAATAAAACTCTAGAAAGGCCGCTAAATACTGATTCCATTTATCTAATTTTGAGTGATAATATTTGGCAATGATAAAGGATCCAAGTTAACAGTTCAATCTGAACATTTAAGTGCCAATTAACAATTGCAAATTATAGCCAAAAGTGTAAACCGGAATATCACGTTCTGAATGTTCAGTGTGGCCCTGATAAATTGCAAGGGGTAGAGGCAAAGGGTTAAGATCATTGCAGAGAAAACAACTATAAATGTGCAACCTTTTGGCTGCCACAAAATTGGCGATGTGGCAAGCACATTTGGGTTACGTGGTGCAGCGGGTGTGTGGCAAGGAGACGCTCAAATTGCGGCTGCTTTGCTAACAATGGCAAATCAAATAAGTTGCATGCAGTTTGCACTTAATTGCCAGTGCCAAAGTGGCAAGAAAAAAAAGGCCATCGTCAGCGGTGGCTGTTGCAACTGCCAAGTGCCTAACTGGCAGCAGCTGCCGCAAACAGCGTTGCAGCAAGCATCATGGGCATCCTTAAGGCCTGGGCAAAGGGCAATGGCAGGAATAGGAACCAGGGACAGGGACTAGGGACAGGATAGGGAGAGGACCAACTGGCAAGGGCAACTGGTAACTGGCACTGGCGATGGGCAACATGAGAACCAATTAAAGACATCGTTGGCAGCGACGCTGTCGTCCGGCTTTGCTGGCAAACGTCAACGTCGAAAACTAATTAGCATAACAAGCAACAATGCGAGCCGGAGCAAGAATTCCGACTCGGTGCCGGAGTCAAAGTGGGTGAAGCCAAATGGTGCAGCCAATCCAAGTTCCTAGTTCCTGCTGCATGTGTGTCCTTGTGTTGCTGCTTCATGCTTCCGCTTCTGCAGTCTGCAAATGAGCCCAGCTTCAAACAGAGGGAGGGGGTTTTGGCAGAGGCGCAAATCAAAAGTTGCGGCATTGAAATGAGCTACCCGGAGAGAGAGAGACACACACACACACACACACACAGTAGCACACCCACATAGCCGTAAACAAATACAATTACAAGTCATGCAAGGCAGTTGGGCATGGGCCCAAACTGAAAACTGTAAATTGAAGGCTAAAGTCGGGAACTGGAACTGAAACTGGTAACTGAAGCGAAAGCTGGGCATCCTCTTGCAGCATCGCGCCTGACATTAATAAACTGTCGGCATAAATAAAACGCAAAGAGCACAAGCTCAAGGAGCAGCGGCAGCGGCAGCAGGAGTGGGAGCAGTACCAAGTGTGGGAGTAGCAACAGAAGCTACTGAAGCTGGTTTAGAAGCTGGCCACATTGGCGACCAAAGCTGGGGGAAGGCAAGAAAAAAAAAAACAAGAACGCGGGCGTTATGATTTATGCGCCGCTGCTGATGCTGCTCCATCGAGCCAGGGCATTGAAGCCAAGACTGTTTGATGCTGGCAGCGACTCTCCACATCAATGCAGCAGCAGTCGGTGCCGGAGTCGCAGCAGCAGCCGGAGCCGTAGCCGGAGCCGGAGTCGCAGCAGTCTTCTTCCGGCGTGCAAATAAAATTTTTGGCCATGACGGTCGGCGCATGTTTCTGATGGGCGACGAGACAGCAGCGAGACAAGCTCAAAGGGATTAAATTAAAATGTCCTTTGAGTTGTGTTTTAATTACTTCCTCTCTGGCTCAAGTCACTATGGCAATGAAAATGTCATCTGTCTTCAGCACTGTGCCAAAGTTGGCAACATCGCCGTCCTTCAGCCAACAACACAACCAACGACCAAGAACCAACAACCAAGAACCAAAACAACCACCAAACCCAAACCCAACCACAAACACCACCAACACCCGCAAACCACAGCCGGAGACAGAATCATCGCTAAAACTTAGACAGTCGCAGATTTCTGGTCACAAGCCCAGAAGTTCACAAAACTTTTTGGCCATACAAATTGTCGGCAAAACAGCACTTAAAACGTTATAAGTTCTCTATAGAGAATAAACTCTGACGAAGAAACTGAAACAACTGAAATCTGTTCCAGTTCCATATCAAAGTTTAGCATATATCAGCTTTGAACGTTTAAGTTTCATTTGATAAGTAAAATCATTTTTTTCAGAACTATATATTTAGTTAGATTCTTTAGATTCTAAAGCTTTCTTATCAGCCAAATTTTAAATACATTATCTTAAATAAGTACTTAATCAAAATCTTAACAAAAATATAAATATTAATAGAAAATTCTACTAGTAATGTTTTACCTTCTAGATTTGAAGACTCCACATATGTAAATATAGTTTAAACATTTTTCTAAGATAAGACATTTTTTTTTAATTCTTTTTCTAAAAAAAAATTTTTTTTTTTCAGAACTATATATTTAGTTAGATTGTACGTACGTCTCTTTAGATTCTTAAGCTTTCTTATCAGCCAAATTTTAAATACATTATCTTAAATAAGTACTTAATCCAAATCTTTACAAAAATATAAATATTAATAGAAAATTCTACTAGTAATGTTTTACCTTCTAGATTTGAAGACACCACATATATAAATATAACTTAAAAATTTTTCCAAGATAAGAACATTTTTTTTTAATTCTTTTTCTAAAAAAAATTTTTTTTTTTCAGAACTATATATTTAGTTAGATTGTACGTACGTCTCTTTAGATTCTTAAGCTTTCTTATCAGCCAAATTTTAAATACATTATCTTAAATAAGTACTTAATCCAAATCTTAACAAAAATATAAATATTAATAGAAAATTCTACTAGTAATGTTTTACCTTCTAGATTTGAAGACTCCACATATGTAAATATAATTTAAAAATTTTTCTAAGATAAGAAAATTTTTTTTTAATTCTTTTTCTAATTTTTTTTTTAATTTGTATATTTTTATTAGTTTTTTTTTTCAAAGATGAGTCTACAGCTTTTATCATAACTGGCTTAAAAATTGGTTTATTAATCATTTATATACTTTAATATGTTTAAATTACTAGTTCTGCGACTATATAATTTTGAATTAAGTGAATAATGATATTTGTGCGATATTTTGTAGGATTTTTCCCGACTTTAAAATTGGGAGAAAAGTCGAAAAAAAATTCTTCGTTTTCTTCTCTGCATTTACATAGTCGCATTCATTAGGCGTCGTTTAAGATACTTAATTATTATTAAAAGCTTTCCTAGATTTTCAATACTCATAACTTTGTCAAAGATTTATGTATGTAGAGCTATAAAATTTACCCAATTAATTGCAAAGCTTTTACATGCACAGACCCAAAGAGGATTTATTATAATATATATGCTCTTTGGCACAGACCAAAGAGAATGTATAAAAGAAAGAGTGGAAATTTGGTCTCGGTGCTTTTTCTCAAAATAATTCGTGCAAGATTTCAGCTCGATCACGCACACAAACAAAAAATACCTACACAGACAGGGGTTCGTGCGTGCATCGCGGCTCGGTTTTTGTTTTTTTATAACCGAGCCGAAGTGCTCGCACGAACCCCTGTCTGTGTATGCATACGTTGTATGTGTCTTATGCATTTTTGCCTGTATGTGTGACCGTGATCTAACATAAAGTGTTAACGGGAAAAAATCTGTTTTTCAAAATTCTACTCGTTAGACTACACTCTCATTGGGCACAGATCTTACTTAAAAATGCAAAAAGCTTGCAAAAGCTCTCTAATACTTGCACAATTGTAGCTTAATAGTGTGCGTAGCGTTCCAACTAATTATGCACTAAGAAAAAAGAAATTTTTTTAAGTATAGAAACACTTTCGATAAAAAAAATAAAATAAAATTCTAAAAACAGAGTATAAATCTCTACAAAGAAGTGAAAATTTCCACAGTACGAATATATTTTCTATGATATGAATAAACGAAAAAAATTATGGGTTTATAATCGGAAGTATGGATTTTCTACAATATGAAATCCAGGTGTTCTATGAAATGAATATAAAATTCATTAACCTGCAGAAAATTTTCTATGATCAATATAAATTTTTACAAAATATGTTGACTTATTTCTATAACCAAAGTAAAGTAATTCTTTTATTCAAATTTAATAAATAACGGATTTTTTTTATTATGGCAATAAAATTATAGATTTTTCCATGTTCCGTAGAAAAAGTTTCCAAGTGTTATCGTAATAAATTCGATCATGGCAGAAAATTTCAACATTTAAGCAACATTTTCTTCAGTTTGTGGTAATAAAATCTACATGACATAGAAAAATTTCTATGTAGCTATTTTTATCCTGTTTTTCCAACCACTGACGTCAGTTTTCCACAATTGTATGTACACTTTTTTTTGAGTGTGTATTAAATAATAATTTAATGAAATAATAATTGTAATCATTTTATTTAAATTTTGAAAAGTTATACTACGAAAAACTTAATAAACTATATAAGATATGTACCACACACTGTTTTCCAGCTCATAGTATTCTCTCTCAGAATCGCTTTTGAAGCCATTCAAGCCTGTCAAGCTCTTGGCTTAACCCAAGGTAAAGGACTTTGGCTCACCGAAAGGACTCATCAGCATGCAAGCTGCTGCTTTTAAAGCTGTTAGTTCAACGCCAGACGCCAATATGCGAGAGAATGGCTACAAGGACAGACCAACCAGATACAAGGATTGGCTATAGATATATACATAGATACATGTGTAACTGGCGGCAGCTCATTCATTCTCATCAGCGTATTGGGGATTTGTCGTCCTTGCCAATGGCTGTCAAGTTCCACGTGCGTGAATTGTCAGGCAGCATCGTGCGTGTCCTGTTGCAACAATGCTCGTGAATAGTCCTGAGTCTGAACCTGGCCAACGGATATGGACGTCGCCCCAAACAAATGGCCAATTAATTGCCATAGCCAGAAACAACAACAACAACAGCCTCTAGCCAGGCTGTCGCCCGATTGCCGCTACAATTCCAACAAATTCCCTCAATTCCAGCAACTCCAACAGATCCTGGTCTGCTGCCGTCTGTTGCAATCGATTATTTATTTATTTATGCCACGCTGTGCCGCCTTCAATTGGCTACAATTGGCGCTTATCTCTGGCGCTGGGCGTTACAAATGTTTTGCATAACATTTGACAAAGGAGAGACAGTGCCTTAGAAAAGTCGCTGCCTGCCAGTTGGATACCATTCCAACCACCATCCCATTCTCCCATTCCTGTCATGGAACTTTGCATACATTTTGCCAGTGGCTTGGATGGGGGCAAATATTTTAGGCTCTGCTCGACGCGACGCGACGCTCTCTGCATGGAATTTATTTGAGCAAATTTGCAAATTATTGCGTTTCGTGCCCGGCTTGAGCTAGAGATCCTCTGCCGGTCTAGAAACGTGAACGTGGACATCTATTACAACAACCATTTACATTGACAATTGCCTTGTTGGCATCTTTTTAATGGGCTTGGCCCGCCTTCGACTCCACCTCCAACTTCAACTTCATTTTCGCCTCCGCCTCCGCTTTCGCCTCAGCTCAACTCAGCTCAAGTCAATTTTGCACGCTGGTTTTTTATGGCTTTCAAGTGGATTTCGCTACGACAGCGCACAAATTTGCGACATGCATTAAGACAATGGATACAAAGCTGAAGATTTTTGTAGATTTTACAGACATCAAAAGTTGGACACAAGTTTTAAATAGTGAAATCTTCAGGAGTTAAAACCAGGGCCAACTTCTAGGTACATATATCTCCCCAATTATCTGCCTGGATATGTGCGCAAATTTAAAAAGATGTAACAATAAGAAATAATAAATTTGGTAGCCACATAAGTTTATTTTACATAGATGAGATACTTCTGCTAGTTATGAGTGCTAGATGAGATACTTCTGCTAGATGAGATACTTCTGCTAGTTATGAGTGCTGTGCCTCGTGTGTGCCACGTGTATGCTATTGCCAATTCAAGGATTTTTGATAGAAGCTCTCGAAGTTATTGATTTATTTTAAACTTTTTAAGTTAGAAGAACATAGAGAACAATAGACAAAAGGGATTTTCACTGAGGGAAAAAGTAAACTCTTAAAAGTAGAACAATCGATGTTATTTATTACAATTTGTTCTCAATTATTCGTTGATTTAAATGTGACATAAAATATAGAAATTTTAATACCCCACTGAGAGAGTAGACAAATTGTTGCATACTTGCAGGCGTTGGTTTGTTTGTTGAACACTAATTCTCAACCGGCCTAAGGGTTTTGCTATATTAAATTTATTTTTTTGTGTAGATGAAACTCTTAAAGTTTCGAGCATTTCAAAAAAAATAAAGCTTTGCCTTTGAGATATTGTCTATATTAGAAGGCTTTCAAACAATCCTTTATACTCCTCACAAAATGTTGTTATGCATTTGGTTTGCCTGTGCCCGGTGAGCCAATAAATGGACATATTTTGACCTAAACTCCGTATGGTTTTTTGTTTCTATGGAGAATTCATGGATTTTCATCGGTTGTTTTGGCAACTGAGTTAACCATCTACTACATTCAGTTGCCCAAATCATCTGTGTATGCATGCATGCATATGCGCAGAATTGATTACAGTTACCTGACCTCCACCCCTCACTGGTCATCCCTTAGTACAGTACAGACGTCACCCACATCTCACAGCTCAATTGCATTTGTTCAACATCAACGAATCGCTTGGATAACGAAGACGGGAGCAGAAACAGAAGCAGGAGCAGGAGCAGGAGTCGGAGCCGGGCACAGGCAGCAGAGGCGCATAAAACCAAACTAAAATCGAACAACAAACTGAACGCTGTGCGTCATCCTGGACAATTCAATTGGCCGAGTGGTCCGCACCTGAAACTGCCAATTGAGCTCCTGCATACGAACTTGGCACACACACACACACACACACACACACTGTGATACATCAGAGGCAGCATTGAGGGATCCATATTCCGTATTGCCACCATCAGCTAGTAGTCAGTAGTTACAGTAGTTGACGCATTGGGTCCCAGCCAATAATAACAACAACAACAACAACAACAGCAACATCTCATACTGCCAATTATCTCAAAAAACCCGCTGTGACGGTATCGCCAACCAAGGCATTAGATGTGCCTAGACCCATCCAACAGAGACGAAGAATGGAGTGGACAAAAAAGAAAAAAAAAATAATGCAAGGCAGAGAAAATAAAAGTATGAATGCTGCCCACAAGAAAGCGAGACTAAGAAATACCCTATAACAGAATAATGTTGGTTTTTAATTCAGATATGGTAGGGTTAGAGTAGAAAATACTGAAACAAATTTATACAAAAAATACTAAAAACAAATATAAAAAAAATACTGATACAAATATATATTATTTATTTCTACTGCTGTTTACCACTGTTGTAATAGAGTTAGATAATTATATATAAGCTATAAATACATTTTTTCAATGTACATAAATATACTGAGAAGCTGCAAAAATGCCGATAGTTTCGATAGTTTTTCACTTAAGTAAATTAATATATTATTATTAGGGGAGGGATTATTGTAAAATTAGATCTATTGTACCCCCAAATTAGCATATTTTTTAAAATAAAATTAGATTTTGAACTAAAATAAAATATAATTATCTTGCAGCTGAAAAAAAAAATTGCAATTTTAATTTGATTGCATTTCTTGGAATACAAAAGCAAAAAATCTCTTTTAATTTATTGAATTTTAAAATTGTATAATTTGTTTATTTATTTATTATTATTATTCTTTATTTATACTCAAAAGATCTGACAATGTTATAGTGTTAAAAAAAATCGATAGTTCGAGTAGTTTGGAACCTCTAAAACAAACCTAATTCCATAATATAATAAGTGTCTTTAGCATCTATCATCTCTGTGATCGATGTCTTAAGTACTATTCCCGATTGACATATTGTCAACATGGAAAGGGTATTTTAGAAAAACTAAAGTAAGCTTCCGCTGCGTCGGTGGAATCAATTAAAAATTCTATGATTTTACACTTGATTGCCTGCGTTTTGGATCGCCAAGGCAACGGCGTTGGCGACGGATGCGACTCAGTTGGGATTTGCAGCTGGTGGCTCTCATCATCATCATCTTCATCATCATCTGGTGGTGGTCACTGTGTAATTGAACATTTAAAAGCGGCTCAATTTAGTTGCAAACAAGGCAAAACATGCCCAGCTTATGTAACAAAAAAAAAAAAAAAATAAAAAATAAAAAAAAATATATTAAACTGTTTCGAACATAGATTAGTTATTTGTATACAAATATTTGATGGTATTATATTTATGTAACATCAAATGAATAACAAGATATCTAGTTAGAATATTGGAATATGTAGAATATGTTATGGAAATATCACGGTTATTACTAACTGTATATATTTTTAGTACGGTCGCTTTTCAATTGCTCTTTGTATATAAACTACTTAATATTTAACTGATATACTAATGTTATTAAATATATAAGTAGTAGACTTCAGTACTATTTTAAAAGGTGAAAAAGGTATTATTTTTATAATATGGGTTCGATTGAAAGCGAGTCCTGAAAAAAATACAAAATGTAGCTCCTTTTAAAGATGAAAGAAAAATTTTAAAAATTAAATTTTTTTTAATATTTTATTTTTCTTTAATTTAATTATTTATTGTCCAGAACAGTCAGCACTTATGACTTCAACAGGGCAGGTAGCTTAATTGAATTTACAAGCCATAAAAAACATTAAAAATAAAAAATATGTAGCATACTTTTTGCCGTGGATTAATTCTTATAATTTCCCTATAAATATGCTTAGTTAATTTCCGTTAAATTAATAGCTGTGTGAAAATTAGAACAGGCAAACTCAACTGCTCTTCAATAAATACACTCACAATATTTTAATTTTCTTTCAAGGCAAACTTGAATTTCTAGTGATTTTTTAAAAGTCAAATGTAGATAGATCCTTTAAATTTTAGACTTCACAGTCTCTTAAGATCTACAAGTTCTGTCAACACATACATAAGTATCACTCTGTACAGTTGTGTTCGAGCTTAAATAGTGTCAATATTCATATATATATATATATATATATAAGCTCATAAGTATCGGATCAATGGATTTATCGGCTGTTGTGCATTTGGAAACATTGTTCATCTGGCTGGTTGCTGTTGCTTATTTGTGGTAAGCCCACAAGCTGACAAATAATGTGTTAATTATATGTACTCTACAGTAAATATTGTAATGCATTTAAGTTGCTTTAAGGATCTGTTTTCAATATAAAACAATATTTTATAGCAAACATTTAAGTATGACTTTGATCAGTAATTAAAACTTTATGGCTGGCAATACAAAAGTTGCAAAGAATTTATTTATTGCACTTGTGCAAGTATTTCGTTTAACTTACAATCTATAATTAATTAACAGAACTTTAATTTAGTAACAACATCATATTGTTTAGTTAATCTTAATTGTGACTAGTGCTCGAATATATAAATTGAAATAACAAAAGTCTTGTGATTTTGTTATGTTTTTGTTTTATTTGGTTGGTTTTTTAATCAAAGATTTTAAGCTGTAATTAAACAAACCAAAAATTGCATGACACATATGTTAGTATATAGTATACGAGTGTATGTGTGTGTGCACAGAATTATATGTTTATAATACCCCAAAGAATTTAACACATTTTAGTACAAATTAAATATTTAATGTAACAACAAATTGATATTTGAATTATTAAAATGGAAAATAATGCGCCGTCATGTTCAGGCATGTTATGCATGTGTATGTGTGTGTGTGTGTGTGTGTGTGTGTGCATGTGTGTGTGTGTGTGTGTGTGCATGTGTGTGTGTGTTAACAAACACATTTGCGCCTGGCTGACGGGTTTCTGGCATTTTTGTTTATTTGTATGGCGGAAATATCAGCGACAAAGTTACCAAAATATTGAAAACAAATAAAATAACATTTGCATAAATAAATGCTTTTTATGTGTGCTTGTGTGTGTGTGTTTTGTTATGCTGCGTGTTTTTAATCCCTAAAGCACTGAATTCAAAATAATAACAACAACAATGCCAGCTGCAACAAATTAACAACATTCATGCCGCCAAGCTGCAAAAAGCCAAAAACATGTCACTTGTTTATGCACACACACACACACACACACACATACTAACACTAACACCCACACATACAGATTACCTATCATATTGACAGTCTAAAGTTTTAGTCATGTCATGAGATTAAATACAAATCTTTGGATACAGTTTGCTGGTTTGGCCTGCAAATTCAACATACCAAAAATACCCAAAAATATGTCAACAATTTTGTTTGGCGATTTACAAAAACATCATCATCATCATCAATTGTTGGAGATTGTGTTTAGCCTCAAAGAACTGCAAATATCGTTGACCACAACATACTGGATTATGTGCATATTATATTAGGCATGAAAACAAATATAACAAAAAAAATAAAAAATAAAAAATAAAAAAAAATAAAATAAAATTTATATGGTAATAATGTGAAAACTTTTGCTATTATTATTATCCTAAAATAGTTTAAAGTGCCTTTACAAATGTATTACATTTTATAGGAAGCTACAAAAGTGGACAGGTAAAAACACTTTTTTAATGCATTGTAAAATTTTAAAAAATTCCCAGCTAAAGATTTAATTTTTAATTTTTAATAAATCTAAAGATTCTTTAGAAAGTTTTTTTTTAATATATTTATTCCTCATAAGGAATAATAGTCCATAATTTGGTAAATATGTTAATTAAAAAAATCTCGAACATGTTTGTGCATTTGATTTGAAATAATAATATAAATTAAAAGTATTAATATACTCAAAAAAAAAAAAAATGTAAATGTTGCTGTCCATTTTTAATTTATTTATATATTTTAGCTGTAATATAGAAAATATAAATTGCAAATTTGAAATTTAGGATTTATTTAAGCATTAAAAAAATATTTGAATTAAAATATTGTTATTAGTAAAATTAGAGATTTGAGTATTAAAAAAAAAGTGGAATGATAAATATTATTATTAGTAAAATTAAAGATAATATTAGATTGTTTATATGCCTAATATTAAGAAGTTATTATGATAGAGATGCGAATTCTTAAATGATAATAAAGTTTAATATTTGAATATATGCCTAAAAATTAAACTTATCATGCAGTGATATAAAAAATATTTAAAAATACATATATGAATTTTCATTGTAAGTTATTAAAGCTTTGTATATTAAATAATTTATTTCTTGTTTTTATTTATTAAACAAATTATTATAATTAATTTACTGTACACAGTCTGAGTTGTTTTTTTTTTAGTCTAGTTTTTATGGTTTTCAAAATCAACAGATACACAAAAGGACATTCCTAGATCAACTGGGCTATTCATGCTGATCAAGCAAATATATACAATATAGGGCCAGAGATGCCTTAATAAGTATAGGGTATTAAAAAAGCGCTAGCGGCAATAATATGCATACACTTATTTAAATTATACAATAGTTTTATATTGTCGTTGTGCTAAATTAAATAATGCATGTTTTTTTTGTTGAAATTCTTTTTGCAGGCTTGTTCTATGATTTGCGAAATGTTTATATAATGATATTTATCTATATTTGTGCATTCCATCAGTTCTTTGATGCGTTTGTTCTATTGTATGCTCTATGTGTGCTTAGTTGTACACCTGTGTATACCATTTATATATACATATATACTATGTATTTGTATAGATATATATATATATATATGTATATGAATGCGGCTTTCAGTTGATGCATTGATTAAAATGAAAATGTATCCTGGCAGCAATCAATGCTGAGAGCATGGCCAAATGTCGCTTAGCCTGGGGACAAACAAATTGCGGCGGCCTCAGACACTGGAATTGTTTGCAGTTTCAGATTTGGAGATTGGTTTCGGTTTTTGTTGTGCTGGGGCATTAATTTAGTCGAAATAATTTATTAAATTAAATGAAAGCAAACAAATCAATGAAAATGAAAATAAATAAATAAATCAATTTTACAATATGCCCTGCGACCAGCAACAATAATAATAATAATAATAATAATAATAACAACAACAACAATATTGTAAAAACATATTCAAATATGCAAAATATTTTCATATTTTGCAAGCCAAACAAGTCGTGTGTAAATAGAAAGTTTTTGGCCACATATTGGATTTGCGGTATTTGATAGTTCATCAGTTATAAATTACAATCTTTTTTCTTATAAACTTTAATTCACATATATGTGAATGAGATATAAACATAAATGTGCTGAGCTTAATTGTCAGATTCGAGATTTATTTATAATTAAGATATACTTATTATTATTATAAGAAAGAAATGTCAAGATTCTTACATAAGTTTATGTTATTTAATTGTTAGAGTCATTAAACAAAAATTAAATAAAAATTTAGTTTATTATATTTTTTATATATTTATATGCATTTAAAAATCTATTTTGGTTTTGCTTAGTATTAAGAACTACAATAACTAAACGTTAGCCGTAACATTAGAAGGGAATATCCTTTGGGCTGCTAAAAGTGAAGAGCAACAGTCATACTATTTATATTCGATTCCTTTCATTATAATATCAAAGAAATTATAAGCATTCATTTAATTCACAATAATAAAAAGTTTGTTAAATTAGTTAAATATACATATATTGTAACTATAATCATGGATCACAAATAAGAGTTAGATTAAAGTAAAATCAAAGCTGAAAAAAATTATCTAGATGAAAGCGAAAATCTTAGATATAAAAGCTAGTGAGCCACACATCCTGAATGTTTTTAAATTTTATTTATTCTCAATTTTGTATAATAAAAATTGAAAAATATTTTTTATTTGTATTTTAAATTGTGTTTTAATACATCACTTGGTTCAAAAGATATTTACATTTAATTTTAATTTTGATTTTTATAATAAAAATTTAAATATAATATATTCCATTTAAATTTTTAATGTTTTTTAAATTTTGTTAATACATCACTTGGTTCAAAATATTCAGTTTTTATGTTTGATTTTTATATTTATAAAAATTTAAAAATATTTTTTTTTGTATTGTAAATGTTTTTGAATTTTGTTTATATAGCAATTGATTCAAAAGACATTTACATTCAATTTTTATTTTGATTTTTATAATAAAAATTTAAAAAATAATATTTTTTTAATTGTATTTTAAATGTTTTTGAATATTGTTTATACAGCAATTGATTCAATAGATATTTACACACAATATTTATTTTGATTTTTATAATAAAACTTGTAAATATTTTTTATTTGTATTTTAAATGTTTTTAAATTGTGTTAATATAGCACTTGGTTCAAAAGACATTTACATTCAATTTTTATTTTGATTTTTATAATAAAAATTTAAATATAATATATTCCATTTAAATTTTTAATGTTTTTAAATTTTGCTAATACATCACTTGGTTCAAAATATTCAGTTTTTATTTCTGATTTTTATATTTATACAAATTTAAAAATTTTTTTTTTTGTATTCTAAATGTTTTTAAATATTGTTTATACAGCATTTGGCTAAAAAGATATTTACATTCAATTTTTATTTTGATTTCTATAATACAAATTTAAAAAATAATATTTTTTTAATTGTATTTTAAATGTTTTTGAATTTTGTTTATACAGCAATTGATTCAATAGATATTTACACTCAATATTTATTTTGATTTTTATAATAAAAAATTGTAAATATTTTTTATTTGTATTTTAAATGTTTTTAAATTGTGTTAATACAGCACTTGGTTCAAAAGATATTTACATTTAATTTTAATTTTGATTTTTATACTAAAAATTTAAATATAATATATTCCATTTAAATTTTTAATGTTTTTAAATTTTGTTAATACATCACTTGGTTCAAAATATTCAGTTTTTATTTTTGATTTTTATATTTATAAAAATTTAAAAATATTTTTTTTGTATTCTAAATGTATTTAAATATTGTTTATACAGCATTTGGCTCAAAAGATATTTACATTCAATTTTTATTTTGATTTTTATAATAAAAATTGTAAATATTTTTTATTTGTATTTTAAATGTTTTTAAATATTGTTTATACAGCATTTGGCTCAAAAGATATTTACATTCAATTTTTATTTTGATTTTTATAATAAAAATTTAAAAAATAATATTTTTT
This sequence comes from Hirtodrosophila alboralis, assembly GCA_035043045.1. Classification (NCBI taxonomy): domain Eukaryota; kingdom Metazoa; phylum Arthropoda; class Insecta; order Diptera; family Drosophilidae; genus Hirtodrosophila; species Hirtodrosophila alboralis. Next base: position 596,268 of record JAWNNH010000097.1, read on the forward strand.
TAATTGTATTTTAAATGTTTTTGAATTTTGTTTATACAGCAATTGATTCAATAGATATTTACACTCAATATTTATTTTGATTTTTATAATAAAAATTGTAAATATTTTTTATTTGTATTTTAAATGTTTTTAAATTGTGTTAATACAGCACTTGGTTCAAAAGACATTTACATTAATTTTTTATTTTGATTTTTATAATAAAAATTTTTAAATGTTTTTTTTATTTTAAAATTTATTTTTATTAAATCTGTTGACAAAAAAAAAAACAAATAATTTTTATTTCATAACTTTTACCTTTTTTAATTTTAGCCATACAGTCCCTGACTATAATTATTTATAAGAAAGTCGTTTTAAAAAGCTGGTCACACGGTTGCCTTGCTGTGTACTTAATAGATAATCCTAGTAATATTGTAAAATAAAAATCAATCTATAGAATACAAAAAAAAGTAATAGCAAATTTATAAGTAAACTTAACTTTGTGCAGTCGTAATGCTTTACTTCTATCAATATTGTGTATAGTATGCCTGCTGCTTACCAATTTACCTGAAGCTATGCGTTTGGAGCAATAAAAAAATCAAAGCAATCGGAAGTAGCGGAAATCAACAACAAACAAAAGGCAAAAATACAGGCAACGCGGTAGCCTCGACGCTGCATTCGCAGTTCTGGCTGGGATTGGATGTTTCTGTTTCCAACTCCAAACTGGCCTGCTTCTGCCCCTTGCTACCTACCCCTCAGTCTACTTTTAGTCAATGCAACCTCCTGCTGCTTCAGTGACAGCGTCCGCCTGTTGCTGACAGTTTTCTTTTGCTTTGGTTTTTGGCTTTTCTTTGGTCGCGTGCTCGCGCGAAAATTAGGAAAATATTGTTTTGCTTTATTTTTTTTTTTTTTTTTTGGAAAGCTTTTCCACCCCCGCTCTGCCCCCACTGCTTGTTGCTCTTCATGCGTATTGGTATTTATTTATTTTTTCGAGCATCGTCTGAATAAGCGGATTTCAATTTCAATGCCGAATCAAAGTGGCGCCGTTGGGCGACGAGGCGGTACCAACAATGAAAATAGACAAAACGACAAATAAATTGACAAAAAAAAAATATAAGAATAAAATGTTGGGCATGACTATTTGGCGTATAAGGTTAAAGGTAGCTTGAATATAAATTATGTTTTAAAAACATTAAAGCGTGGGCGTCCAAATGTTTCAAATGGAAGTGCAAAGACCAAATCATAAACAAAGCATGTGATTCGTTGCGGTCGACGAAAAGATGCAACGAAAAGTGCTTGACGCAGTCGTGCGGTCGACGAAAAGTGATATCAAATAAATTGTGTTTGTAATTTAGCTTGCTTCTGAGCAATTTTTTACACAGTCACAGAACTGTTCGTTCAATGCGAAATATAAAAGTGCACAAGTGTATATGGGCTGAAAAACCCCGCATTAAAGGGAGATTTATCGAAACTTATCGATATTTTGAGTGAAAATAGTAAAACGCAAACGTTTTTGAAATTAACTGAATAAACTTAAAGGTATTGTGAATATATGCGCGTTTTAAAACTAAAAGCATAATCTTAAAGATATTGTAAATGTATATAAATAAATAGTTGCATTTATCGATACTTCTCCACATTGCAGCATGGTAATCGATTAACCGATTAAACTTTTTTGAAATTATTAAAATACACTTAAAGCTATTGTAAATATATATGCACTTACAGTAGCATTTATCGATACTTCTTCACATTGCAGCATATTAATCGATTAAATATATTAAGGTAAAAGCATGTTTTAAATAATTCAATAATTTTTAATTTTAATTTACTGAAAACTATTTTTGGTTTTCGAAGCGTAGCTAGATGCAAAAATCTCGCTTGGTACATAAGTAGAGTGTGTAAAAATAATGAATACTGATTACTAGAGAGTTTTCAAATTTATCGATTGTTTTTTTTTTTTTTTTGTAGCAATATTAATATTTTACCTATGCCTTTTTAATTAAAAAAAACTCGATTATTTTAATTTAACAGCAAAACATACAAAATTAACATGCTTTCCTGAGCAAAGCATTTCATTTGAATTTAATAATCATGTATAATAGCTAATCTAATAGATTGCATAATCTGTTTAATAATATGTGTCTAAGTAATTGCCAAATACGAAAAGAAGAGCAAAAAAAAAATAAAAGAAAAAATGGTCACACTTGAAAAGTTAAACAGTAAACCACCAAAACTACTCGCCTCCAGGCTCGCCACGCTTTGGCCTGCCACTCGACTCGACTTGCCTCGACTTGCCTCGACTATCGTTTTTCCGGGTGGCACGAACAAAAGGTCCAACATCCATTTAGCGACCCAACAAGTTGGTAACACACCCCATGCCAAACCCATGACAACCCCATACCTAGATGCTTGCCGCAGTAAGTACAAAACTCAATTCTATACACTCTTCCTCCCAAAACTGTAGCTAGGGATGGGAATTTCGTTCATTTTTTATGTATTTTATTTTGTTTTTTATTTTTGTTGTTTTGCTTTATTTGTATGTATTTGATGTTGTTGTAGTTGTGGATCTTCTTATTGTTGTTTTAAATCCATTAGGATATGACAACCCCTGCTTAAATTCAATTAAATTGTTTTCTCTTTGGGTTTACATTTCTTGGCAACTTTATAATTGTTTCATGTGTTTAAACCACCAACTACGAGAAATGTGTACGAGCCGGAGAGTAGAGATGCCCCTCAAGCATGCTTCGTGTGTCGTTGTGTAGGGGGAGGGGGAGTATGAGGACGCCAAGGCGCAAAGCTAAAAACCAAGCAGCATAAGAAATAACTGGCCAAGAAAAATACAGAGAAACAAACTGTAGCGGTGCTGTGCAGAAAGAAACGAAGTTTTTTAGTAGCCTCGAGAGATTCTTTTTTTTTTCCATTTGTATACCCTGCCTCTCCTTGACTACACACACCCACCAACTGCCGTCCGCATATCCTTTCGTCTTGCCAGGACATTCGCTTCGTTTCGGTTTGCTTGCCGTTGTTGTCGCTTTTGTTGTTTTGTAAAACAATCAACAAAATAAAAAGTGAAATAAATAATAAAAAGCGAAACGACACGAATGAAGAAAAAAAAGTAATACAAAAAAAAATGAAGGGGTGGGAGGTTGTTGAAGGGGGTGTCTGCAGTAAGAAATTCACAATTTTTGCAACGTTGAAATTTGAATGCGCTACAAGTGAATTATAATTATAGAAATATTGAATAGAAATCAAATTAAATTGATTATAACTATTAAATAGTGTTACTATGTATTATGCATTTTAAGCAATTGAATTTTATAAATTTGATCAGCTAGGTTAGTAAACCAGAAGATTCTTATATGATTTAAAAGTTCTAAAAAGAAAAAAATATGGTTTTGTAGCACTTTAAGGTAATCTCGGCTCTCTAGGTGTGACTTAACCCAAAAATGTATCTTATTTCTCAATACTAATATTTTCTCTCATTACTAATATTCCTAACTATATGAACTTTTTCTTGGTAGCGTAATATGTTGGCATTTGAAGACAGTTCTTTTAGATCTCTCTACATAAAACCCGAAACATACAATTTTCCATTGCCACTCACTCAATATTCCGCGACATGCTATCTGCTGTCAGTCGTGGGTTTATCTGTGTGTGTGTTTGTGTGTGTGTATGGGTGTGTGTGTGTGTGTGTGAGTTGGGTGACATAGGCTGCCGTAACGTCCAACGGCCTTTACATACATGACACAACCTC